>JACBWW010000009.1:11004498-11019906 GCA_020086605.1 Lanius collurio
AAAAAAACCCTACTACTGAGTCCACTTGTGCCAACTGTGAACGCAGAAGAAAATTGAGTAAATTACATCAGTGCCTATAATGATATTATCTATAGGTGATCACACAAAGGAGGAGAAAACAGAAGTCTTTGGGATTTTCAAGAAAGAAATGTCATTTATTGTATAGAAGAATGGGAAAAAATCTGTGACATGAGGCTGCAGGTGCTCTCCCTCATAGCTGAGGAGGCAGATGTTCAGAAGCTGCAGCCGTCTGTCTTCCCTCTCCCGGACAACACAGCAACAAAGCTCTCTCAGATGATCAGAGGAAAATTGAACCATTTTTTATGAAAGGTTCTCTTTCTTTGGTGATCACTCTGATTATTGAGGTAACTCTGCAGAAGTGGATTCACTAGAGGAAAGCAGCTGGGGATAACAGAAATAACTTTTGCTGGTAGGCACATCACAGACATTGAGTATCTAACTACAAAGACAGACTGACTTTTCTGACAGATTGTCAGAAATGATTCCTTAAATTAATTGATGCAATATAGATATATACAACCACCAAAAAACCACACATGTTCTTTTTTAAGAGCCTTCAGAATTATATTTATCCTTAAGTGGGTGAGATTTGGCTCACTAGGGAACTTTGAACTCGGTTATGTTTTGAAAGGCCTGACTGAATATCCGGGTAAAGTTCATCTGGAAGTTTTGCTGGTCCAGAGAAGTGAGAACACGTCACTGTCAATGTGATTGATGTTTTATTTCCTTAATTCACAGAGCCATGTTTTTGCAGTGACTGTGTCTGAATGTACAGTTACAACATTCATGCTTTTTTATTGAGTAAAGGAAAGAATCAGGTCAAAAATTCTCAGGCCTCTTGCTTTCTGTTTCCAAATGCCATACTTGTCCAGGCAGATGTATGCAGCTTCCTCTAAAACATCTCTAAATTACAGCTGGTTGCATCTTATTGCAAGGCAGCCTCTCTGGCATTATTCAGGAAGGGAAGCAGTAGAGTGATCATGAAAATTATGTGTGCCTAACTTCCAGTGGTATTATTTCATGGTGGATACTTGTGTAATTACCCATCACAAGTGGGTAAATAAGAGCATTAGCTAAGTAATTTTTGATGTTATATTGATTTTTATTGCTGTTTTCTCAGGATGCTAAAAAAAAGGCTCTTTGGGTTGAAAGGATGGCTAATGTTGGGTAGTTCATTTTCAAGATGAAACAAAGCTGCAAAAGCTGTGGTTCTTTCTACCTTATCACTTTGGAACAGGCTCCAGGAGGTTTTAAAAATCTGCCCCTACGTATTTGTTCCCAGCATCATGAGTTAATTGCATCTGGTAAAACACTTTCCAGAATAATTACTAAATGAAGTCCAAAGTACCTGCATTACCGGCTGTCTTGCAGGCAATACTCACCATGTGGGAATACTCCACCTCTGTGCCTGCGCCTGTTTACACTACAAACAAGGAGCAGCAAATACACACACCCCCACCCATCCCTGCCGAGGGCAAAATGCTTCCCAGCTCTCATGGTTGGAGTCATTGCAGTAAAGGGGATTCCAGGCGGCCTCAGGTATCAAAAACCGAGTTGGATGAAACATAGTATAAATATTTTGTGAAATGTTTCAAGTTTTTTTTTTCCGTTTTATACAGTGTCAGAGGGAAGAACCTGCTGATATTAGAAAAAATCACTATTTTAGCATTTGTATGTCTCTCCAGTAATTCCCATTAGACAGGAGAAATCAGTGTAGGTAAGGATTTGTGGAAATTGCTGTAAAGAAAAGCAGAGCTAAAGCAGCAGCCCTGGATATGGGAAGAGAGTTCCTATGTATGTGGCACTGAGTGCTGTGGCACTGCCTGTGCAAGCAGGGAGGCAGGACCCAAGAAAACCCTCAGAATGAGTGAACTCCACTTAAAGTAGCCATTTGGGAGAGCTTAACAGAATTTCTCCATCAGAGAGGCTCACATTTGCATGAAAACCAAACAAACTCACACTCTTTTTATCAATCCTGGTTAAAGGACTAAACTAGAATAATTATGAAAGCTGGAAGCAATTAGCACCTTTGTAAAATCTATGTGCAATGATGGCAGGGAGTTGCAGGGACTGTCTAGAAGAGGAAAGAGAGAGTAAGGCTCATCTCTTGTTCTGTTTAGCCTCCCCTGAGATCCCTTGTGGCCATGGAATATGATAGAATCATAGAATCCTTAGGGCTCAAAGGACCAACCATTAACCCAACACTGCCATGTTCACCACTGAGTCATGTCCCCAGGGACTACATCCACACACCTTTTGAACACTTCCAGGGATAGTGATTCCACCACTTCCTTGGGCAACGTGTTCAAATGCCTGACCATGCTTTCAATGAAGAAATTTTTCCATAACATCCACTCTAAAGTGCCCTGGTGGAATGTGAGGTCCTTTGCAAATCACTTGCACTGAACATGAGATTTGGAAGCAAACTGAGAGCACAGACTCTGCTCCTGGGGCTTTGCTTTTCCCTGCTGGTCACCCACTGCCCCCAAAAGCCCCAAACCCTATTCCAGCTCAGATGGTGCTCTTTTAATGAGCCTGAGATGATTTGCCTTATATGTGCAGTATGCTGGGTATGGATCAGAAAACACCTCTGGAGGGGTATGCAGACACCCCAGCTAGGATTCACCCTCACTTTGAGACTGACTGCAGAGCAGCTGCTGATTTTTGACAGTGCTGCCCAGTGCCAGCCACACAGGAATCACACTGGTCCCTGCTGGCTGCTACTCTTTGTGTTTATAGGAGTCCAGCATCTGAGATAATTTGTTCTTCTGGCTGTTACCTACTGCAAATTCGTCCCTTTGGCAATGTGCGATCAAAACATGAAATAAGTTTTTGCTCGGCTGTAACTCTTGCTTTAGAAAAGCAATTTTTCAGTACAGTTATGAGTTTTGTACAGTATCAGGTGAAAATGGAAGGAAAAAAGAGGAAAAGTAGATGGTAAAGACTCTACTTAAAAATATCTTACAGTTCATAAAAATGAGAACTTTCAGCCGTAACTGAAAGAGGAAGCAGAGGAGCTGCTGAGGGCCAGCCTGTCTTAGGCTGTGCAAGAGGTAGGGACAAGTAAATGGTACCTTCTCCTGAGGACTTGCTGCCATGTCTTTGGTCACATGCTGTGAGGGGCTGGACAGTTTGCACCTTGCAACAGGGCAGTTTGAAGAACTGGATAATGGGAGTGTGTGAGTGGGCAGGTTTGACCAGCACGTCCTTTGATTCAGGCATTAATAGAGTCTGGCTACAGAGTGCCACTGGAAAATACTGCCTCTTGGTAATAGCACTCATTTACAGAGTGGAAATAGGAATCCTGGTATGTCCTAGGTGCCATTTGTTTCACTGTTTCCTAAAATAGTACAGAAAACAATCCTTGTTTATGGTGTCAGCATTGTATAGATTTCTGTGTCTCCCAAACAGAGTGGCTTAAACTGGTGCTCTTTTCACCTGTTCACACACCCTCAGCTAATATTTACATTGGGATCCTGGCAGCACCAGAATTGTGGCAGGAGCAAAGCAGGGGCCAGCCAGACCTGCTGGCCTTTCTTAACCGTTGACACCAGGGAAGTGTGGAATGGAGAAAGGAGGCACTGCAGGACACCCAGCCACTGCAGCTGCAGATGGTGCAAGATTTGGGGTGCCACTGCTGCAGTTCAGCATTTCTCTTACCAGTGCCCAGCCTGCTCCTTGCCCTGCATGCATACAGAGCATTTACAGCACAGGGCTTCCTGAAATACCAAGGGTATGCAAGTTTCCTTTCTTCAGCAAACTGCCACCTGAAAGGGAAACTTCCAGCCAGCTGAAGGTCAGTCTCTCACAGTGGGACTGGTTGTCTGTGTCCTGTGCAGTGGTAGCTGCCCACTGAGGACTGGCAGGGCATTGGAGACATGGAGTTCCCCTCCCTACCTGCACTGCTGGGAAACTGTGGTTTGCAATAAGATCACCTCTAATCTATTTCTTGATAGTATGTTTGAAGGTGCTTTGGAAAGGCTTTTCAGTCCCTGGAAAAAGTCTGTTGAGCCATCATTTTCTCTCTCTTCTCCCTCCTTTGCAGGTTTTGCTCTCCAGACTAATTGGCATCTGCAGGAAAATGAGAGCTCCCACAGCATCCAGGTTCTGGAGTCAGAAATAGCCCTGTGTGCTGAGGTAGGAGTACTTATTCCACCCTGTAAGTAGATTTAGATACACCACAGCTGCAGCTATGTGGGGGGTGCTGTTGGCTGGGTTTGAAGCAGCCCTGGCCTCCACAAGCAATGTTGCTGCTTCTCAACCCTCTGCTTTCTACAGTTCTTCTTCGGGAAGGAGACAACCGGCGCATTGGCTTTGGTGCCTCCTGTGCCTGGATGCTCATGATGATCCACCTGATGTGTTTCTTCCAGGCATCTTTACTGCTCCACTGCAAGAGCAAAACTGCAGGGAGAGAAGAGGGGATGTACTATAAGAAGCAAGTCAGGGCAGGGACAGAGAGGAAGAGATTGAATCACTTTCTTTAATAACACAAAGCAGGAGATGGAGAAATTTAATAGTGATAGGAAACATACTACATGCCCTGTGCCCCCTGCTCTCCTCCCCAGGCTTGGGCAGATCTTCCTGGCCGTCGAGGATGCACTTGGTCTTGACACAGAGTCTTTTCAGCCTCTTCCTAGGTGTGAAAATAAATAACAAATTAGCCTGACACAGCAGGCCCTGAAAGAGACCAGACTCACTTGATGTCTGCAGCTACTCAGCAAAATCCACAAGTGAGCTGTTTATCTCCACTTTCTGGCCAGACTGGCAGCATTACATCTGTGTCAATTCAGCACCGAAATCCTTTTCCAAGCCCTATTGAGAGGATTGTAGCAATATTTTGCTGCCCAATCAGCACTGGCTCCCAGTTTTCGCGGCATCTATAATTAAAAATGACTGAGGCTTTTTGCAGATAGATCTATGGGCGATTTATCAAATGCACCCTATTCTGCTTGCTCAGAGCCTGGAAATAATTGCAGCTGATCTACTCCAGCGCACACAGAGCTCCTACAAAACCTGGGCTGGATTGCTGCTGCCAGTCAGTGCCTGACTGCCATCCTTGGGGTCACTGCAGGTCAAGGTGCATCTATTTACTTATTTTGTGGTAGTTTTTCAACCAGTCCTCACATTTCAGGGAAGTAGCCACAGAACAGAGCAATTGATTTGTAGCAATTATACTCCAGCTATGTGATTGCTTCTCTGAATGTACTGTACTCGCACTGCTAAGGAAACAACTCCAAATTTCTACTAGACTTTTATGTATCTTTGTTCTGGAAGAGCTAATTTTATGCGTCTTCATCACATCACTAAAAACTTCCAGCTAGTGCTTTTTTCTTGGTAATTATAACACTTGAATTTTCCTTCACATGAGCCACTACCAGAGGTTTACAGAAGTCACTAGATGGGCTTCCTCTGGGGCCATGAATCTCTCTTTTTATTAAACAGCCCAATCATGAAGAATGCCTCAGAGTCACCATTTTAAAATAAAGGCATTACCATACTGCAAAATCTACGTGAATTAATATGTAATATCAGTAAGTAGGATGCTTGAGCAGTATTTTAGGCGCAGAATAAATATTTAATGATTTCTGGTCCAAATTTAGTGTGAAAGGGATTTAAATGCACAACATGATCCCTGCTTACAATACCAGCCAGCTGTTCATTGCTTTCTGCTGATGCTGCTCAGGTGTGGCCAAGTGTCCTCACTGGTGGCACGGCTGTGGCTCCCAATACTTTGAAATTCCTTCGTTATTGATTCAGCAAAGGACTGACTCAGACTTCATAAGCTGACTTTATGTTGTTCATTCGGACTTTGCTGCTGCCATCCAGATGGGATGAAATAACATCCAGCCCATTGCATGTCCCATCTGGAAGCTTGGCCATGGCTGGCAGGATGAAATAAGTTTGAAGACATAGGGATTGGGGGATTTATTCAAACTGGAGACCCACAGACTTAGAAAGGGGCTGTTTCTCCTATGCTTAATTTAGAAATGATGGTGATCATCTTGACATTTGAAGACCCATTGGGAAGAAAACTCTTGTGTCCCCTTCTGAGCTGTTCAGGAAATTGCTCGTTTTGGTTGACTTTTCTCCAAGAAATTTCTCTGGCCACTCCAAAGGATCATTTTTTAATTACTCACATGGACAATGCCATTGCCAGGCTCCGTGGGAAACTCTTGATGGGTTCCCCTGGGGAAGTTTTAGGCTCCCACAAATTCAGAGAGGTTCAAAGCTGCTTTTAACCAACCTATTGCAAATTTTGTGGAAAAAAAGAAAAAAAAAAAAATACTTCATCTGGATGCAACAAATAAAAATAAAGAAACTGAATTTCATGCCTTTTGCTTGGTATCCCCTGCTACTGCAACATCTCAGCTACATAAACAGTTACAGATTAGTTAGAAGCACAGCAGCAGAGCACTACAATTTAGACCTGAACAGGCCTGTGCCTGTGGTTTCATTGTGGGGGCTGCTGCACTCGGGAGATCTGGGGTGACTTCAGAGAGTCAGTGAAGAGTGATGGTTGACTTTTTCCTCTTTTTTTGCTGTAAACAGCCATCTTGGATAAGGCGCTGACTCTGGATTCTGACTGAAGCCCTAAGCACAGCTCTGCTGCCAAACTCATCCTTCCCACTACGGGTTCTGCCTTCTCAGACAAGACAAACCACAAAGTTGTCTTATAAAATCCCCCTTTGCAACCATATGCCCTGATTGGGGATATTTTCACCCAAATGAGACACAGCTGGCCCAGTCTCATGGAGAAATACAGCCCAAATACAGCCCTGGTAAACTTGCTGACTAATAAAGTTCCCAAAGTTTGCACAGAGAAAGTGATTTTCCTCAGCAGCAAGAGGTCTGGAGCTCTGTTCACACTGCACATTTTACAAGCTGGTAAAGCAACTGCTGGTTGAATTTGTCCCTTAAAAGCATTTTTTTGCCTGTTTACATCATCAATACCTCCTCTAATAGTTTGGTTCCACTTTGATTCTCTAATTTACTGATGGGAAAGGAGTTGAGTTGCACAGATTTCAGGCTTCTAAGTAAATTTGACATCTCTGTACATGATATCACACAGCAGCAGCAACAGAAGAGGAAGGTTTGATGTAGGTTTTAAAAGCGTTGGTTGGGATCCCTTCCAAGCGTCAGTGCAGCATTTGCATTTCCCGTTACTCCCCAAGTATTTTTGTGGCTAGCAGTATCTTAGATGCAAAATTTTCTCCTTCTCTAAGAAACTTGATCCTGGAGTGATATCAAGCACTGTATAAATACATACACATTAACAAATTTATATCTCTACATGTAAATGGCGGTAAAGTGGATAATAATGACAGTAAAAATTCTACAGAACTGCCTTAGTGACTATTACTGAAAGATATTATGTTCTTTGGGATGATTCTAGGACGCTTATACTTTTAAATAAATTACAAAAGTGGTCAGATCACTTATTAACACTATTTCTCTTGTATCATGGTTTCGGTGATTCACAGGAACATTTTACTGCCTTGGTCTTGAGTGGTGCTCTGAAATGAACATCATTTGCAGAGAAATTGCACAGAACAGAAAAGATCCTGTTGAACAGCAAATCAACCTGCAACAGGTAGTTAGTGTCAGAGGATGTAGTTTTCTAGATTGCGAACTTGCCGAGCTGTTTCCACCACCAACCTCAGCCAGACCATGGTTTGTCCTACAGAAAATCTCTATTTCAGCAGGTGGTTTGCATCAGCTAGTCCACAATATCGGCAAAGCCCTGATATGGAACTGGAGCTGCTCTGCTCTCCCAGGTCTAATGCACATCTCCCCCTCTGGCGTTGCCTCGAGGGCTGCACGTGCTCTGGGTACAAGGATATCCCAGCTTACAGCCATACAGATGCTGAATTTTCAAGGACACCCACCAGCACACCGTCAGACTTGGTGGGAGCTTCTCTGCCTAGACCCTCTTTATCCTGTGTATATCAATCAATCAATCAATCAATCAATCATCAATCAATCACATGCCTTTAGCAGACCCAGGCTAATAAAGCAGGATCTGACAGGATTGCATGATCAAAACACAGCCTTCTTTTAAACAGCAAATTTTGAAGTGCAAGGCTGACATTGTTTGAACACTCATTGCTTTATTGGCCTTGTTGGTATAATCTCAGGCAAGCTTATTTACTGCAAGACATTTTACTGTCTGTGGAGCAGAGGGACCAAGTCTCTGAACCTTTCTAGCAGTTTTTTGGTTCAAAGGAAACAGCTCCAGCCAGCCCCATGCTGGTGAGATGACAGGGTGAGGATGAGCTAGGTAATGTGGTCCTTAGGCTGGGACAGAGGTGGAGAAGCTTCATGGGGCAGCCTCACCCTCTCAAACCCAGCAGGACTTGAATCTGCTGGGGAGTTCAAGTCCTTCAGAGCCACTCAGGTGACTTCCCACCAGCTCTAGAGGGACCTGCTGGGGACCTGATAGACATTTGTGATCTTTGGCACTGTGCTATACACACACACTATGCTGTCCATGCTTGGCGCTATCCGTGCACGATGCTGAACATGCACCACAATTCATGTATACCATGGTGTATGTGCATTGTGCTGGTTGCACTGTGTGTACATGCACACTGTTGTGTGTAAACCGAGGTAGACATGCTCAGTGCTGTGTGTTCACCGTGTCACACACACCCCGTGCTGTACGTGTGCTGTGCTGGCCATGCACTGTGCTGCCTGTGCCCTGTCTGCTACATGGGTGGCAGCCTCTACTTGGTGTCCAGGCAGCATGTGGAGGGCCAGCAAACCTCTGTGATACTTGTGGAATCATGGCTGGCAAAAACACCATGTGAAAACCATGAGCAACAGTTCATGCTGAGGGGGACCAGCCACAGGACAGTTAGAACCACTGCTGGAGGCAGGTTGGTGTTCTACAATGAGTATGTGGAGATGGAAATAACTATGAAGCCAAATAACTCCAGTGATTTTTACAATGAAAGCAAAAGAGACAATTCACTCCCTGGACTCATCCAAATTTCCAAATACACCTTCAGATGGGAAGACAGCCAAAATATTCCCCTCAGGGAGGCAAGCAGTGGCAGAGGGGAGAAGCAAAGCAACATTGTTCACTAGATTTCAAACAGCTGGAAAAAGGCGAGTATGAGTTAAACCCTGTAGCTTGAAGCACAATGGGAAGTAAAAAACTCTTCACCAAAAATAACTATAATTACAAAAACCTTCCTGCTGACACCCCAGTCATCACAGGAACCAGCAGTTGTATCACCAAGACACACTGTTCCTGAGCAGCCTTTGGGCTGTGCCTTTTTCTTGGAGGATCCCACTGCCATTCCATGTGGTCCAGTCAGTGCACAAAGGTGTCTGTCACCACAGACAGTAAGGAAAAGCTGCAGACCCTGCTCTGCCGTTATGCAGAGGATTAAACATGCTCCTGTGTGTTCAGAAATCCAGGGTCAGAGAAGCCTCCCTGCAGAGAGGAAGATGCCCAGCCTGCTCTGCCTTGCAGTGACACTACCCAAGCTGAAATCAAAGGACACAATCAAGTGTTTTTTTACCCACAAGTGATGACAATGGATTTTGAAGCCGACTGCAGTTTCCAAAACTGAATCTCACCCAGTAATTCCCAACTAAACACTCCTGCACTTCAGCACAACCTTAGTTCAGGATCCCTAGTCCTTTTGAAAAACACTTCAGACTGGGGGAAGCTGGTGTATCTACTCAGCTTGCTGAATATTGTCTTTACTAAACATTTTGTGCTGTCTTTTTAGCCTTCGGCTCCCTTTTCATTGTTCCATTTTCTGTTAGGTGACAGCATCATATACTTCTCCTTCATTGACTTGAGCAGAGTCTGCTCAAACCACTTCTTAAGAAGCAATAAATTATACTGAAGTACCAAAAATGCTAAGCTCAGAGCTGTTCATCAAATTCTTGCCTAACTATCTTGCACTGTTTTATGGAAATTCTACAGCAGTGCAAAGACAACTTTCTTTTTTATAATATTTCTTATATATTAAGTAGCATGTTTCTCTGACTAAAAATATCCTAACCAATAAAAGTATCATTTATTTCTTGCCTTCTTACTGTCCTTCATCTGTTAAAAGTGTTACAGTTATAGATGAAAGAGTGAGAGAAATCTCTCACAGAGCCACTTTCCTTAATGTTTGCTGCCTTTTTGCCCTCTGAAATACAAAGTGAATGACTCGGTAAATACTGCTGCAGTTGATGAAGCCCTCTGAGGGCATATGTCACAGCATCGATAACTGGATTTTCTCTTACTGCCTAATTTCCAATGATAATTCATTGCTGAGGAGCTGCTGCTCCTGGTCCTATCAACAGAGCATTGTCCTTGCACTAGGGAGGGAAAGGAGTAGCAGGCTTCCCAGGAGACCCTTTTCAACAACATTGGTATATGGAGAGTGTATTTTGAGGGAAGATGTTTTTTAAATGTTCTCTCCTTGACCATAAACCCCCCACAAGCAGCCAGCTCAGCTGCCTAGGACTGGATGCAGGAAAATGATTGACATGGCAATGTGGCACTTGGCTGGTCATGGAAACGGCTGAGACCACAAATATTTCTGAGACACAAAGGCACAAAAACACCCACAATTGCTGCTGCCTGTGGTTTACAGGTACCATGGGGACTTAGGCAAGTCTCTTTGAACAGATACATTCACTCCATCTGTAAGAATAAGCAAGGGACAGAGTAATCAAGGTATGAGCCAATCTCTGAAAATGTAAATACAATATGTATTCTTCGAAGATCTGCCATTACTCTAATTTTTTTTGCCTTTAAAGAACAAATCCAAGCCTTTTCTATTTTAGCAAAAAAATTTCTAGGTTGCAGTCCTTTAGAGATTTCATTCGTGCTCTTGGTGCCAAACAACTTTGGGTAATTTACTTAGGAAAAAATTGTACTAAAAAGGGCATAAAATATGAGTTTAATAATGCCACACAGATAATTAATCTTCCCTTAATGATATAGGGCATTTGTCCAATATTATCCAAGCATTTTGAAATCTAATTTAATCTGACAAGGATGAATAGGAGTAAATAAAACATTAAATTTACCAAGTGGTTGCCAGTCATACAAACTCTCCTCTGCTCATAGCTTTGTGTCTTGGTCATTTCATTGGTTTCAGCAGATGCTTGAACTTTTTGATGAGTTGCACAGACTCAGTGTCCCACTGATGGTGGGCCAGAATAGGACAGAACTGTTGAAACACTGACCTTTTCTTTCCTTTTAATTTCCACCTTGTTCTACAACATCCTGATATTTGAGATTACACATTTGCATGTGTGGTGTGTTGTGAACATACTGCACTGCAAACTTTAAAATCAGGAGGTTTGGGGCTTTGCAGACAGCATAGGAGGCAAGGCTGTTTTGGGGTAAGAAAGCAGAGCAGGTCCTCAGGCTCTGCTGCTTGTAGGACTGCAGCCCACATAGCCACTGTGGTAAAGCTGCAGTGACACCTGTCATGGAATAGATGCTGTTTCAGGGCAGGGAAATGATGGAAGAAGCAGGAAACAGGAGTTTGCAAAAAAAGAAGGCATAAAAGGGCTGATGGGCCATGGTCTTCCTGTGAGACCTGCTGCAAGCACCCTTCAAGCCATCTATCACCGAAACTGCAAGTATCTCTTTACCAGCAAGAGATAGTTGCAAAGATGGCAGCAGCACAGGCTTTTCAGGCTGTGGTCAATCCACTTCTTTGGCAGGTACCTTCAGTGTGTCTGATAGTTCCTGCCTTAGCAGTCTGGATTTGTCTCTGCAACCCTGAAAGGAGCACATGCAACAAATGGAGATGAAGATATTTATAATAATGCATCCAGTGTCAGGGGAGATGTATTGCACCCAAAAGAACTGAATTCCTGTGTTCTAAGATAATTTATCGTAACATTTCTCCTAACTATAGAGCATGTCCTGTATGGCATCCATAGCTTGAGGTACTGAGGGAGAAATATCAACAGAAGAAACTTTATCAAAATGCAAGGTACGATCAACTTATTTTTGACTTCACCAGTGAATACTTAAATTTTTCAGTGAAGCCATTCTGATGTTTAATTCTGTGACAGTTCTCCAATAAAACACAGTATATGATATTATTATTAAATTAATCTGATTACAGATTAATTACTGGATTTCTGAATACACAGGAGCATGTTTAATCCTCTGGGTAATGGTGGAGCAGGGTCTGTGGTTTGTCCTTACTGTCTGTGACACCTCTGTGCACTGACTGGACCACATGGAATGGCAGTGGGATCCTCCAAGGAAAAGGCACAGCACAAAGCCTGCTCAGGAACAGCTTGTCTTGGTGATACAGTCAGATTAATGCAATTAATACAATTTAAAAATTAATCTGACATTAATTAATAAATTAATTGACCTGCTGACCTTGCTGAAACTGCAAGGAAGTAAGTGTGCTTTTGATCAATTTTCCTGTTTATGTAGAGGTCATCAGAGTGACTGGTCTATGGGAGATGTCGTTCAGCTACTTGCTCTCTGTAGAAAAGGAGATTTGGAGACTCCTATCATCTACAGAATGCAAATATCCAACAAATGTCTTCCTAGAAGGGCCTGTTGGGAGGAACCTTGATTCTGCAGATGAACAGAGTGCCATGTGCTTTAGAAATGTGGCTTTTCCCTGCCCCCTGGATACTGTGAGCATCCTGTCACCAGGCAATGGGTCACTGCAAAGAGCATGATCAAAACAGTTGAGTGCAAATTATGGGCTGCCATATGAAAGTTTTCAGAGTAAATAGAGAAAAGTAGAATTCTGGAGAAGCTCAATGGTTGGGAAATGCATGGACATGAGGAGGAAGATGCCAGCAAGTCTTCACTCTTATAGAATTTTATTTTATTTTTTAATTTTAACTTAAACCAGATTTCAGTTTTGGTTCAGATTTTTCTTCTCTTAAATGAATAAGTGACTTTCTATAATAATTTTGATATGAGCACTCAGAGTGGACATTTGTGATTTAGTGGCATTTTATCTAATAGTAAGCAGATCTGATGACTAACTGGGTAAACTATTGCCCACCATGACGATCTTATGTTTGTTTAAATGGCACTGTTTGCTGTGTTACTTGAACTATAAATTCTTAGCACAGGGGTTACTTTTATATTTTGTATTTCTACAAAGCTGAACACCAGAGTATTACTGGAAAATAATTACAACCTCTTGACACAAATAATTGGAGAACTACTTATTTAGCTCCCATGTGGAGCAAGCACTTATTCAAGTGGGTAGTCGTATGCTGGAGGACTAAAATATCTCAGGAATGTAACATGTTATTCTCCTTTCATTCGCAATCCAGTGTGGTGTTTTTTAAGATTCAGACTCAGCAGTGTGAAGGAAACGGATACAACTTGTTTTAAACAATCTGATCAAAATGCAAAGAAAGGTATCTTGGTCAGAGAGGAGGGTGCTGCCTTCATGGCTTGCTGGCCTTTGTCTTCTGCTGAAGTCCCCTTAAGAGTGTGCGACCAACTCACATTCTATCCATGAATTTTGCATCAGGGAGCTCTTTGTTTGAGAAATGCACAGAAAAGCATAG
This sequence comes from Lanius collurio, assembly GCA_020086605.1. Classification (NCBI taxonomy): domain Eukaryota; kingdom Metazoa; phylum Chordata; class Aves; order Passeriformes; family Laniidae; genus Lanius; species Lanius collurio. Next base: position 11,018,044 of record JACBWW010000009.1, read on the forward strand.
AAGTGTCTGTATTCGAGAAAGTGGTTAAAAAGGAGTTATCTCAAATCTGACACTGTGTGATTAGTACAAGTCTCCAGAGTCTGGCTGAGACATGAGAGAGGTGCCATCCCAGGGAGGAGATATTCAAGACAACAGATGCCAGTCCTTGCACACCCAGTCCCAGACCTGCAACCCAGGTGACCTGGGAAAGGCAGCAGACCTGAGAAAGGCAGCAGCCCCAGGGTACCATCTAACACACTGTATGTTCTGCCAGCTTGCCTTACTCATGTCACCATTTTCTTGGTCGAGTCACCACGGAGGTGAACACTTCCTGAAGGAAAACACCAGAATATCATCACTTGCACCGACAGTTTCCTGTAAACCTTTTTTCATATTTCAAAACACTGCCACTGTAAATATCACATAGCTCTGTATGCAGAAGCTGGGCCAGACTCATAGCCTTTAAAGGTAGCCACAGGATGGCCTTTGATTATTTAGGTCTGTTACCTAAAGGCAGAATCAGAAAAAAATCAAAAAAATGTGCTGCCTATCCAGCAGAAAATGCTCATCAACAGAAAAATTAACTCCATGTCGAATAGCCAAAATCAGAAATCCCTGAACCATATATCCCAGAAAAGAGAAACTGCAATTTGGAGACATCCTCTTTTGAGGAATAAGCTGCTGCTGAAGTGAGTGCACTTATTTGCAGGTTGGCAAATGTATGCAGCTTGGGGTAGTCCTCTGATGGAAGTGGAAGTGAGAAAGTGCCTAGGGAGGGCGGCACGAACTCAGGTACTTCTGTGCACCTGTCAGTGCCCCAAAGCTCTAAGTTTATTTCAGCTAACACAAAAACAAGTGGGATCCAACAAAGTACTATTTGCTCTCAGTGGAGAGGAATTAACTGCAGAACAGAGATGTAGCTGTTTCTCTAGGAGCCCAAAATCAACAGCTGATCATTTCTCATGGAAAGCGGGGAAAAAAAATCTCAGTCACACATCTATTTGATACTTTGAAAAAGTCGGTTTCTCAGTGCAATTACATATTAAGACAAACTTTATAACATTACTCAGAAGAAAAAAAATACATTTGTAGGCCACTGCAGTCAAAGCCTTGGCAAGCCCTTGACCATCTCAGAGAAACAATGAAAGAAGCAATGTTTGCATCCAGATGGAAAACAGACACAAAAAGGGAATGTTGCAATTACCGTAATTTGGGTATTAGAAACTGTATAAATTGAATAAGCAAAGGAAAAGAACACAAGAGACAGGCTCCAGTTACAGAGAAAAGAACAATAAGGAAACTCTTTCAAATATATTAGGGATGAAGATAAACCAAAAAATATCTTTGGATTATTACCAAATTGAAATTATAAAAATGACAATAATTATGCAGAAAGGTAAATGTTTTTAATGACCAAATACGCCTGTTCTGAATCTAGGAGAAAAAGAGGCAAAAATTATGCATTCCCACCAGATGATGACACAACAATTAGCATAACAGCAGAAGTTCAGGGTAGAGCAAGAAACAGTTACAATAGCTCAGCATTTTAGAATATAGCACTGTAAATAATTTACAAAGAAGTGTTTTGAAGAGAACTTTTTTCCTGGCCTGTTAATGATGTTTTTGCAGTGATCAAGGAGTACTGGTAAAATTAAAACAGGAGAAGGAAAGATGCTATTTAAGAGAAAGTTAAATGATTTGGATATTGATATGCCTGCTGAGTTCTGATCCTGTGGAGATAATGGATCACAGACAATGAGAAACACCTCCAGAAATTTAAAAATAGGAAGAGATAATACCAACAGGAATAGATCTGACTAGGTATTTTATATACATAACAGGATTATATATTATAAATATATCAATATGTTTTAATATGTCGCC
>JACBWW010000009.1:11024882-11339686 GCA_020086605.1 Lanius collurio
AATGTTCAAACCTTTTGCTCTTTGTTTCCTTTCTGCACATACCAAACAAATTCTGTCAAAAAGAACTGATAAGCTAATTAGTTTCAGAAATTACTTAGACCACAGAAAATGCCCACAAATCTCAGTACAAGTCCTGCCCATGACTGTGGTTTCTGAACATTGCAAGGAAAGAGGAGGATGTGAGGAGAAGGATTTTCTTGCCAAGGTAGCATGGTGGATGGAGAAGCCATCAGCAGGAAGAAGCAAAGAGTTCAGCAAACCTATATAATATTAGAAATTAGGAGGGTGAAAAGCGAAAAAGAAAGAATTTGAATGAGAAATTTTCAAGTTTCTCATCTTTAGCTCTGTGTTTTTATGAGAAGAAATGAGTAAAAAGCCCATTGGAACCTCCAATGGTAACAGATATTATTAATATAGCACTTTCACTCCCTTAGATCAATGGGTTATCATTTTGCTCTTAGAGATGGAACCTTTTTTGTAGAAAAGTAATCACCCAAATTTACCTGCACCAACCAAGTCAGCAGGGCAAAGGTGGGACCTCCTTTCCCTGTGAGGTATTAGAAGGCCTACCAAACAAAGACATTCAAACAGCTGGATTAAAGCACACTCCCTGTTAAACAGTGCAAACAAGCCAATTGCATGTGAATTCCCATGCAGAAAAAGCAGCTGTGTTGACACAAAGCCTCCCAATGATTGGCTTTGTCATCAGATCCTGGATGGTCCCAGGTCCTGCTGGGGCACATATTTGACAGCTGCTGGTCTTCAAACCCATCTCTCATGAGATGAGAGGGTGTATCTCTTGGCAAATTGGCAAAGGAGCCCCCTTTTTGTGAGCTGTGACAGATGTGCAGCTTCTGCAGCTCAGGATGTGGAGATGGAGAACACCAAATGAGAAGGGATATAGGGTGAGGACAGTACCCCCACACGTCCATGAGTGCTGCCTTACTTATCTTGCTCCTTCATCCACCCGTCTGTGGGCACAGAATGGTCACAAGACGAAACAGTTGGGACAGCTATTATTAGGAAAAGGGCTAAAAAGAGAGGTCACCTGACCCAACATCACAAATTCCACTCCGTCCTTAGTTGCTCTTGAATATCAAGCTATTTATAGTTACTTATTTCAAAACTCTGCAAAATCAGATAGCAATAATATGTGCCATGTTAATTGCTTCTCTTCATTGATGATGGTATGTGTATGTTCCCAGGGAATATTGCTGTCCTCTGAAAGGGGATAATTAGGCCTGTTTATTTCCTGAGGCATTGGGAAGTAGCCTAAAATTCAGTAGTGATGTTTTTAGATACATGTGGGTTGCTGTGATCTAATTATTTAATCTATTCCCTGAGTTATGAAAATATTGGAACCAAGATAGTACCCATAAAAATGTGAAGTAGAAAAGGCATTTTTCATAGAACATGATAACTGCATACCTGATTTTTAAGGCATATATAGCTAGGATTTAAAAAAATGCCTGAGATGCAAGTAGGCAGTTTATGGAATTTTGTAAATTGCCTGAAGATTGGTGAGTTATGAGCAAGAAAGGACAACGCAAGTGCTTGTTTTTGCATTGGTTATTATTACAATTAATAAGTGCCTTTTGCTTTTCAGATCTCTTTGGAAAGCCTTTATATGCTAAACAATACAATTATGCATGGAAAAGCCAATCACATCTTCTGCAGAATAATTTAAAAGGACATTAAATAAATAAGGAAATCATAATTAACTAAGAAGCTTAACATGCTGACATTTAATGTCTAATTATACCTCTACTTATATCAGATACCGGTAAGAGCCAAAATGCAGGGGAAGAACTTTTTAATGAGTTTTTCTTCTTTAAAAAAAACACCAAAACAAACAACATCTCCCAGAGGAATACGAGCTGAGAGCTTGAATTACAAAAGAGGTAACAGAGACGATATGGTGAAACAAGAGATTTGTAAGTAAAAATTTATTCATGTAATATAAAATATTTTTCATTGAAACTCTTGAATGTAAACTTAGCTTCCTTACTGGAATAAAGTATTTAGTGATCTGTCTCTCTAAACACAAACATGAAAATATGGACTTTGTGAATTTAAAGCAGTTGTTGCATGATAGACAGGCTTTCTGCTCACCAAGAATGTGCATGAAGCCAGGCTGATCATCCAGAAATACTGCCATCATCTTCTATCACAAACTGGACTATGTCTATGAAAACATTTTTTAAATGCTTCCCCAAATCCAGTGAATGTATCTGTTATAAATATATTGGTGTTGGCTTTGTCGCATATTAGAAAACTGTACCAAGGTTTTATAATGATATAGAATGTCTATAGTATAAGTAGTCAATTTAGAAAAGGTAAGAAGAAAAGTCCTCACATTTCTAGATTATCTTATCAGAGAAGAAGAAAAACCAGAAACCGGAGAGAAGAGTTTATGGAGGAAAAGCAGACACCAAGGAGCCAAAGAAGACTGTAAATCTGATGGAATGATACACAGAAACTTCAAGGAATTTATAAATAACACATGACTGTGATGAATATGCAATCAGAGCTGTATTCTTAGAGGCTATCCTTTGGATGTAGAGGTGTGCCTGTGGTTCTTCACCAAAAGCACCCGGCTGCATAACTTTTTGTAGTTGTCTCCCCATTTGTCCAATTTAATTTTATTAAAATTTTTAAAATTTTAATAGTGAACATAATTTTTCACATATCTATACGAAGTTTTCCAATCCTTGCTAGGGTGGAAAAGTTCTAGTGGAGTGAGGATAGAAGTGATGCATCACAGAATTTACCAGGAGCATTAAAGTCTTCTTCCTTTCCATTAACACCTGCTGCCACTGGGCATGTGGCTGATGCCCAACACAGGACACTCATTCTCATGGTGTAGGAGCATGCTCTACATCTTGCTGAAGCAGTGCTGCCTGTTATTGCTTATGTTTTCAATGTACACAGCGTGGTAAAAATGACACTGATACACATATATTCTAGAAAAACATAAGCTACATAACACATATCTATATTCAGCTAGAACCTTTGCCTGCAGGAGTCATACTTGCTCTCCCAAAACCTGTTTGGAAATGATTCACAGCTACACCAAAAATGCTAAGCACAAAAGGGGGAAATATGAATAGTTTTTCATCACTACCCCCAAGATATTTTTTATATAGTGAATGAGTATTCATATATTAAATTGTGTCTATTTTATTAATTCTAGTGAAAATGTAATAGGCTGAAAATATCTAGTAGTTTTTTTTTAAATGCCCAGGCTGCTGTTGCAAGGAGAGTTCCAGAGCCAGGCAGGCCAGAATGCACCGTTCTTCATCTGGTTATGGAAATTAAGAGAGAGATGCAGGGTGACTTCCAGTGAAGAGAGCAGCAGTAGGTCTGGAGACTTCAGGAGAAGATTGGCTATTTCTCAGACTCATTTTAAACCTGTCTTCAGCTAGCAAGATTTTAAAAGACTTGCATTAGTGAAGGATGGACTCTGATGTTAGTAACAGAGCAAGAGGAGAGTAATATTCAGTAATATTTTCAGATACTGAAGTCTGTTTATTGTGTGTAGTTTGCTGTGAAATTTTCATTTTCAGATAAAGGCAGATAAGTTCATGACCACCGAAGGCTGGAAGGGGATATCAGCTCCAGAGGCATAAGGTGGAAGAGACTGAGAATCACTTGGAGAAGGAAAGGCCGAGCAGACTGTAAAGATGAGAAAATTCAGACTGTTCTGCGAAAGGAATTTTTTCTCTCTGTAAAAAGTGAAGGTATAACAATGTCTTTTACTTCTAGTAAAGTCACATAAAAAACATTGTGGATGCTGAAAGCATGAACGCAGAAAAATTTTCCAGCTTTCTGCCGACATCCATATGAGAGTCTTGCTTTCACATGCACGCTGGCAGGGAACAATTATGCAGTTTGTTATGTTACTGGCTGAAGAAATATTTTGAAATGGGTGTAACAGAGTTTAACCAATCATTCTAAAAGGTGGATGGTCAAAGGAGCAATAACCTTATGCCGTTCAAGTGAACTAGGTTATATGAATGAGTTCAGAAATTAATAAAAAAGTCCCTTCCTCTCGACTGGAGTCTACGCCGCTCTTCTCACTGTCCTCGGTACAAGAGTGACATAATACATTACTTAAAATTATGGTCTGAGAAGAAATTTTTTATACTGTTTTAGGTGTTTTTCCTTAGTTGATGATTCCTAAAGGGTGTCTGCTACTTAATGAAAAACTCTATTTTTCGTTGCTGGCAATGTGCCAAGCACTCGGTAGCTTCCATTCCTCATTACTGAGAGTCATCTTTCATGCATATGAATTCTCTGTTTGAAGAAAGATGGTTAAAATAAAAGGACTTAGTTATCAAGCAGGTCAAACTGGAACAAAGGTGTTTAATTAAATAAACCTAGAATCCTCGAGGGAAGACAGAAATCTATGAAAAAGTGAAGGCAATCTGATTTGTCAGGAGTGGTTCAAGGTTTTGAAAGCCCCTAATAAGAGTAGAAGTTCAAAGCGAGGATGAGAGCAACTGTTTTTCTTAGCCAAGTGTGCAAGCAACAAAATTACTGAAATAGAAAGACAAACTCTCCTGCTTCACTGGGCCATTGCAGAAGGAAATTTTCAGTGACCTCTTCCAGTATTTTTCAATGAGAAGTCAGTTAATGATGATCTCCTGTAAAAAAAATATTAATACTTGATGAGAGCTGGCTCCCTGTGCATATTGCTCATCCTGTAGCTCAAAGTCAAATCCTGAAGCTGAAAGCACAACTAAGCACTGATCATGTGGTATCGATTGTTATTAAAGCCCATCAGAAGGCTGCACTATAAGTAAATGTTAACTGTGATGTTAAAACAAACTTTTGGGTTGTTAAGCTCAAATGTAAAATTGATTCTTTAATCATTTTTAAACAGCTCTTTATAATCTATGAATTCTTTACTATCAAATCTTTGCAATTTATTAGTCTTTACTAATAAATGAAATGGCAATTTGAGTTTGACACGGCATCTACATCACCACTGTGTACAGCAGTGCAGCCCTCTGCTTGTTCTGCCCAGCCACCCCATGATCATCCTCCTACTCTGCCTGGGTTGATTTCCCACAAAGGGAAAAAAAGATTTGCAGATCTCTAATCCTACCATGCTGAGTAATGTGAAGCCTGTAGCTCCACTCTCTAGCCAGGAGCAAGTATCCCACTGTCCTGAGCAATATTTTATCCCTATGACTGAAGATACTTCACAGAATTTAGCATATTTTCCTAAAGAAGTTCCACTAATTATTCACGGAGAAGGAAAATTAAAGGCCTTTTGAATTATTTATTGCCCTTTTATAGCTGGCAAATGGTTACTGGTTCAGCTTCATTGAAATGACAAGTCAAGAGCAATCACATTTTTTTACCTCATGAAATGTAAAAAACAAAAATTCCCTGTTAATTTAATTGGTTCTTTTGAAATGCTTTAGATATTTTGTTAGTGGAGGTGCTAACATTTATCGTCTTATGCTACTTAAAATCCAACATGTTTCTCACTATGTTTACAAATATAACACTTGATTTTATTTTAAAATATTGATGTGGCCTGTGAAAGTTTCTTATAAGTCATCTATGAGAAGGGCAATACTGAGTAATTCTGGTTTATTTTTAAGGGACCTTCCAAGTACTATATGCGTTTTTCTCCTCTGGGAGAAATTTAGGCAAACAATTCTCTTAATTAAAAAATGCTTATATAACTTGCTTAAATATAAAATTAGATATTATTTTCTTGCTGCTGACCTAGATTTCTTTGTGTCATATGAGCTTCTGCCAAAAGAGTAACTGTGAAATACTGCTAAACTTAACTGCAAAACTTAACTGCTTTTATTTGTTTTCTTTCCTGTGTATACAACAGAACTGGAGGGTCTAGTAATGCTGACGGTGCAGAGGAAGCCCCAAGTGGGTTGTATCAAGCACGGAGCAGGCGGGGTTAGGCCTTCACTAAAAAGACTGAAATCTGTTACTTAGTTACTGGACTGCCTGGGGGGAGGATAAAACCCCTTTAATTTTCAGAAGAGTTTTGCATCTGGTATTTTAACCTCTGATAGTACCTAGAGCATGTTGACACACACCTATTTGGGAGACTTGATTTAGCCAAAAGATAATCACAAAAAGTATATGCATAATTCTCAGTTTCACATCAGGTGTTCCTAATTTCAGGGCCTTGAACGACATTTAGATTGAGGACATACAGCCCAGAAGACGTAAAGTTGCATCTCTGGATAGCTCTCCATACCCTGAGTCACCTCCACGAAAAAAGTTTCACTGGAGTTAGCAGGAGGCTAAATTAACTGCAATTGAAACTGTCCCATGAATAATTCACAACCCTGTTAAGTATGTGACTAGTTAAATCAGTTTACTGTCTTAGTCAAAGAAATCAAAATAAACCAAAGCCATGTGTTGAAATCTCATTTGGAACGTGCTATTATTTTAATTTTCTTTCAACTTTACACACTGAATAAAAACAGTATACCTATTTTAATCACCTTAAGGACGGAAACGTGCTGGAACAAAATGTTTTCCAATCCAAACCTAACTGACATCTATTTATTCTTCAATTGACAATGAAGATACAAACAGAGAACAAATGGCACATATTTCGGAGCACGAGCCATGGATACCCAGTCTGCTTTGTACGTGTCTGAGCCTGCAACATGCTGAAAGCAGTGCCCCATGACCAGAAGTATAGATACCCTTGGAAGGGGCAAGGATGCTGCCTAACCCCATCCTTGTGTTAACCATTTCCTTCCTTATTTTTGCTGCCAGGAAAATGCTCAAAAAATATCTTGTTTTGAACACGTGTCATTTAACAGCGAGCTTACCAAATGTCCCTCACGGGGCCCTAAGCCAAAGCTAGGGTTTCAGGCTCTTAGTCTCCTAATTACATGTGCTGATCATTTGCTCTTCAAATTTTTTTTTAATTTGTTTTAAACATCTGAAAAATATTTAGGAGAATGTGAAACAAATACCAGCCTTGAGTTGGAAAGGAATTAATGTGCTGGTACAAAAGAGCTTGTCTACTGCTTTGAATGGAAATGTGACTCTTTCTGAGCAGCTGATGGTGAAGCAGGTGATGCTCCACAACTCCGCTTGGCAGGTGGAGAGCAAGAAAAACCTGGACCGTTGAACCTGTGAAATTCCAATTCCAGAGGTGCTTGAGAAAACCAGGTTTTAATAAAGAAAGCAAGATGGTTTCCTTTATTAATGACTCAGTGATTTAGACAAGAGACCACATTTCATCTTTGAAGAGATTCATTCTTGGGACTAGATTTCTTTTGAATCCTTTGTTTAGAATGAAAATGAGAAAAGCACCTAAAACAAGTACTGATGAGACTGTATCCACTGTGTCCAGTTTCCTTATTCACTTTATTTCTCCTTTTTTCTCCTCCTGCTTCTGCATTGTAGACTTCTCAGTAACGACTAGCCCTCTGCAGACAGAAATATACTGTCTGGTTTCGTCTGACCTTTCAGTTTGCTAACCACAATCCCCTATACTCCCTCTTTTGGTTGGGAAACAAAGGGAAAAAGTGACCTGCCAGATTTATATGAGAATGTTGAACTGGTGCTAAAAACTGCTGCCAGCGAAGTAACACTCTTGCTTTTCTCTCACAGCTACAACAGAAATAAGTAGGCCCAGAGGGAAGGAAAATGCTATGCCCCAAATTACTAGCAAGACCTGTGATCCATGTGAGGTTGCCATAAAAAATCCCAATGGCAAAAGGCAGGAAAATACATTAAACTCTTATCTTTGTCCTTGGCTCTGTGAATTACACTGGGGGAAGTTCTGGCCAATCTGTTCCTTCATTGTCCATCTGGAACTGGTGAGTTCCCATGAGACACATGCATGAGTCCACTTCTTTTTCACTAGAAGAAATTCCTATCAAGAGGAACGGGGCAAGATGTTTTAGACTAGTCTATCCATCCATGCAAAACTGTGAAGAGGAGGATGGCAGTAATGAGAGGTAATATCTTTAAAGGAGCAGCTGGTCCAGATGGAACAAACAGGAAGTCTTTAAGTGTTGAAACCCCTTCTGAGGTGATGATAGAGTTCCAAAGTCACTAGAGGAACAGTGTGGGAATAAAGGTATCTTTGAGGTATGTTTTGCTTTTACTTTTATTCCCTGCAGTGCTCAGCCCACACAACCCTACATGGATAAGATTTCAGGGTTGAAACGAAACGTATGGTCTCTTTTTCCTAGTCCTAGGGATGATGAATGATAGCTAAGATACTGCCTCTGCATGGATGTCTTTTCTAGGGGTTAAACATAGGAGTAAAGGTACTTCACTCTTGACACGTCTGTAAGCAGAAAAAGCGGTTAATGGTCATCCAAACCCCTGTGGAACCTAAAACATCTCGATCAGCTCTCTTGTACCAAATACAGAGAGCCAGCAGCATCTAAGGCTGATCTCTTGGACAAGGTGCCTTGTGTCACATAGCTTCATAGTCACTTTTGAAACCATATCCCAAATTTCTGCCCAGAGGGACATCATCCTGTGAGGATGCAGGAAATATAGAGTTTTGAAGACGAAAAAGGATGCACTAAATAACCCCTGCAATAGCAGGATTGTTCACTGCCAGCTCCAGATGGTTTTTATAATAAAGATCTCTGTCTTGGTTTCCAAGTCTAGGGGGAAACGCTGTGGAAAGAACGTCTCCTTCCCAGAAGACAGGTCATGGCTCTCCATCTCTCACTAATATGAAAGGAAATTCTTCATTGAAAGTGAAAAAAATGATTTATTTCTGAATGAAACTGCCATCATATGCATTTCAAAATTTATCTTTAATTTCATTTTCTGTTTAAATTATTGTTGTTTTCTCTATGCGTCTCTCATAGCAATTTCTCTCCCATAGAAGCTCTCCGGATTTTCTGCCTCGAGCAGCAGCACAGCACCTTTTGGTGGGACATCAGGTCCCTGGGAGATACTGCCAGGACATGTGAGATGGGTGTGTGCTTCCATCCCTCTCCTTGCTGAACCTGGAGAATGAGACCACCATGACAAAGGCCGTGCAAGTGGAGGGAGGTTTTGAGAGTTCCCTTGGGCACAACTCCTTCTCAGTCTGTCCGTGTTGGGATCTGAGAGGGTGGCAAACCTGCTTTTCCTTTTTGTTTCAGTAAGCCCTGTATTTGGACCAGAAACTCCTTATGTGTCCCATGCAGAAGAAAACAATTACTTCCTTTCTCCAAGGATAGACAGGTTTCTTGTCCTAAAACCAAGACTGTTATAGACTCATATAATCATACAATGGTTTGGGTTGGAAGACATAAGAAATATCATCTAGTTCCACCCCCCTGCTATGGGTAGACACAACTTCCAGGTCAGGTTGCTTCAAACCCCATCCAGCTTGGACTACAACACTCCCAGGGACAGGCCAGACACAGCTCATCTGGACACCGTGTTGCACTCCCTCACCACAGTCACAGGCGAGAACCTTTTCTCATGTCCTGTCTAAACCTTCTTTTTTCCCAGTTCAAAGCCACTTCTCTTTTTCTTTTCACTATTGAACTCTGACAAAAAGTCATTCACCAGGGACGCACAAAGACCCATTTTTTTACATTTCCCAAGGGATCACAGGTGCCCCCTAAAATGGTGGTAGGAGAGAGAGGTGCCCACTCTTGCAGAAGCTGAATGAACACAAGGTGAATTTCTGTCCCCTCACTCTCCCTTTTTAAACAAATCGTTGCCACTTTTTCTCCTCAGGGGGACACTCTGGTGTCACACCTCCTGAGTTCACTCCATGCCTTCTCAATTTCTTACAAAACCTCATTGTTAACACAACACTGTAAAGAGCCATTGAGATGCTTAGTCCCAACAAAAGGATCTGCAGGTGGGTATTAAGCATTATGGGGTGGGCTATAATTGTCATTAAGAAGAAACTACCCAAGAACTAAAATGCAGCTAAAATAGGGGTCAAAAAAGGGTCAGTTATTAACTGATATTGCTGGAAGTCTCAGACGTCAGCCTTCCAATGCATTCAACATTCCATGGCGCAACTAAAATTGCCTGATCTTCTGCAGTTATTTTCCATTTAAAATTACAGGCAGAATGAACAGAAGTAAAAATGGACAGAAAAGTGAAAGTGTTTTTGCAGTGCTCTGACATTTGCTCAGCTTTGTGAGAAGGGAAATAAACATCCCAGCAAATAACTTTTAGCAATTTTTTTTCGTATAGACTAAAAGGTTTATATGAAATGAGGCATGGTGGCATATTCTACTTTAAGCACAGTGACACACTCAGCAGGAGCATTTCTGAAGGTATAGCACAGGAACAGCCAGCAAAAAGAGCTCGACAACACTGAGGTTTATCTGTGGCAGGCACAAACTTGTCTCCCTCCAGACACTGACAATTGGGAGGGCTCTGTCATGCCAAGGACGATGTGACAGGCAACGCCAGCTTCTATGGGCACCAATGTGAATCTTGTAGTGATGGATGCAATCAAGCAAAGCATTAAGTTTCCTACTTTTGAGTTAATTCATCAATTAACAACAAATGTGATAGGGTAGAACAGGGGGTTTTGGACGTGGGAGTGGGCCGGGTCTGTAGAGGCCCAGGTAATATGCCCTCAACCATCCATCCCAGTTTGTCCATGTATTTTATCTATGTTAAACTCAAAGAAAACAAGAAAGAATGTTTCCATTTGGATGATAACTCAAAAAATAGCAGCAAATGGAGAACAAACTCCTGTCTTTAACAACAGGTATCACTCTGTCCACTGATTTCCCTCGATATAAGCATGGGATGTGTTACACTGAGGACCAACTCCCACAGTGGCTGGTAAAGTGCCAGGAAGAGATTTAGAAGAAATAAAATGGATGAGAACCTATCAAAAAAAAGGGAAAAAGCTTAAATATTTGCCCATTTGCAGTAAGTGCTGGCTTCTGTATTGTTGCAGCCTTCATGAGAACTATTTAAAGGCAAAATAAGGTTGTTTTAGTCAGCAAGGGCTGTCACAAGGGCATTGACTGGCAAAGGGACCAAAATAAGATTGTGATTCACACTGTAGCTGGGCCAAGTCTTCTTAGTCCCCTGTATTTGCTAGTGTAATTAGAGGTATGTGATGCTGTTGCCGAGCCCCTTGCACGGGTGTTTTCCACTCCACACACAAGACCAATGAATCACAAAGCTTATTATTCTCATCAAAGTTTTAACTTCAGGAGAGTCAAAAGAAATACAGGCACGGAAGAAAGCAGGCTCACTGCTGTGTCATACAACAGCTTAATGTCAATTCAGAAATATAAAACTCTCCCAAATTTAAATCCAAAAAGATCTTACGACAGACTGAAGTACAGTGAACAGTCCATGTGCCAGTAATGACCAAGCAGGTGCCAGATTTAAGAATCAAACAAATTTTATCACATAGTCAAATTTTTTTTTTTTTATCACATAGTCAAAAGTATTGTGTCAAATACTGGAGTGAACACCTGCTTCAAAATCCACTCGGCAGAATACCTAGAGATGGAGCAAAACCTTGAAGTCAAATCATATTTAGGAAATCAAACTGTCATTACGATGTTACTAATAAGGTTATTTTAGATTCACACTAGGTTGCTATAGGAGTTTCGAAACACATCCCTCCAAAACACATATCCAGTATTTAAAACCATGTTAGCTAAGCACAAAGGACTAACATTCTGAAATGTAAATTGTAGACCAAGAATTCAGCAGTGCCTTTTAGTGGGCACTGTGCAGCAGCTGCCAAAATCCAGTACAGTCTGTTACAGAGCAAGCCTGCTTGAAGAACCCTGTCTTGCTTCCTGCAGAGCCCTTCTCTCTTCTGTTTTCCCTCCCAGTCCCAACTGCTCTTTCAAAACACACATCTGAGAACATCCAGAAGGCTAGGATAAATCCGACTGGTTTTTGGCCTCTGCGCTCTGCTGAGGACGGAAGGAATGTTCTGATGGCCAAGTGGAAACACTCAGTAGTTTCTATATAAAATTGACTGGACTGAGATGTTTAGTGGAGTTTTTAAAATTTTATAAAATAATATTGAGTCATAGTGCTGTCCTTGGCAGTGTAACCATATCCGGACCAGCGCTGGATTTTCTCCCTTGTGTGAACAAGGTGTTTTTGACAGATGCTCAAACGCTTCCCATACATTGCTGTGACTGGTCACTTTGGAGAGGAGGGTAGGTGTCTCAAGTCTAGTGACACAGTGGTTTTCCGGGCACTAGGTCATGGCCTCAGAACCACAAAATTCGTGAACCTCACCTGACTCAAATCATTACCACTTACTAAAGTTTGGGAATCATGACAAGTGGCGATTAAGGTTTAACCAAATGATTTTTGTTTAAAATCTGATGTATTAAATACACTAGGTACATAGCTATGCCACACAGTATATTTTCTTTCTCTCTACGTGTCTTTCTTGCCTGTGGAAGAGTCCATTGCCGCTGCTGGGAGACCAGCTATGAGGAACAGACAACTTCATGAGGAATCACAAAAATAGTCTACCACTTACGCCTCTGTTAATGACAAAGTAAGAAAAAAATGTACACATGAGGGAAAACCAACCAAAACAAAATTACTCACCTACAATTTATTACTTAAGTCCACGCTGCTGTTGCAGCTATGCTTAGCCATGAACTTATATTTATTTTACATGAGCTTACAGGGCATGTGCTAATACAGAGGTTATCTGCCTCGTAAAAGGGCATAATCACCATTGCTGATGAAGATTCTGTGTCCACCTCACGGGCTGAGGATTCCTCAGGTGTCACCGAGTATCAAAGTTTTGCTCTCCCACAAACCTTCTATCCAAAGCAAGCAGTGGAGCGGGAGGTAATTGTGCCGCTAATTGCTGCCGCTGGTAGCAAAGAGCATATATGCAGTGCATTACTGACTGATAATAAATGGAAAATCCCAGTAAGCCACATGCTGTAACAAGGAATTGCTCTCCCACAAAATGAGCCAGGAATTGAGAGTGCTATTCAGAACTGGGAAAAGGATGAGCATTTCAGCTCATCTAGCTCATCTTGGGTTGTGAAGAAGCACCTTCACAGAACAAAGGGAGATTTTCCCCTAATTCTCCATGCATGAAGCTGCCTAATACGTCAAGGGCAACCTGGATTTATCTGGCAAGTAAACTGTACTAGATCACAGCAACTGGAGATGAGGGTGAGTGTTGGACGAGCTGATTGAGTAGCACAAAAACGTGGCTGGGATGAGTAGATCTGGATCATGAGCAGCTGGTTCTGGTGTTTGATCTCAAATACGTGTTAAAAGAAAGGCTTCCTCTACTCTGGGGTGATCCATAATTAAATTCAAGTGAAAATCCTTAAGGTCTAGTACAGTATTTTGTTTTACTCACGCTGCAGCCCATAATAAGCCCTGTTGTCTGAAGTGCAAGCTGAGGAGAGAGGGGGCCCATATTTGACAAAAAGAGGGCAAGCTCCTGCAAACTGACTGATCCAGAGAACTCACTTATTTCTTCCTCTTTCTTTCATAAATGGTTATTGCTGCAACAAAAGTGGATTTCTGGACCTTGGAAGGCTTCCTTACCTAATTCACTTTGGCCTTCTAATACTCTAATATTTGTCTACTGTAGTTTCCTGTAACTGAATTAGGTTGAAAAATTATACTGCACCTGAGCCTATTGATTTTTTTTGCTGGCAGTAAGGTACATGGTTCTCTGTGGCAATGTGTTTCCTGGCCAGTGAAACTATCCCTGTATTTTTTAAGTTCAAGTGAAGCAGCGTTCTAGAGCCCATTGCTACACAGTTTGTTTTATTCACTTCCCGTCACCCTCCCTTAATTCATGTCTTAAATGAGATCACCAAAATTAACAAAAGCTTTTAAGTTTAATTTACATTTATGCATACAAGTAGGACCAAAGACTGCTTAGTTCTGTAAATAATTGTTTAAAACTCTTTTTACTCCTGTCCACGTAGTGGATGTAGTGTCTGCAACGCAAAACATCAGCAGATTGAGAGCTCTTTCCTTTATGATAGGTATTAACGAAAAAAGGTTGGGCCAGAAAATCTATGGAGGTGCCCTCCAACCTGGGTTGCTCTGTGGGTATCTGAAAGCAACTTACAAAAGTCTTGTAAAAACAGGGATGAGGAAGACAGGTTTCTCATTCTTCCATTCCAATTACCCTGAAAATTATGTTCAATTCAACTTTGTTTTTATATAATAAAATTAAAAAACCGAATTGCCATTTCATCATGCTCTAATTAAAAACAAAATCACTTTTGATTAGTGTGGCAGCAGCCTGGCCTAAGCACCATGAACACGAAGTGAACATCAGGGAAAACCACGACAAATTTGCTCTAAATTATATGAAGCTGCTAAAGATGTAAAACTTTAATTATTAGCTCGTAACACCAAGTAAGAAAAGAAAATGCTGCCATAGTGACAGTGTGGAGCGCCAGCACATCTGCACTTATTAATCACTTTTGTTAAATATGTTGGCACAGCCTGATAAGGAACAATGGGTTGGAAAATGCTGGTCCTGCATGCAGAAGACACTCCCACGTAGAGAGCTGCTATCAGGCAGAAGGTGGTCCCAGTACTGAGAGGGAAAGGGATGTCTTTCCCCAGGCTTGCAGCACAGAGCTAGCAGGGAAGTCCCCTACTTACAGACAGTGTGAGATTCAGCACAAGAATGCACCCAACTCGGTCTCCATTTCCCAGCATACCCCAGGGACCTCAGAGGGATGCCTCTGCAAATACTTGAAATGGCTAATAGGGAGCATGCTGTGTAACATTATATACCGGGAGCCTTGACATTAGCATTTCACACATTTCCATGCACTCATATAGACGTTTCCCCCATTAGCTTAAATTCTTTCTTGACAGAACCGAGACAACAGGAAATATCATCCTGAATGTCGGGAACTTGAAATATAACCTGTTCCCACCTCGGTTAAAAGCTGAGGTATATAAATGATACTTTAAAGGGGACAAATACTTGCATAATAAAAAATAACAGATGTTACGTTAATCGAATTTAAAAATTCAGATTCCTTTCCCAGCCAGAATGATTATAAGTTTGTATAGTGGGTTTTGCCATTAATATTCTGCCAATTACTCTACTAGGTTCCACACATTATCAACACTCTTATTATTATTTATACAAGTGGTTGGCGGAAGGTTCAGACATACACACCTAAACCTCGGCCCACAACTTGCTCCTCCCTTTATCAGTGAAAGCCATGGCTCTGCCTATTTCATAAAGATGGAGTGACTAAAGTTAATGTTGGTGATGTTGTTGGTTGCAACAGGAAAAATCGCTGCAGTTTTGATCTGAGTAGTTAGCCCTGTGCAGAGAACATTCATTGATTCTATTGGTGCCATGCTGCAGACAGATCTTGAGAAACTTTTAAAAAATACTCTGAGATAATGTGCAGCACTACCAGTTGGTTTGAGAAAGCAGCTCCCATGGGGAGCCGGGATGGTGGCTGTGAGTCGTCTGGGTGCATGGCTATATGCATTGCTCTTCGTGTACCAGGGTGATAAAGAGAAAATAAACAGCCAAATTCGCTGCCAGCAGGGAGGTACAGAATGTGCAAACCCAAGGGCATCAACAAAGCTCTCGTCTCACAACCATCCCCTCCAGGGACCCAAATATTTCCTCAAGGAAAATGTAAACTAGGACAGAGCTGAGAAGTGAAAATCAACCTATGGAACATATTTTTTCTTTTCTTTCAGATTACGAGGTATCTGCTGTGCTCTGCATTTCTGAAATGCTGGCTATCTCAGCTGGCAACTTAGTGTGAGCATCCTCTCAGGCTTTCTGGTAAAATGGGCTCATTTTCATCTGCAGAGTTGTGAAGAGACTGCATGATCTTTCCATAAAACCTGAACACTGTCTTGGCTCTTTCATAGGTTGTGGGAAAAGAGAGTACAGAAAAAGTCTGAGAAGAACGCTGCACAGATGTAATGTAACTGCAGAGTTCTTAACATGTCATGAAATTGATGGTGAATTTTCAAAATTAATTCAAGAGTAGTCTCCTTTCAAAAAGAGTAGCTAAACCACCCATGTAAATTTTAAGAGTATGAAATACCTTTGTAGCCTCAGGGATGATGTAAAAAGTTCATATTTCACATTGGACTCTGCTACCAGCACAGTGCTCCAGCATAATCACACCACCTTCACTCTCCAAGTCTTAGAAACAGCTGATGGAAGGAAACACATCCCTTAGTCCAATTCTGCTTCGTGATGGGTAGGAGCCCTAGGACCTTTCAGCTCCCCAAGCAAAACAGGAGAGCACAGGGCCTGGAGTCCGGGGCCATGCCCCAGTCCATGTCTTCAACGGTACTTCGGGGTTGTCTTTTGTTCTTACATCAATGTTTCTTAAGAAAACTTGCAGGTCTTGAGATTTATCAGGAAAGAAGGAGCAAAAATTAGACAATTTCACATATTTGGGCATGCGACGACAGCATATGAAGAATCAAGTGTTCAGAGACAAAATCCAAAGAAACAGAGAAATCACAGGTCGAAATATTGTTTGTCCTTCCCTTGACATGTCAGATTTGTAACATTATATATTGCTCTGTAGTGTTAAATTGCAAAAATGTGCTTGAATATAGGATATTGCACAATAGGTCTTTCCTTGAGAAACTCCCCAGTTAAGGTTGTTGAATACCTGCACAAGTCAATAAATACATCAAAATTAAAATAAATTGGAATGTATTTCTTGACTCAAAAAAGGCCAAACTAGACAGTTTTGGCTGAGGATTTGTAAAGTCTTTCTGTGAAGAGAACAACTTCCCTGAGATGAAAGCCTTGCAACGCCTTTCCCTGCTCTTCTCCAGCTGCTCTCCTCTACCTCTTCAAATAAATTTTGCTAGGATTTTGCTGATGACACCTCATTATTACAGTGTGGCTTGAAGCACTCTCTTTGCCAATAAAAACGGCAGGAGCAGTTGCTCATGCAGTTAAGCGAGACTTCTTGCATAGTTGCATGATGGTGATGCGTTGAAGGATCACTGCTTTTAGTGGAGTGGAGAGAATGTAAGAGAGCCAAGAATGTCTTCTAAGTGAAAAAGGTGTTAATTAGCACTTCAAACCTCTGAGCTAAAGGAGAGAATTCAAATCAAAGCTGCATGCTGATAGTCTGAACCATGCTGGACCTGTATCATCTCGGTAGCAGAAGAGGGCATAATTGAAATCTAGCTTTTCTGAGCCTTCCTATTGCATTTGCTTTCTAGTGTGCAAAAAAAAATTTTACTTGCACACATGACAGACCCTCTCCTCAACTTCTAAGTTTTTCTACTTCTTCTTAGGAAAATCATTGTTGAAAACCAAAACAGTGTCCTTATGAACAGATAATTTCCCCTTTGTTTTAAATTTCACTTTACTTCAAAGAAGGAAATCATGTCAATTCTTCAGAAATCCTTTTCTCCTCATTTCTCTGTAATAAGCAGGCCCTTTTAAAAGGTATTCAATACTTTGATTTGTACAAAGCAGGCAGGAGAATCTGTTTGAAAGCAACACTTCTTGTGCAGCCAGCAATGTCCTACAAAGCAACCCAGACAATGGGTAGACCTGGCTTTCCTGGAGAAAAGTCCAGGGCAAACCTATGCCGTGTTCTGATGCAGTGACATTCGTAGTTCCTTCTGAAGGACCGTGAGGTCACTCAGCCAAGGGAAATCAAGCTAACTTCTCTGAAATAAGGTGTGACCCTCTCCAGGTCTTGGACATTTTGACAGGTTTCCAAACAAAAAGGTCTTCTTTTCTCTCTCAGCACAGGTAATCTTGCGTTGCACTCAGAGACTAAAAAAGGGCCTATTAAAAATGCTAACACGTGTCCAAAAGTGATTCTTGACTGATGAGGGAGCAGAAGGAAACACAAACCAAAAAGAAGTAGAGAAATATGTCATACTGCTGTTATTTTGTAAGGATAATAGTGATTAACCAACAGACTCAAGCAGTGCTTAGATCAGGTATGAGCTTAGGTAGTCTTGACTTTTTAGTGATGCTTCATTGAAATAATGAGAAAAAAATTCATTAATATATTAAACCTTTAAAACATGCAAACATGGCATGCCAGAAATTAGGGAAGGAAAGTTTGTGCAAGCTGTCAGTGCAGTAGTGCATGAACCTGTCATCTCCTTAAATTCAGAACAATTGTACTAGAAATAATTTTATAATATGGAGCTATTTGACTGGTGTTTGGAGAGCATAATCAAAATCAAAGCCACATTACTGTACTTTACAGGGTACTTGACAAATATGAAACATTTATATGATGGTGAATGTGCCTAGAAATACAGGCCTTCAAACTCAGATAATTAATACTAGCATATTAAAAGTCTGCCTTGTCAAGCTGACAGTAACCTCATCACTGCTATCAGCCACACAGGGTTGCCCTGTAATTTTGGCATTTTACCTCGCAGAAGGCTGGGTATTTTGGCTATATTTTAATGAAGGAAAGCTGCAGGCAACTACAGAAAACCATCAGCAGTGGCAGAGTTAGTGACAGGCAGGCTCACAGACGTGTCTACAAAGGCTAAACACGTTAGAGGTTTCTATAAAATTAATAATTTCTACCTATCTGCTTGAGATAGAGATGATAATACAATCTTTTTCATTAAACACTTTGAAAGATCTCTAAGTTGCCCTTGATGGATGTGCCTGAGATGAGCTTTCATAAAAATCTCCCCTGTTCAGACCCCTATAGTCTTTGGAATGCTGCCCCCTGAGCATTACAAGCCAGTTAAACACGCCAAACAACACTCACCAGCTACGTTTTAAAACATCTGAGGTTCTATGGCACCCTCTACACATACGTATGCTAACGAGCAAATCCTGTAAAATATGTAAAAGGAATCTCTTTTTTCTGATGCAAAGGCAGAGGAAAAGGAAAATTATTAGTATTAATCTCTGTTTCAAAGGGATAGTCCCCTGCTAATTCTCTCAAATCCAGACAAAGTCAAACTATTGGGAATTAAAGAAATATGTACTGCTGGTTCTGTGTTGTAATGATAAGAGCCTCTTCAGGTCTGCTGGCAGCACTATTCCCTTCACTCTCGGATGCTTGCATCCTTGCTGTTCCCGGAGGCAGCACCCAGCCAATGGGAGATTGCTCACAGTGAAAAGGAGTGTGAGGGTGAAGGAGCAGAGCCAGCACCACTGTCAGAGAGGCTTTGGCTTTTGGAACCCCTCAGAGAGTTCTCTTTTAGCGGGCTGTGGTCATACATCTCTGCTCATCCCTCTCCGGAGATTTCCCATTCTCAGCTCCACCATTTGAAGGGAGGCACAGAGAGACCTGCAAAACAAATTGATGGTCTCAGCTGCCATGCCGTGCCCCCTCTGTGCTACATTACTTGTCACTAACCACACTGCCTGCTGAAGCAGTCAGCTCTGCTCTGCTCTAAACAAGTCCAACAGGGACTGTGCCACTTACAGCTAAGTCTGCTGGGCAACCGTACACAGCCTTTGTTTTGCGTTGCCAGAGCAGCTGAATTCTCATCAGCCTTTCCAATCTTCCCCTAACACTTCAATAGCCCCTCTCAGGACATCTTTCTTTGAGATCAGGGCTCATCAATGTCCCATTAGATTCATGTAGGATTACAAGAAACTCTCTGCTGCTACATCTTTGGTTCCCATTTCCCTTATACTTTATTTTCCTCAGTCTATTAGCAACAGAGAGAGCAATCAGTTCTGAATAATAAGCCCTTGACTAATAGCAGAATTGCTCATTAAAAGCATTACCTAGTGTTTTAATTCTACTACATTATGTCACATATTTATTCCCAGTGGCCAGATTTTCTTTGTGGTGAAAGTGCCTCAAGGTTTCTTTCTTTGCTAAACTTCATAAGCTTAAACTCTTTTCAAAGTTTGTGACTACATGAAACAGACACAATCCTGCACTGCTCTTTGACAAACACCTGTACCATCTCCTTAGCCTGCTGTTGCGTTAAAAAGATGCTGATTTCTCACATTAACCCTCTTTTAGGAATCATCATACATTTTTCACAAAATCATTGCTTAACTCTCATAACAACATCTCCTGGGGACATCAGCATAAAGCAACTTTTGGATGTACAAACCTGTTAAAAATGCCACATTACAATGGTAATAAAAATAGACTTTGTGTGACAGAGATATAAAATCAGATAATCACTTCTTCATGAAAGATTTTGGGTTACAAAGTACCTTAAGGATCTTTTTGTTCCAACCCCGTGTCATGTGCAAGGATGAGTTTGACTGGACCTGTTTGATCCAACTCTATCCAACTTGGCCTTGAATGTTTCAGGTAATAGAGGACAGCCTCAAGCTTCTCTCGGCAGCTTGTGCCAGAGCCTCACCACACTCACTGTCAAATATTTCACTGTATCATCTAATTGAAAGCTCTCCAGGTTTAGTTTAGAAAATTCCCCATTGTTCTATCATTATCTGCCAATGTAAAAAGTCACAATTCAACGATGAGTAACTAAAAGTAATAAATTTTGGTGAAAGCAAAGGGGAGGAAAAGGCCTTTGATTAGACCCTCCTTCACAAGGAGTGGTCCCTTGGACAAGCAGTGCTGTTGCCATCCCACCTTGTTCTTCTGATGGGAGAGTAATGAGCTGTAATCTCTGATTTACTACATGGAGATGCTTCTAATGTTAGAAAAAGGGCTCTATATTTAACTCATACTCAGAGTTGATGCAATTTAGCACCACTTCTTTGCCTGCCAGCATATGGCATGTTTGCACAATATCAGGGAGTTTCTTTACCAAAAGCAAAGTAATTAGGATAGCCATGTTGGTCCCATTGGGTGTCGTGCCCCAAAAGTGATGCCAATTAACAAGTGGGATGTTTCACAACTTAACTCTCAGCCAGGCCTGAGTGCTGCACAGCTTGGTAACTCTATAGCATGGACCTGCTGCAGCAGCCTGCAAACCTACACACCTTCCTGTGCAGAACCACCAGTTTAGTTTTCTTCTCTTTCATGTACTCAGATATTTATCCATCATTATTTTATTAATTTCATATATTTTCCAGTTCAGCCAGGTTAGAACACATGTAATGAAATACTGGCTTTGTATTGAATATATCTAAACCTCAGACTCAGCCACCTGCTCAGATGGAGCTAATTCCAAATGCTGTTGTACCTTTTCTGCACCCCTGACTGTGTGGCTTTCCAGGGTCACCCATGTGTGTGGATGCTCTTATTCACCTTGACACACACCTTTCTTTGTTTTAGCTCTAGAACATGCAAGGCCATAGAAACTGCTGGCCTGTGTTAAGCCCAGCTGATATCCTGAAACTCCACAGCTATTTGCTCTAGCCGGAAGGGAGAAGGACGCAACATCCTTTTTTAATAGCAAATCCAGCACAGATACTTACAAGTTATGGTGTTCCAGTATGTTGCCCCTTGGCATGTACTCCAGTCACTTGTCATCCCATCAGCTCTCTCTGAGTCCGGCTTTGTTTTCCCCATCGCTTTTCAACTGGAAGTACCCAAACTGAATTTTGAAGATCAGGTGCTTTGAGGCGAAGAGGAAGATTACTTCCTTTCTGCTGGGGAGGATTTAATGGAAGGTTTTGGACATATCCAGCAAGTAAAGCTAGGAAAACATTTTCCCCTGGCTTCTTCGAAAAAGTCAGTTTGTGCTTTATATGAGGCCACTTGGCCTGTCCAAAAGAGCCAGACCCTCCATACAGCCCTTAGCCATTACATGCACTATCAGTACCATTTTACCTTGGGCAAAAGATGAAGATTGGGCACAAGCACCGTCCTTCGCCCTGGCCGCTGCCCCTCTCCTCCTGCTCATATCCGGCTAGAGGGGGAAGAGAGCTGCTTCTGTCGCAAGAAGATACGTTCGGCCCCATCAAGTGGCAGCTTACCAAACTGCAGGTAAATTGCAAATCAATTGTGTTAATTTCAGTAATAATTGTTTCTTCCAAGTACCGACTATTATAACAGCTGTTCTTCACTGAAATTGCAAGGTTTGTGAGGCTGCAGTCTGATACACATGCAATTATACAGTGTAATTCTTAGAAATGTAGCTAGGATTACAGTATGTGTCTCTGTTCACACAAACGAGTGTGCAACTTCCCTATGTCTTGCTTAATTGTGTTACAAATTAAAATGTTTTGGGAAAGGAAGTGTGGTTTGTTTTAGCGCTGATAAAGCCTTCAGATCACCCCATTCCCTGACCCTTATCCCCAAAAAATTCAAAGAGTGACTCAAGTGCAACAGGGCAAATAAAATTTTCCCACTATTGGAAACAGTAAAAAATGAATTTTGCATTATTAGATATATTTCCCATCACATGAACTACACACTTAGAAATGTCCCGTTTGTATTTCAACACTTGAACCTTGTCACTGTAGAAAATAGGTAATAAAGGATGCTGCTCCTGGCATTGACCTTTTGTCCAGGGTTAGGAATCCTGGGTCTTGTAATGAAACAATAGTTGAGGTGCCTGACGTCCTGGTTTCTAATGCTGCTTTACAGGAAAGAAAGTAAAGAACAAGCTCTGCTGTTAGCAAGTCTCTGCAGCACAGCTCAGTTCAATTCCATGTGCACTCCAGAAATCTCCATAGGACAGAAAGTCATAAGGAAGCTTACGAGACTCTTGGGCTGGAGTTTCCCACAGTTCTTGCTGAAGGGTTCACAAGCCACATATAAACCTTTTCTTCTCTTTTCTACATACTAACCCATCAACAATAAAATGGCTCCTCGGCATTGATAGAATTGGTCTTCCCAGCTGGGAAAACAATTCTCTCTCCAGCTAGAGGTTTGTGGTTCAAACTCAACCATCTTGGGACCATTTGTTGTTACTTTTAGGATACTCAAAATCTTGCCATCAGTTAGGTTCTTTCTTTCCCTAGTACCTGTGAAGAGCCTTGAAAACAATTCTGTGATTAAATCTGCTATTTAAGTTCTCTCCACTTTCTGTTACGTTAATCTAAGGAAATATCAATCTAAACCCTCATTCTTCTGCGCAAATGAATGCTGATGCTTAAAGAAAATATCAGCTCAATCACATCTGCCCGAAGCATGATGTATGCCACAAGAAAACCCTGCAACTCTGCTATTGAAAACCAAAAATCTCACCTTCAATCAATATTGATCATGACAATCTTGCTGCTTTTAAATGCAGGGCACAACTTTTCTGACAATCACACTTATGGAAAGCCATTACACCAACACTAGAAGCATTCTCACTGCCTTGGACCCAGTAGATAGTGTTTGCAGCTCAGAGATTCATTAGAGGGCAGAGAGCAACGCTAAAAAGGAGAAGGTTCCAGCATCCTCCATTGAAATTCAATCTAATTCCAATGATCTGCCTAAAGGTCTCTGACTAAAAATTCAGCAGGCAGCCGGTAGAGGGCTGATATCCTTCCTGGCATGAGGCTTACTTACTCTCACAAATAACTTGATAAATGAGTCCAGTTTCCTTGAAAGAGAAAGCTTGGCAAGAAAAACAGCCTCCTCTTTGGGAGCTGGAATTTATGGTTTAGATTCCTCTTAAAGGATTTCTGACACCCCCAAGGAATGCAACTGGATACCAGAAAGAGAAATGAAGTTCATGCGTGTCCCTAACTGCTGCACCAGTGAATTACCACACATCTGAAAGAGCAGGCAAAAACAATAGCATTGCTGGGGAAAGTACTTTTCTGGAGGGAGCAAGCAGGGCTCTATTTCTGGGTGCATTTAGTTTGTTTCCCAGCCAGCAACCATGACCTTCATTCCTGACATCAGTTTTAAAGGAGTAACAAGTTCAGGCTGAGACAACAACTGAGTTGTGTGTTGAGGCAGGAGAAACTATGCAACTGCTGCTTTGCTCTAAAAAACTCACTGCTCTGTACATTCCCAAGAACCTCTGATCTACTGTAATAAACACAACATGAAAACCTGGTTTGGGCTTCAATTTTATCCACGACATTAGCTCTGTCTTAATTTTTTTCTCCTGCAGATTGAAGTCCTAATGAAAACAGTAAAAGTGATTTTGTATAATCTGGATATTACTTTCCCTTCCTTGCTTTCAAACCTGTGTCAGGTGGATTCCAGCAAGTCAATTTAGAGTTCACAGCTCTGCCATATGCCCTCATTGCATGCTGGCTATATCACCACATCACTGGCATCTCTTAATACAGGACCTTCCACTCTCCAGCACCACAAAGAGTCTGGCTAACTCAAATCTTACCTATTCTTGCAGCAAAATGGCTGATAAAATGTAAAATAGAAGAAACTCCATTGCTCTTTCTTAGGAAAACGCCACATTTTTTTCTTATAGAAAAGAATAGTGGTTGGGAGTTGTCTACTTTTGTTTGTTTCACCAAGTTTCTGGGGTCCAGGAGATCACTTGTGTTACAGGCTCCAGGTTTGGGTCACTCACCCAGGACATAATCTCTTACCCCTTGCACATCTTAACCAGGCGACGTTTTATATAGCCTTTAATATACAGGATGTTATCCACCCTGGGCTTCCAGGGTGGGAGGGGTTTTGCCAGGGAGCTCCTGGTTTGGGGGGGCACTGGGAGCATCCCTGAGCCTACTCAGCTGCTCAGAAGCAAAGTGATTAAATAGTCATAGTCAGACCAATCCAAAGGTGTAAAAGGCCTGATGGACACATCTTGCAGTGTGTTTTGCTGTACTCATGCATGAAAGAAGAGCAAGGCAGAAGGACATCTTTCTCTTGAAAGGCACTGGCAGCAAGCTTCGGTGGAAACATAGTCATGGCTCCGATCAGATCATCAATCTTCCCTTCACAACTTGGCTAGTGGTGCCAATCAAGTGAGTTAACGCCCTAGAGTTGCCAGAAAATCACATAGCAAACGCAGCTGCTGAGCAGTTAGCCAAGGAATTGCTGGGAGTGGAAAGGGCAGAAGCAAAGCCTTCAGGCACTCTTATCAATTGAGGTAAGACTTACATTTTAAGTTTGCTGGCCAGCTTGGTTATTATCCCCAGAGTAACTGAACAAGGGGATTTCAGCCGGGATGATTGGCTGCCAAATTCAGCCACAGTGGGAAGCTTCCACGAGGTCTACTTAAGCAGAAGATGGTTTCTTGAAGTGCAAAGTGCTGTGAGAATGTCTGTGCTAATCCCAGCAAGTTCCTGGCTTTGCAGAGTAATTTGTTGTCGAGATAGTTCAAGGCAATTTTCTAATTCAGTCTAGATTTACTTAACTAAAATTGTCCTGTGTTGAATAAATAGTTCCAGGATAATAAAACACTCTGGTTTGGCAGAAGTTCCCCTGTGATGCTTATCTAGAGAAAGTAAGATTATTTTCCAAAAATTCATATGTAGCATTTCTTTTGCTTCATGAAAGTCTCCTGTTCTCCAATAATATTTTCCAGAGAAGACCTCTGTGTCACTGCACTGTCCATTTGCTAGCTATTGTCCTATAAGCAGTCTTTCCATTCCACTTGCTGTGGGAAAAGTTGCCTGTTGTTAATGCTACTTATGTACCAAAAGACTTTGAGGTCCAGCAGTGGAAAACAGTTTATAAAAGCAAGACGTTATTGCAATTAGCCAGAGTTGTTAAATGCATCCTGGCAGGTAATGAGTACGTGATATAAGTCCGTATAAAAATTTAGCTGTGTAAGAGTGCTGAGAAAGCACTTGTATTTTCTAAATGTCCTAGGTTTTATACAAGGGAATGAGGCCACAGCTGCTTTTTAGAAAGGAGCCACGTGACAGCGAGGCTGACAGCTGCTAAAGCTGTAGGAAACGACAGCCCAGCTGAGCATCTCTCCCCATCCCTGTCATCCAAGTGACGAATTGGGGGTTGTCCTATTGTTAGTGTTTGCCCTGGAGGTGAACTTTAGATGATAAATTCATCCACCCTGTGAAAGCTGTGGTGTCACCGTGGGAGTGTGGCAGGGGCTGCACACCAGGAACATGCCCATGTGTGTGTGCCCAGTCACCACAAGGAGCCAGGTCGTGACGTTGGCTTCCAAGACCTCCAGGATTGAACCACATCATTAGGTCCTGCTGTCAGCACAGAGGTCCCTGCTGGCTTCTCCTGCACGTCTCCTGTCAGTGGCAGGGACCCTCTTCTCTTGAGCTGTTGTGTCCGGGTTGCTCCGAACAGTTAATGTACATCTTGAGTGTGAATCAACATTATTATTCATCCTTCCTGCAGTGTATCCTTTCACTGTGATTAAAGAGATATTCTGTAAGACATGAAGTTCACTTAAGACTACATTGTTTATTTGGGTTTGAGAATACAGATGCGGTCCTGTCCAAACTGCCAGGCCCGGGAGCCAATGACAGAATATAAAAATAGTTTATGCTGTCAGCATGGCTTTTTCTTATTTGTATTCGGAGTATCATCACTTTGGCAGGCACAGGAAGCTCTTCTTTTTACATTTTATTTTGCCTGCAGAAAATTTACAGTTCAAATGACTTCTCTATGCTTCATCAGACTAATCAGATGACAAATTGCTTGAGCTACAGAGAAGAGACCTCAGACAACAGAAAATTGTAATGGAAGAAAAAATTAAATGCCTGCTTTTGGCAGAAGCAAAGATTTTGCTTTGTACCAATCTAAGTTTTCATTTTTTTCCTTCTATGTTAGTGCAAAGCTTTGTGAAATGGAAATCAAATTATTTAATCTTTTTAAAAGGATCTGCAGGCTTGATATCAAAATTTTCTTCAGTGACAGAGCCTCAGAAATGCTGTCCTTCCTTAACCAACAGAAACAGCTACATCTTCTATTTATGCTGCATTTCTTTCTGCCACTTAAGCCTCATGAAGCATCCAGAACAAGGCCTTATTTGTCCTCATCTTCTATATAATTTTTGATGTCTTGCTGTTACCCATAACAAGTAGTTTAAAAAATACCCAAAGTTCTGTCCGTTTTTCAGAAGGGAATGTGCAGAACAGAGGAGTTTTCTCTTCCTTTCTGTGCTCGCTGAGTTTGCCTGGAGTGACGCAGAGGAAAAGTAACAAGGACACTTTGTCTCAGTTTTCAATAGGAGCCATAACACAGACTTAATGTCAGGTTTGGAGCTCTGAACTGCCCTTGAAGACAAGTTTGCTCTTAGATTTCTATGAAATATTATTTTCTGGGCAAGGACTCTCTTCTGGGCCAGCATTCATTTCACAGGCAGAACTGTGGCACCATCTTCTGGATGAGTGTTTAGAAAATAAAAAATAACCCACTTAAAGAGAGGATGATTCTTTATCATCCCTAACAATGAGAACATTTTGGATATTCATTGCCTGTGCATTCCTGATTACAGCAGGCTTTAAATAATTTAATTATGCCATCCATTTTGGAAGCACTAAGAGCCAGTCAAACTCTAGATTGCTGAATTTTTTGTGAGAGAATACAGATTTTGCATCTCAGAGGATATTTCTATCTCCAGAGAGATGACAAGAAGTGCCCCACTAACTAAATACAGGGGCATAACTCTTCCTACTATAAGATTATCAGCTCAAGCTATTTTGTGGTGAACCAGGAGTGAGTTATTCCACCCCAGATTGTTCCTCAGATTGTTAGCCATGACAACTTTTCATTTTGTAACTGGTAAATGGAAGAAAGAGGTACAAAAGTGGTCTTGAAGAGCATCCTGGGAATGCCTGTAAGTGTAATGCACAACACAAGCCACCTGCTACTGCCTCACATAGGACTAAACAATCAGAAAACTTCACAGACTTAGAATCACAGCTTTACTGAACACAGATTGTAAACCAGTAATTACAATTAAACCCCTGAGGCTTCCAACTACCTACGCGCATCCAGCGGCGCCTTGGCACTAGGGAGTTTAGGAAAAAGTGCTGAGGCAGGACATCTCTGCTTCCCCTTGGCTGCCATATCTGTTCATCCTCCCAGTGCAACTGATTTTCAAAAAGCATTTTTTACGCACGTACTTGTGTCATTTTATTTGGTGGTGACCACTGTAAGTTTTGTAACAGGTGAGAATATCTGTGGGATGCCAATTATTGACTGTGGGTATCCATATCTGTACTTTTTTCTTTATTTATTATAACACTCTGATATTTTTTTTAAATTCTTTTTTACTATAATAAAAATCTCTTTTAATTGTGTTTTGAGTGAAGATAAGGAACTGAACACCGCATACCTGTAGCTTTTTACTGCTTCTGGTGGTTACACACTGAGAAATATAAAGCAGGTGGGCTGCAATTTTCCTCCTTTCTTCCTTCCCTCCTGGGACGGCATCTCAGAGCCCTCACTGCACCCTCTTGGGAACTCACTGCACCAGTTATCACCTATACTTTGCCTGAAAGGTAAATCCAAATACCCAATCCATACTTGGGGCTCCACAGCTTCAGATGGCATGCAGTGGCAGTCAGAGCTCCCTGTCCCTCCTACCTCAGGTGAGCTGCTTTTCTTTGTGATGCTCCAGGGTATATTCACCTGTTCTATCAGTCCTCCTTCTTCAATCCAGAGTACTAAAGCATCAGCTCATCTAAAGGTTTCTTTTTTCTCTGGGCTTCAAACCATGCCCTGTGACATGTACAAACACTGTGAACAAATCCCACTCCGATCCAAAGGAAGCCAGAGAGCCTGTGAGCTGTCTGGTGCTCTGCCTTTTGATACCTCTTGTATGTTATCTGTTGTCACTATAATCATACCATTTATCTTGAGTGAGCAATTACTAGGTTGTTCCATATAATGGTATTCATGATCATTCCAAAGCAATGCCATGACTGGTGCAGCCTGACATTCACACAGTGTGACCAAACTGCTCAGTCACTTATGGAGACCTGCTGCAGCTCCAAGAACCAGAATCATCCCATCAGATGAGATCTCATGCTGCTGCATTTATAAGCACAAGAGACAACATAGGTTGTCTCCTTCAGTGCCAGCTTGAAGATGCAATATCTGCCTTGAAACATGCTGGGAGTCAGAGAACCAACCCTGCCCCCAGGAAATTCACAGGACTCCTATTGCCACCAGCAATAGTTTCTGGGATTGCTCTCACACTCCTACAGCATTCACTACTCAATCTTTGTTGCAAACAGCAGCCACAGCTGCCCAGCTCACCCTGGTATGATGAGCAGGCCTCTGGCCACCCCTCACTCACTGCACAGACCTGGTCCTGCGCAGAAATCAGCTCCTGGAACTGCTCCAAGGTCCTCACAGGTCGCTGCGTGCCACTTACCCTGCAGCACTGCTAATCTTATCAGCAGCAGTTTCCTCTCTCAGATGTCCAGTAATTAAAAGGACTGGGAATTTTGACTTGCACCTTGTGTTCCAGAAAAAATATTACGGCTAGACATTAAAATCCTGCTGTGAAATAAAACACATGCCAGAGGAGAATGTCAGATATTCCTTCTTTCTCTAGGATGTTATACACGATCAGAGTACAGCAAAAATTAGAGAAACATAGGCAAAAGTGGCATCTCTTGGGTAGCACAACAGGTATGGACTTCCAGGGAAAAATGTCTGTCTCTCTCCCCAGACCTAAACTCCAGCCATAGAGAAGAACACATTCCTCTGCTCCATTTCTCTCCAAAATTATACTCGAGCTGTGTAACGGAGCACATATGTCTGCTCAATTTCTCTCTCTTCAAATTAGTCTACCTGCACAAAATAGCTCCAAAGAGAGCTTTTAATGTCATAGCTGTAAAAATATTTGAGAAAGCATATTCATAGTGTCATTAAAGAGCCTAGACAAGGAAAAATTTTTCATATATTTTAGCCACTTGCTATCCTTTGTGTTATTTTGATGCCTTTCTATGCCTGAAACCAAAGCTAAAGAAGTTCATTGGAACACACATGTTCTTTGCTCTTCTAAGCCTCCAAAAAGCAGATGTCAGATGCTCTGCTGCAGATTAGAGTGGGAACAACAGTGTGCAAATGATTTGCAATCTCCAAATTTAGTCATGTTTAGCTCATCCTCTCCCTTTCATGTTCGTCACAATAATGTGCTTGACAGGGTCTGACTGCACAGACATTTAGGAGGAAGCTTTTAACCGTGCAAATTCAAGGGTACAAGCCCAAGCAAGTGTATTCTGGTCTGTACAGAGGTCGTTGCAGAAAAATCTCTTCTCCCTCAGCAGCAACACAATTACCTGTGGCAAGTGCAATTGTAGAAAATCAAACATCAAGTCTGCTAAACATCCAATAGTGACATGGTTTTCTTGGCAAAGCTTCCATACAAAATGTTTTTTTCTCCATTCCCACAGCTTCGAGCTCATGACCAAGACAGTCATCATTACTCTCCGATACAAGTAATAAATCCTGTCTCTGCTTTACTGTGAGTTAAATGCCACCAGCTTTGGAAATCATCAGAGCCAGGCAAAGTTTTCCTTCATTCTGGAAGAAAATATGAATTGCCCCGATAGCACCTTTGGACAGTATGAAGCTCATTAATTCCCATCCTCTGGGAGAGATAGAGATCTCCCAGGAAGGGACCTGAGACCTCAGGGTTCTTTGGTGCTCTTGAAAATCTCTTCAATAGGGGAATGTGGTTTATGGGTGGCCATCACCAGAGCAAGGAAAGGGAGATGGAAAACAATGATCATATTTGTCTGAAAGAA
Source organism: Lanius collurio (assembly GCA_020086605.1). Taxonomy (NCBI): domain Eukaryota; kingdom Metazoa; phylum Chordata; class Aves; order Passeriformes; family Laniidae; genus Lanius; species Lanius collurio. The sequence continues at coordinate 11,055,283 of JACBWW010000009.1, forward strand.
TGAAAGGGGCTGCTCTGTATGCATGATAGATCTCAGGATTTAATCATGAGCCTTGAAATACTTTAGGATATTTTAGATTTGTGGTGATTGAGGAAGAGTATCAGGTTTTTCTGATGAAACGATATGTTTCACTCCTAAGACTGTATAAACTATTGATCCTTGTGTATCCTCAATTCGACTGTGACGATTCTAAGTTTTATTCTATCAAATAATTTCTTAAGGTGCCAGACTTGCGTTTAGGAAAAAAAAAGGTAGACAAACAATAATGCTCTCTGGCTCTTCTGGGTCCTCATGCTGAAGCTGAGGTGAGGGCAAGAACCCAATAACAGCTCGGAAGTTGGAGACAGTCAAACCCAGTCCGTGCCGGAGCCACAGTGGCATCTGCTCTGGGATAGCCTGCCTTCCTTACCGTGGCTTTACAAGAGCGAAGCACCTCCGATCTCGGAGAGCTTGTTCCAGTTTTAGCTCCGTGTGGGACCAGAACGACACCAGCTGCAGCCCAGGGTGGGTGTTGCAGCATCCCCCCGGCCAGCGATCACCCCAGAAAAGGGGGGATGCACCGGGTGCCCCAGGGGTGCAGCGCTGCACGGCTTCACTCCCTCTCGCTTCACTGGAATGGATGCTGCCACGAAAGGATTTCCTGATCCCCAGGCAGGAACTGGGCTTGCCTCAACTTCTTGACACACATCCCAAACCCCCTGCAAGTCACACTGGGAATGGCCTGCGGGAAGGGCAGCAGGTTACCCACCAGATGCTGGGGCTCCGTTTCAAACTTGTGGTTTCAAAATCCTTCTCTCTGGAGCTCACATCACCAATTTAAAGTCTTTGGGTTAAATCTTTCTCTCTCCAATTCTTTTGTCAGTGTCTGGTCACTGTTTTTGTTGGGGGGCTTAGGTACTTTTTGGTTTTTTATTTGCTCTCTGGTATCCCAAACCCACTAATTTCAAAACCATCAGTAGATGTAAGCCCCCTTGTGCCCTCTGGCTCTGGCACAAGGAATGGAGGTGATAACTGGTATCTGTAGCCAGGAACATCAGGGCATTGTGTTATTTTGACTAAAAGGTATGATCTGTGAGAAATTGCACAAAAACCCACAAAAATACTAATATTTATAAAATATTTAGGCTTCCTTGATTTCCACTTTGGACTTCTTTCTTACAAACTTAGATTAACATGTAAATATGTAAATAATCAGGCCATTACAGGCAAAAACTATCCTGTCACCATGGAAAACAGGCAGGTTTTCTTTTTGATACATTTTAAGTAAGGGGTCTGATTCTCACTCATTATCCCTTCTTCACATTGTGCCAGCAAATTAATCTTATTTTTAGGCCCTTTTTGCTGTACTGAAAAGATGTAAAAGGCTTTTGCACAGATGAGAATTGAGAATGAACTGTTGTTTTGTGAATTAGAATGACACTTCATCCTAATTATCAAAGATAGAAAAAGTAGCACAAATATCAGAGAAAACCACATTAAAATACAAAACTCACAAATTTTAACATGTATTACTGACATATTTATTGATTATCAATAGTTTTCAATTTATGTTTTCCCCTTATGATGTAAATATTTTGTTTTCACAAGAAAAATCTGGATTTCCTCATAACAAATTGAGTTGCTGTAAAAGAATTAGATGAAAGGCAATGGAATCACCCCAAACCCTAGAACCCTCATACTCACACAGAACAGGTGCTAGATATCTTGCTTGGGAGCTGTGAAAATCACCCTAAGAATCTATTTTCGTCCTCTTTTTTGTGCACATAGGGCTCATTACTGGCAAGGGCTGTAAAAAAAAAGAAAATACCCTATAAAACATAGAAAATGTTGTTCTATTTTTGTTCATTCAGTGGCTTAATTGCATTCTTCATTCCGTCATATGGTTTTTGTCAATAGAGATTTTACAATAAGACAAAGAGAGCTTTCTCTCTGCTTTCACATCAAAGGAAAAAAAATGTTATGAAATACTTTTTGAAAAGCATTTAAATCACCTGACCTGATATTTTCAAATTAATCCAATTATTTTAGTTGCTAGAGAGTTTAATATGACACTGTAGATATGGCCCTGCTTTTAAATCAATAAGTCACAATAAGACATTTACTATCAACCTTTTCACAGTAATTACCAAGATTTTTTCTTCTAAGATGTATCTTGTCTTGGTCCTGACAGCTCAAACACTCTAGCAGTGAGAAACTAGTGTGAGAGAGATCAGCCCTTCAGCTGGGAAGTCCTGCCCTTTGCTCCTTCAATCTGTTACCTGCTTATGATTGACTGCCTTAAATCCTTTCCTCCAGCACTGGAGGACTGGATCAGGTACTTGTGCATATACATATGATCATCCACTATGGTTAAGACCTCATTAATATTCTTATTTTCCTTCATTTCACGTACTGTCTCAACCCTCCATCATATGAGACAAAAAGGGCCTGGTGACATCAGTCACTGCCTGTCCCTAATCTAGTCCCCCTCAGGGCAACAAGAGGATTTGGGAGCAGAACATATTGGATGCCACACTCCAGTTTTCTCATGCACATGTTTGGATTTTGAATTTTTAGACTGCTTGTGTTAAAATCAGGAGGAGAGGAAAAAGACTGTCCTACAGAGACTCATGAGGTTTTTGCTTTATTTATAGAGCATCCAAACTCAGAATATTAAATACTGCTGAGACACAAGTCTGGGTACAACAGAACAGATTTTGGGATATGCTCCTCTCTGTCACACAAGGAAAACCTGTAGTCAAAACACAATTAAGCTTTCAGTCTAAACACTATTGGCTCTATCGGATCCCGTCTCAAAGAGAAACCATAAAACAACCTATATTTCTGTAGAGGATTTAACACTCTCTCAAGAGACCCTCTCTGTCAGGAACCCATTCTGCCAGACTTGATTTCAGGTTCAAACCAAAACCGCAGCACCAAACTCTGACTCCACAACCACGATTTCAAAAGGCCCACTCTCACATCAGTGACAGCTGCTGAAGAGTGAGGAGAAAAAGAGCAGAGAACAACCACATGGCAAGCTCCCTGTCTGAAAGTATCAAAATTTTCCCATTGCAGCCTAGATTTGCCCATTTTTTTCCTATACTGACAGCTCCCAGAACACCGTACCTATTCAAGGGAGTATAATGATGCTTACACAGCCTCTTGGACCAGGGAACAACAGCAGATACCTGGGAATTGCTGTTCCTGGCCAGAGAGACTGAGCTTGAGGCTTGTGCCTTTTCATGGCTATATCTCACCACTGACTCATAGCTGTCACATTAACAACCAGACCCTGTCTTTCTAGTCACACTTGCTGAGCTCCCTGCTTAATACCAGAAAAGCTGGCTTTAGTCATTTGGTCACACATGTCCCTTATGGCTTACAGTGCTATGGGGAGACACTGCCAGTGAAGTCATTTCTCCTTTTAAGTGCTAGGACTGTTACCCACTAAAGTATGGGCTACAAATATTTATCTGTGTGTGTGTGTAAATGGATATTCATATACACTTCCTCATCCCCGGAAGTGTCTAAGACCACTTTGAGCAGCCTGGTCTAGTGGAAGGTGTCCCTGCCCACAACAGGGGTATTGGAACTGGATGGTCTTTAAAGTCACTTCCAACCCAAACCATTCTGTGATTCCTTGTCTGTGCACACATGGAGATTCTCTACAGATCTCCAAGCTTTCCAGGAAGTTCTGGTATATAGAAGTCATTGAAATAAACTATATAGTCTTCATAAAGTTCAGTCTGCTCTAGAAGTTGCTCCTGCTAGGGCAGATTTGGAGAAAAGCAGTGCAGTATCACTACACCACCTTTTGCTGACAGCAGCCTGGGGGTAAATTAACGTTCTATTTCCTTCTCCAGCCTCCCATTCTTCTTTAGGCCTAGCAAATGCCCTCAGACACCCTGAGATTATAATTTCTCCCAGATAAGTTATTTCACAGACTCAAGCCTTTGTTTTCCATCTCCCAGATTGAGTCTGTGAGAGCTGCCATAGCCCCCCAGCTCCTTCTGCACCTGAAATTATGTCCTTGAAGGACTTCTGATGTTTATGAGAACTGAAGGAAGAATGGTACTCGAAAGCCAAAGTTTGAGGAAGAGAGACAAGAGTTGGTAAGAAAAAGGAGGAGAACAGAAGGAAAGGAAAAGCTACATCATTCTCTTCTGATAGTACTTTTTTTAAGGTCTCAAAACTCAAGATTTTTGCCATTTCTAAGAAAAATTCCCTTCAGGAAGAAAAATTTAAGTATCTTAGGAGGCACATAGCTATAGGGTGACTAAATTAGGAAACACTCAGCAATTCTACCCAGACTTAGGAACAGCTCTGTGCATACCCCACTGCTGCACTACACAAAGCACTATTTGCCACTCATATCTCCCCACCAAAAAACAGGCAGTAATCCTGTTATGTATACCTTTCCTCACCCCTCGCTGATTGACATAACAAGACTCTGGGAAGATCAAGCTCAATATAATCCCCCCTCCAGCACAGTCCTCTCTACCTTCTGCTCAACTGCAGCTATTTGGAATTTTTGTGATGGGCTGGGTTTGCTTTCTTTTTAATTACTGTTTTGCTTATATCTCTGATTTTTAAAATCCTTATTGTTATTTTTTCCATCCTCATTTTTCACTTCATTTTTCGTGCTGCTAATTCTGTTTGGTAACACCCTCTCACCATGGGTGTTGTGTTAGTAGTCCCTGCTTGCTCTCTGTCCTGCAGGGTCTCCTGATGTTTCTCTTTCCAACAAAGTAGTAGTGTCTGGGTTATTCAAAACAAAACTACAGTCACCTTCTCTGCAGTATCAGGGACTAATAGGTAGTGTTTAGACAACTCTAAAATGGTATTTCTAACCAGATAGGAAGGCTAATTTATCCTCATGAAAACTGGGTGTTGCTTGGTAAGTAGGAATAATACATTGGCTGGCTCTCTGTGTTTTACAGCCGTTAAAAAATAATTTTAGTAGCATTAACCAAACCCCTTCAGAAACAAATTGAGGGCAGGGGCTTTCCCCTTTCATACTCTTCCTGGGGCAGAGGAGAGCCTGACCAGAGTGTGACTAATGGTGAGGACTCCAGCCTCTGCTCCACTTTTGTGGGCACCTGTGAAGCTGTTGTGAAGTCCTTGGTGGGGAACTGGAGTTCAGTGCAGCACACCTTTGCCTGGGGAGAGCAGGCTTTGTGCTGGGCAAGATCCACCCCTCCCTGTGAGTGTCTTGCAAGGGAAAGTGAACTCAAAAAGCTGTTGAAATGGGCAGGAAAAGGTGTGTGCTTTTGTTTGGTTGGTTTTTTGTATTTTAATCTTTCCACCAAGACTTAAAAAAAATGTGAATTTATAAAAAATTATTTTTGTTAGGTCCAATTTGATGAAACCCAATTTTAAAAACACACAATCCCAGGAGCAGAAAATGGATTTCGGTGTTCTCAACAGTGCTATAAATAGTATGTCAGCAACCAGCACAACTTGTACAACAGCTTTAGCCAGACTGCAGTTCTGAAGGAAATTCAGATAATATTTAGCATGAGAAAGGATTGTTATACTCATTGTTATGGAAAGGAAGGTTCCCAGTTTGTTTTTTTGTTTTTGGGGGTTTTTTTTAATTATTTATCATCAGAAAAAGTTTATTTTATGACATTAGTAATCTCCTCTTTTGAGGTGTTACCAATAATGACTTCAGCACATGTTGACAAATGGCTAGCAAAATTTCCAATTAGATGCAGAAAGCACTTTATGGAAACCTGGAGGTTTACAGCACTGTTTCTTGCTCAGCCCCTGAGCCTAAGAAAGCACTTGGGAAAACTGCGTGACAAAAGAAAGATAATGTGTTAATTGCCTGCAAGGAGAGGAAGAGTGAGGGCTGATGTTTCAGGGATGTTTTAGGCTGTTTTTTGAGAGCTGTAGATTCTTGCTTTCCCATAATTTACACTTGTGTAGTTCATTTTATGTTTCTGATCCCCAAAAGCAGGATATAGAGAACTTCTCATTTCCAAAAAGCTTCTTGAAATTCTATTGCAGATGATAGGAACTGGCTCTGTGCTTCAAACTCCACTATCCATCCATCAAATATTAATCAGGTGCCTTCTACAAGAACATCCAAGCAGGTCACTGTCTTTAATGACTGGCATGCCCAGGCTTTCATCAGTGGAACCTGATGAGTTTTTTTATCTGATTTGGAGCATCCCCCCTTTGCTGCTGTGACCTTGCCTGGGCTTCACACCAGATGATGTTTTCCCTGTCAGCCTGGCCTCATATTCAGCCCTACGCTTGGGGCACCCTCTGGAAAGGATGATGTGAGCTTGAATTTTCCCCGGCTGGAGAAGAGGCTGAATTTTCCCCTCATGGTTTGTGTGAGAAGTCAAACCAGCAAGCAGCAGGTTTAAGAAGAAGGAGCTGTTGTTCTCTAAAGTGATGGGGCACCAGCTCCTGACTCCAGGTTGTGAGTGCACAGGGGCTTGGATGGGTATCCCCTGGAGAGTGATGGTGTTTGGGATGCTTCCTGTCTTTTGCATTTTTATTAGCTATCTTACACAGCCAGCTGTGAAAAACACCTTCTAACCTGCAGGGTTGTGCTGGTGTAAATTTGGGGATTTTGGTAGGTTTATATTTTCCCTGTTGTGTTACAGGAGATTTGCACCCTACCATGCTGTCAGAGCTTTAATCCAGACTGAAGGAGGTAAATAAATCCTCCCTTAGCAAGGAAAGGACAGGTGAGATACCTCTTGGTTTACAGAGGTGTGTATGCAGCATGCCTACCTCATCCCTCCTAAAGGATGTAAGTGGTGTGCATGTGCTTTATACCAGTATTGAGGAGCAAAGTTTGGGTTTGTGGTATTTCTCCTTCAATCCTCAATCTGGCAAGGTGAGTCTTCCCCACCACCAGCTAGCCCTGACCCTCTAATTCCTTACCCCAAAAAGAGATTTTTCTCATGGAAACCAGTAGCAAGGTGGGTTAGAGTTTTGTTGTTGCTTTTGTGCCCTAAATGGGCACTGGGCTAGGGCACAGCATGGATGTGTGAACATCTACCCTGTGGGGCTGGGACAGCTGAGGGCATGATCTCTGTGCAGGATGTGGTACAAGCCCCTTCCTCTGTGGTTAACCTGAAGCAGCTCTGGTTTCTGCAACTCTTCCTTGGAGCCAGTGCACTGGCATTTTCCCCTCTTCCTTGAAGGAAACAAAAAAATCTAGCATTTAAATATTTGCTTTGGGAAAGGATGAAATGGAAAAGTAGGTCAGACTTGAAGGATCCCAGCCCTGACAGTGTCCCTTCTCGAGCTCCAGACCTAGGTTTTTGGAGAGAGCCTGAGTATGACTGCTGCAGTGCTTCTCACACTCATTTCTGCTCTTCACGTTGCTGCGTACAAAATCACCCTCAAAATGCCTAGGACAAATTATATCCCCATGATTTTAAGGGAAGAATTTTGTTGCCAGTGATACATTTATGAAATGAAGCCACCCCTGTTCAGTTCCTTTGAAACTTTAGCTGGGTTTTACCATGAAGTACAGTTATTTTTTTGCTTTTAAATCATCTAAGCCAAATTAGCTGGAACCTAATTACAGAATGCTTTTGACTAAAGCCAGACAATGTGCTCTGGAATCCAGGAAAAAAAATTACAAGACTGGATGACAGTGAAAGATTAGGAAGAAAAAGGAAAATGACTGATTCATTTTTAAAATCAAATCAGGATCGTTTTTTGTACACGGTACAAAGGTAGCTGCCAAATCAAGCAAACATTTTGGACTAGGGAAAACTTGACTTTCAATAATATGATTTTTAATTTCACTTCAAAGGCATAAAACTGAAATCCAAAAAGAAACACTAAAGATTTCTGCATCAAGAGAGAAATAGTTGCAAGCCTTGTGTGAGATCTAGAAATCTTACTAAGATAAGATTTCTTATCATAACTTGTAGACATGATAGTGCAGCCAAACAGCTGGCTGCTCTTGCCTTAATCACTGAACCTTTAGAAAGTACTCCATAATTATTTTCATGCCATAGTCTGAAATAGCCCTGGTTAAAGAAATTGTGCATGTTGCTAGAAAAACAAATGCTGATTCAACAAACTCTTTTCAAAAATACTTTTGTACCTTCAGCTTAATAATGAGCAATAGCCTCATTGCTCTGCTGATTTGAATCCTGAAGACTTTTCATTGTCTGGCAACACACTGAGAAGTGTATTCTTTTCCAAGCTATTTTGCTCTAAAACTAGCATGTGGGTTTCTGTATGCAGACTTTATTCAGCTTCTGAGGATGGAATATTCTGCAGTCCTGTGGCATTTCAAGTTATTTACCTTAACATACAGTGAGGGGGGATTGATAGCCATGCTTGGCCCTATCATCTGCACACAAGGAAAACTGAGAAATGAGATTCCCTGGGAAATTAGGTTTATTAAGGATTATTTATAGCCAGGGATGCACACCTAGGATTTGAAAATGCAATGAGGGGGTAGCTTATGGGTGTTGGAAAACGTGGTACAGGACCTGGCAGAGACCTAAGAGTCTGGTCTCTCCCAGGGATCACCATATGTGATTCCTGGCCACATGGAAGGCAGTTCTTGGCTATCCCAAGACCTCATATTTTGTTGCTCTTCTGTTACTAAATTTTAGAGTGAACACACCAAAATAGTGAAGCCAAACTATGAAATGACTGGCAATTGGCTTTGGGATGGCTGAGTGAACTCTCCTGTGCCAGGAAAAGGTGAAAAGCTCTCTGGAGCAGAATACAGCCCCAGGAGAAAATACTGAAGCCTGATCAAAATGACTGGGAGATTTAAAAACAACAGAAAGATCCAAGAGATGGCACCAAGCTCTCCTTTCTAGGAGATAATGTATTGCAAATAAATTCAATGGAGACCTCGAGAGGATGAAATGACCCTTGACAGTGTGGATCTCAAGAAGAGTGACAGGCAGAGTGAGACTGAGGCCTGGCTGGAGCTGGAAAATCTGGTATGCTAAGTGCCATATGGTCCTCCTAGGGCGTGTGTGAGACCTCATTTCCACACCCAACCGCTCACAAAAAAATTGCACTGGTGCTAACATCACTTGCCTTAGACTTGTTTCAAACTGGGTGACCCCATCATCTGGCGCTTGCTGCTGCAGCTTGGATGACCCATGAGTCACAGGCTTTGTGCTCTGCCACATGCAAGGAGAGATATTTTTTGGCTATTTACCCGTTGTGCACACACCTGTGTGCAGGTGCACTTGTCTTACATTTAATGTTCAGCCTAGGAGAAAAAGATATCAACCCTTACCCTTTCCACATGGGAAGTTGAAGAAAGATGTAAATCACAGACATCTCAAGGAAAAACAAAGCCCAGTGTCCTTTTCAGCCCCTCAAGGATAGCATGGCTCTTACTGCTGCAGCCCTGGGCAGAGGCAGGAGCCCTATAATCCCCTAAGTTAGTGTCCTCACATTGCAGTAGCTATTTCTTCATTCCCACAAGGAAAATTTGATCCAGAGCCATGTGCTGAGGAGTGGTGCTGGCACAGTCATGCTTCCATGGATCTGCTGCTTTCCAGTACAGTGTGGTCTGCAGCCCGTGGCTGTGCAGCAAAAGCCTGAATTCACTTGGTCTGGTGCTTAGGCAGCACTGTAGGAAATTATTTACAAGAACACAGGTTCAGACAGGCTAGGAGAAGTCTAACACACATCTTTTGGCAAAGCTCTTTGAGAAAAACCTTTCCAAGGCAGAAATGAGGGTAGGCACATATTGATGATTTTCCTACTGATACATAACATCTAACAGATGCAGGTCTCACACTTGCCATTTATAAGGTAGGGAAGTTTCCTACCTTCTACCCAAATGAAAAATCAAGGTATGTGCTTCCAAACAGGAAAGAAATCACTGCCTGTAGCTGGACAAAATGCTAATCCTGAAATTAGAACTTTAGCTTTTAAACTTGCCCTATTAGGATTTGGGCCAGTTACATTTATTTTTTTGAGGAGCACTAAAGCTCCACTAGTGTCCTGAGGAGAACTTTGGCCCCCAGCAGTGATGTAGGACTGGCATGGCTGCTTCCTCTTCTACCACTGCTGGTCCCTTTCCAAGGAAAGGAGAGGGCAGGAGCCTCATGTGTATGAGATTCTATCCCTATGAAATACTCTGAATCTTTCCAGCCTATTTTTCTTTCACCATGAAGATTTTTAACTGCACCTCTCTGGATTTTATTGATTCATGCATGTCAAGCTCAGTCATCCAGGTGTGAGAAGAGTGAATATAATGTAGTGTCCTGGGGTACAGCTTCTTGCTGTACTACCAGTAATTGCAGACATATTATGTCTGCTAACCTGAACATGCATTTCAGAGTGTGAATTATTATGTAAGATCAAAAAAGTGTGGAGCTTTCATGTCATTTTCAGAGCAAAGTTTATACTAGGACACTCAAGAACTGGGATGGAGATGCTCTTACTTCTGAGCTGACTGGGATAGCATTTAGAGAGAGTAGCTGTGAAAGGCAGAGACACCGCCATGTCCAAGGACAAATGCTAATAGCCATCTGGAAGAGTTAATAATGGCAAGAAGAGGCACTGAACACTGGCTATAAATGCAGGTTCCTGCCATGATTCTGCAAGGATTTCCAGCCAGTGGGGGAGCTGAGGTGAGGATGGCCAAGCACTGAGGAGCACCAAAATGAAACACCACTGGGACGGTGGAGACAGAATGAGAAATCCTCCCCAAAACCAGCATGAGAGAACTCCTGTACCTGCTGAAAACCCAAGTGCACTGACCTAGAGAACAGCGGAGAAACCATCCCTGTTTGCAACCTAACAGAGGTAAAGGGTTTAGGAATGTTTGCTTTTGTTTTCCTTTCTTTGAAAATTTTTGATAACTGCAGTTCAAGTGCTACTAAAATCTCAGGCTTATAATTGGAGGTAATTAATAAAGACTTAGTCAATCAGGCTTCCAGTTCTCTGTGGCAGTCAATGGAGATGGAGCATATGTTTTTTCCAGAATACACTACTAACAAAATTAAGGAAAAGATTTTCTCCACATCTTCCCTGATCTACTGCTAAGTTATGCCTTTACTAAATGTTTCAGCATATTTTTTAAATCTCTGAGGAGGTTTTTGAACTGCTTCAATATATCTATCCCCAGCTCTTTCATGGAGAGCTGAAAGTCTCTCCATGAAAGGAACCTACTAAAGGAAACAGCACATGAACATCACAGCCAGTGATGAAGCTTCCCACAACCAAGGGCTTTGTTGGTGGGAATATCAGACACCAGAGCTGGAAATCTCAGCAGGAGGCAGAATGGTTACCCTGCTGCTTTTGGAGGTTAGACTAATTTGGACTCAATGATCCTTTTGGGTCCCCTTCTAGCATGGGATATTCCATAAGAATTTCTTCTTCAGGCATGAGAACTGAAGGCAGGTGGCTTGCAGCGACCTGGCCCTGCATCTCTGTACCAGTGGGAGGAGTTCTAGCTGAAACTCAGATGGATGATTGTGTGTCCCTGCCTGCTTGTGTCTGTTGTAGGTTTATGAATGCTCTGTCCTTCTTCCTCTGTTAGGGGACTCTGCCTTCCACAGCACTGGGCCACCAGAAGGAAATTCCTAGAGAAGTATTTTTGCTGAGAAGTATTTTGTACTCCCATGAGGATGTTATATGAATAAACTAAAGCATACTTGATAATATTTTGTAAGGAAAATTATTCATTTTCATTTCCTGTTTTTTCTCTTAAAGTAGAAAGAAAAGAGCACAGAAAACACAAGATTTTTTTAATTAAAAAAAAAATTAAATGTCATTCTGACTTGAAAGCTGGTTGTGATAAGGTTAAAAAAAAAAATAGATTATTTAAGTTTTTAAAGAACTGGGCCCAGTCCCACTGCTACCAAATTTTGGCTGAGTTTGTTCCAGATCTGTGATTTTGACACAAAATCATCTGCCTCAAGTTCCAGTGAAAACTTCATAAATTCATCTTCTTCCTCCTCTCCCCACCTCCCCCACCCCATCTTGTTTACTCCAAGAATAAATTTAGCTTGTGGTTTGAGGTTTATATAATAGAGATTTAGTTTAAGCAAAACTAATTAACTTATTAAACTTTTGCAGGTGCCTGATTCCTTACAGAGAGTAAAAGCTTCAGATATTTTTCAGTCAGATCTCTGACCTACTTATGGCCGAAATCCTATTTGAGCACTGGCGTCCTTCTCGTGGCACAACCGCTTATCAGGGTGGCAGTGAAGTTGAATATGCAAATGTTTGCAGACTCGGGGTCTCAATCTAGAGGCTGTTGTGCTCTTAAACAGGATCATGGATTTGTGTCCTGAGCCTTTACTGGGGCAGTAACATGCTCCATCGCGAAATCCTCACAGCATTGTTTTAATGTCACGAGGAGGTAGAAGCACTGTCAGAGAGGGTGGATGGACACAGGGAAGCTCCGCTCCTGCCGGGCTGTGCCACCCGGGATGCATTAGGACTGTTAAGGCTCTGCTGGGAAGCGAGGCCAGGACAACGGCAAGACAGCAAACGCTGTTCTGCTGTCAAGGAAATGCTCGAAAACCAGGATGGAGCGAGAGCTGAGAGCGCAGAGCAGCAGCCCTGCGACCGCGGGGGCGACGAGCGAGTTCCTCCCGGGAGGGAAAGAGGGGACGGAAGAGCACGGCGCAGTGGGTGCCATCCCCTAAAATATAAATAGTTTCTGTAGCGCGGTGAGGAGGTTCGGTTTCTTCCTTTTTTTTGGTTTTTTTTTTTTTTCTTTTTAATTTATTTAATTTCATTTCATTTTCCCGATGTCTTCCTTCTATTTCCTACCAGAAATATAATTTAAAAAAAAAAAGAAAAAAAATATATAATACTAATTACCGAAAGATTATCACCGCTATAAAAAGTGCCGGAGCGGCGGCTGGGGCGGCTTAGCGGGGGCAGCAGGTGGGGGTCGGGGCGGCTCCGCGGGGCGGTGCGGGGAGCGCCAGCCCCGCCCGCCCGCTCCGCCCGGCCTGCGCAGGAACAGCGCCGCGCATCTCGGCTGGCGGGCGGGAGGCTCCGCTGGGCTCCGCGCCGCTCGGCTCCGGTCAGCGAGGCTGCGGCGCCATGGAGGCGGTGGACCAGGTACGCGGGGCCCCGCGGGCGGGGGGCGGGCGGGGTGCGCGGAGCGGGCGCGGTGCTGACCCCTCTCTCTACCCGCAGCTCGCCTCCGCGGGCACCTTCCGAGTGGTGAAGGAGCCGCTGGCCTTCCTCAGGGTGCTCGAGTGGGTGAGTCCCGGGCTGTGGGGGGCGGCGGGGGGGCTGTCGCCAAAGTGCCCGCCCGGCGGAACAGGTGGGAGCTGGGTCGGGCTGGGGGACAGGGACACGGGTGCTGGGGACAGGGACACTGGGCGAGGGGACGGGGGCTCGCGTCCTACAGCGCTGTGGCCGGCGAGGTGGGCTGGGGGGGCTGGGTTTGTGGGTGCCCCCCCCCATCCTTGTGCTGGCTGTAAGCGAATTTTAAAAACAACATCGAGGAAAATAAAATCCTCGTTATGCATTTAGCAAACTTGTCTCTGGGCCGAGCGGGGAAGGAGGCAGATAATTGGTGTGCGGAGCAATGTCACTGAATGTTGCTCTGATGCTCATTCGTAGTGAAGTCTGCGGGTCAAATGACATCCATCGCCAGTAGGTCTACGGGAGCAGAGAGCCTCTCTGAACGGAAAGTTCAGAACATGTCATGGAGGATTAATCACATTCCCCTAACGCCGACTGGCTGGGGAATTATGTAAGGCGCGTACTGTGGGGTGCACTCGCGTCCCTGTGCGGGTGCGTTTATCCACTTGTTGGCACCTGCAGTGCACAGCCTGGACTGGGGTGCCTGTGAGGGGGTGTTTTGGTGTGCTGGGGCAGCTGCTTGCTCCAGACTCTGTCCCTGCTCACCAGAAGCAGTTTCTCTTCTCCACCAGGCACCTTGAAGCATCAGGTCCCGTGGAGTTGGGTGATGGTGATGCGGTGGTGCCATGGCCTGGGATGAGATGACCTCACGGTGGGGTCATCTGCATTCGGCAGTGGACAGACAAGGTCCCTTGTGTTCTTTGCTCAGAGCTTTACAAACCCACGTGGCACTGCTGCTTCTGCCTCAAGGAGAAGTCAGGAAATCCAGGCTGAGCCCTGGGTGCTGGTCTGATGGCACTTTAGACAGTCTGCAGCACTCACTCTGGGGCAGAAGAATGGGGAGCAAAGCTGTTCCTATGGAAAATAGCCATTGGGAGCATGGTCTTTTGGCTGTCTGCCTGATGAGGCTGCATATGATGGAGTTTGGGAAGCGAGTGTCCTTCTGGGAAGGACTCGGGACTGATGGGCATGGACTGTGTCATCGAGAAAATTGTTCCCACCCCAGTCAGTGTGTTGGTATCCTGGGGACAGCAAGTAGGAACTCTTCTCTTGGCACTTTCCTGGGTCTGTAACTTCTTCCAACAGCCAAATATAAAAGCTTCTTTTGTCATGGTTGGAAGCCACAAGTAGAACTCTTCTGGCTGCTACAAGTGCACGTTGTCTGGCTGTGTACACATACATGCACACGCAGCTGTGAGAACAGAGCTCTTCTGACACAGCCAATGTGGGCCAGTCCTTGGCAATAAGGGATTGTGGGAGAAGGGTGCAGAGTGGGGTAACATTTAAGATGATCTGAGAAATTACTTCCTCTCTGACATGTATGTGTAAGTAGAATTAAGCAAAGTTTTGTTCATTATATTTCAGAGTGTGGAAGACCTTTTTTTGTTTTTAATATACTTAAAAGGCTTTTTGGATTACTGGAATTCCATCTCTATTCAATTAATCTTATTACACCCATCTTCTTTCTCTTCTTACCATGCTTCCCAGCTGCTGCCCACCTCTCTCTACCATCTCCAGTCTCAACTAATTGTCCACATCTCCCTCAGACTCCAATTATCAGCCTAATCATAATTTTAAACTTTGAAAGAAGACCAAATGCTCCAGTCAATTCTGTGTCTGCTTCCATGTCCCCTGGCAGCCTTACAGACCTCTTTGCACTTGATCAGAACAGTCAAATTGCATCCCTTAACACCTCCCACTTGAGTCTTGGATTGCATCTGCAAAGAAATAAAGTTCATGGCCCAGCAAGTGATGCAGCGATTCTGGGCGTTGGGTGGCTCTCGTGCCTGGGGGGAGGCTCTGTGGTATTGCAGCACAGATGGCAGAGTTGTGGGTGTTCCTCAGAAGGGCTGGTAAGGTGGAGGTGGTGCAGGCTGAAAATGTCCTTAGCTTGTCCATGCAGTCCAGCCTTGAATTTGCACTCTCGTTGTTTGGACAGTTTGAGTTGGCTCACAGTGACTCTGAGGTGAACACATCTTTATTCATAAACCTTTGCTGCTGAAATTTGTGCGTTTGTGGGTGCACACACTTGCGGGTCTGGAGGCAACTGAAGCAGCTATACCTTTCTCAGATGTGACACTCTAACTGTTGAAGAATTAATCTTTAAGTGTGCAGATTCCAGTTTACCTGTAGTCTGGCTCAGACATGGACCTCTGTCTCAAGGAGCAGGGACCTTATCTGACCTTCTTCAATTTCCTACTTTGATGGTCAACTAACACCCAGAGAGAAGCTGCTGAGATAAGGCTGATTCTTCTGAATATTCATAGCACTGTAATATGTTTTCATTTGTAATTCCCATGTACATTGTAATCTTATTTTCAGACAACAAATTGCATTTAGAAGCCATTAAGAGACAACATTGGCTCAGGCCTGGGAAAGGTTAAGAGGAAGAAAAGAAACCAAGAAATTGACTTGTAGCAATTATGCAAGGGTTGCATTTTTTGAACTCCTCCTTGGCAATAAAGTTTGTGGATCACAAATCTGAGCTTGGAAAAATGCACACAGCTGTACTGGGTCAGGCCTAGGTGTTGCCAGCTTTGAGTCAACTCATGGCATGTGCTGGGGGTAGGGAAGAGCTGTTTAAATGCTGTATTTCTTCTTGCTCCTCTTTAGTCCTTTGGCTGTTAATCCACAGATCTTCACATGGGAAGAATATTCTTCTAAAGCTTATTTCTCAGGTAATCCACTGTGGCACTACAACCAGTAGCAATATCACAAGTACTCTCACAACTTCACTTGAAAAATAACTCTCTTATATGTGCACCTGACAATTATAAATAAGGAAAGACGAAAGAGAAGAAATATGTTCATTTGTCTCTCTGGATTAATGTCAGTCCTGTGACTCTCTGGATGTGTTTAAGACTGCTTTTATTTGGGTTTGCAAAAAGTGAGCAAGACAAGCAAGTCTGTCACTTTTGGTCTGTTTGTTTTGCAGTTGCTGCCTCTCTGGAGCCCTAGAAGAGGAAATTAAATGAAAAGCAAGGCTCTCCCCATGCAGTGTGATGGGTATAGGAACTACCTGTTCTACTCAGGCTGTTACTGGCAAAAATATTTTTGTAAAAATGAAAACTTTGTATCCCTAGGCTGCAGGAGGGGTGGGGGGAGAGGGTTAATTACATTGTGAATTGCCACAAACAACTTTCCTTCTGTAAACCCAAAGCAACCTGATACTTGTCCATTTTTGTATAAAGTAACAGGAGCTGCAGTGCTGTCCATAATGTCTTTCCCTCTATTCCTCCATAAATAGCAGGGATGCAGAAACTCCACCATTGTGCCAGTTGGGAGATGCTGTGATTGCCTTGATATAGTAATCTGTAGGTTGGTGTTTTAAAGTACCTTGCACTGAGCTCCCATCTCCACCAGCTTGCAGCTCCGTCTGGGCTGGTATGGGCAGGGGGTATTTTTGACACAAAGACCACATTGTAGCTCTGTCTAAGCCAGTGCAGCTTTTATCAGGGCACCATGTGAATCATTTGTGTTGCAGGACAAATCTTGTGGACACTATGGCTTTTCTTGATAGGACAACTTGGAAGTGAATGTTAGGATGTTCAGTGAACTCAAATGTGTCTGAGGAGTTGTTTTAATGTGTGCTTATGCAAAAAACATACATTCCAGGCCTTTCACAACTGGCTATAATCACTGCTTATGAGCATCTTCATGGGATGTACTGAAGAGTTCCAAAGCATTGCAGGGCATTTGGAAAAAAATCTTTGGGGGAAATTGGACAAAGATAGTTTGAAACATCTGTGTGTGGTGTACATGGACCAAACTAACCTTGCTTTGCTTCCTTGCCTTCACACTGTACTCACTTGACAGGTGAGCCAGGAAAAAGGCCAGGAAATACCGTTGCCTGCCTGGCAAGTGTCAAGCTTGCTTTGATGGTATAGATTCTGAAAGGGTTAGCACCTCTTGCCTTGCACACTGATGTGTGCTCAGAAGGCAAAGGGAAAATGAATCTTGAAAGACTGATACTAAGTCTTGTCTTTTGTCCTAGTGCTGATTGCTCATCTGGCCATGGAGTGCTGTTGTTGGATTATATTTGCATGCATATGAATGGACTTAAGTAACGGTGTGCTTTCAAGTGTGCCCTAGAAAAGCCTAGATATGTTGATATGCTGAAAATAAATGGGAAAGAAATAAGGTAATGCTTACATGAAGCATGTGTCATTAGTAGTTTGCTCTGCCTAGTGTATGATGGGCCTGAGATGTTTTATAGTTGCTTGAGACTCTTCATCAATGTTTTTTTGGCTTTTGCTTAAAAGGAAGACTGCTGGCAACTCTGGTATGGGCAGAGACTTGGCTGATGGACCAGGGTTAGCTTGCTGAAGCTTAATGCTCTTCATGGATGCAGGGTGGAAGAGCTGAGTGTTTGATCTTTTCTACCCTCATATTTTAAGAAAAGCCTTAAAAAAAGGTAATATTTCTTATTGCCTCATGATGTTGCTTATGCAATGGCAGGATCAGATGCTGCATTTAGTGCTGGGTCCATCCATCTTGATGTGTAAGAAGCACAAACACTCTTAAAAATATATAGTTGAATCTTCTAATGTCTGCCTGGGGATGTAGGTACTTAGCTGTTCTTGTGAACTGGGTCCCACTTGCTACCTTAAAGGTCTTGTATGTGTAGTGTCAGGTCAGTAAAACATGTGCCATTTAATCAAAAAATGTAAATCCATTTCTATGGTATTTTATTATTAGAAAGGTAATTACTGTGTAACCACCCCTTCTCTGTAAGTTGTCATTAATTGGATGATTTCTTATAGGCAACTTAGCATAATGCATGCAAAATACATTGCAGCTCTGGGCAGGCAAAAATTGCAGGATGAACCAAGCATTCAAGAGATCTGAGCCCTGGAAACAGGCTTCATTGGTCCTTGGCTTTGGGCCTGCAACTTCTGAGCACTTATTGGGGTAATCTGCAGGCAGGGAGCTCTGTCAGACAAGTTATTTTTATTAGGAAGAACCTAGTAAGTGGAATTTGCCATTAGACATCAGGGTCTGTGGTGTGTGACAGGAAGGATGTGAAAAGTTTTTGTAGTTTCACTGAAGGCAGATGTGAAAGCCGTGTCTCTGCTAGTGGGCCTGGTATAAAGGCAGCAGAAGCACTGGCAGTGCCTGCATGATGTCTTAAAGTCACAACTTCTGTGAGTCTCATGATTCCAAAACCTCTGGTTTTGATAAAACACATGGTTTTAGATCAAGGTAGCAGAAGAAAGATGGGAGCTCTAAAGACTGAAAACCCAGAACATAAGTAAAAGAACAGGAAATCTGTCTTGTGATCCTGTGTTTTACGCAGTCTGCAGAGAGCTGTCTGCTTTGCTGTTCACATCCATGATTATCTGCATGCATATCTGGAAACTGAGAACTGTGCTCATCAAAAAGTTGCTGTTAAAATGGTACAAATGCTGATACAAGGGAAAAGGTCAGCAGTGCCTGAACACATTGTAGATAAATGATATCTTTCATCTGGAAAATGCCTACCATTTTCCATTTAGGACTGTGTTGTGATCATGGAAGAGCTTATTTTAAAACATCACCTAATAATTCATTTAAATCCTGATGATTCTGAAGCAGCCCAGAGTGCAACTGGTATAAAATAGTTATGTAGGATTGCCACATATGGTTGAGAGACAGGGCTCCAGGAGCAGGACCTTTTGGAGTTACATGCTGCTGCTGTGGAAACGGGTGAAATCTTATGGTAACTGGTGAAACTGGTGAAATCTTATGGTAAGCCATTTCAATGGCTGCTCTTATCTGAGTGTGGCTGTTTGAAGCATTAAGAATAGAAGATGAGGAAAGAGACTCATTAATGCTAAATTTTATTATATATGCAAACCAGGTTTCTATGAAAAGAAGAACAAAAATGATCTGACTTTCAAACTAGCAATAAGATGTGTAGAGATAGAGGGTTCTGCTATTAGACAAACACAGTTAAAATCTCCTTGACAATTTTTATGAGGGCGATGTTTCAGTCATCACTCCTGTAAATCAGCATCTGCATAATTGGAGCCCCGGGTAAAAGCCCTGCATGTTGATATCTCTGGATTCAGATGTTGCAGCTGGGAGAGGACAGACTTGGAGGTGCTTCTCATAGAACCCTTTTTATTATTTGGATTAAGCTCTGGTCCCTGGCTTAACCTGTATTCATAGTACTGTGTATGATTCCAAGGGGCAGGAGATGTTGCTTGGCGAGGTTGTCCACTCTGCTCCAGGGGAGAGGACCTTGTCCTGAGCAGGAAAGAGGAGAGGCAGAAAGCAGGTAATACTGGACTCGGCACAGGGCCAGTGGTGGAAGACAAAGTCACACATCTGCAAGCTCAGGTTTCTTCTTGGGCACTGAATAAAAGTGTTTTTGTCTTAGTATGGGCCTGGGGTGCAGTGTGGAAAACAGCACTTGGCTGTGTCTGTCCAGTCCAGCAGCTGCCAGAGGGGTCTTCATGGATTTTATTCTCGGGGAGATCTACAGAGTGCTGTTAAGAACATTATGGAAAGGAACATATAGTGTGGAGATGTTGTGTTTAAGGTGTTTGTTCAAAGTGGCATATGTGCTGCATAGTGTGACATAGTTGCTAAGGTGACAGCTTGCTTGCTTTTTGGCAAAAGTGAAAGAATACTAAATATAGGCAAACTGTAAGCTTTTTCTTTAATTTGCAGAGTTTTATCTTCTGGACATTGCAGAGACTTCTCAGGTTTGTTTTTGGAAGCAGTGCTTCCCATTCTGAATACTTTACTCAGTTAAAAAAGCTAATAGTGCTTCCCATTCTTAAGGAAAATCCTAAATCATGTAAAATGGTGGGGATTCCAATTATTATAACTGTAGATACGACTTATGGCATTGAAAGGCTTTCATATATAACATTCATTTAAATAAAGAAGTATTCTCTAAGAATATTTTACATAAAAAAAAAATTAAGTGTTGCCTCATTAGCATCCTCTGGATGCAGGCACATCCGAGAGTGCATGCTCCACATTTTTGGGTGGAGTATTTGCATGCATTTGCAAGTGTTCAAACCTAAGCTGGAATGGATGGTGAGGGGAGAACTCCTGTGGGTCAGGCTCAGAGGTTGGTTATGATGGAACAGAGTCTTGTGTTGGACAGCTTGGGTTCTGCTGTGGTGAAGTATTTTCATAATGCTGCTGGGGAGAAGGATTCAGCAGAGGATTAGACTTGGTGTGGCCCCGAAGGAGAGGAGGCTTTCCAGATGAACAGCCATCTGTAGCATGAAGCAAATGTTATGGACCTCAGTGTTGAGAGCAAAGCAGAAAGGTCTCACAAAATGAATGTCCGCTTTGGCCCTTAAAGTAGTGGGGTAGGTGCATGACCCAGGAAAAACGCTTAGAAAAGGCTGAAGTAATGTGCTTATTGCTCTTGATTGTTTTACCTGTCCTTTTTTTGTGATGTTCTAATGAATAGGTAAATGTGTTTCTCTGAGCAAGCTGTTCTGTCTGTGCCTTTTCCAGAATGCCTTGGCATCTGGGAGAAGGCTGTGTTAGAGGCAGAGCCTGTGGGAGCTGCTGAGCTAATCCTGTCGGGAGCATAAAGTGCTGCAGCCTGAGGCGTGGGATAAACATTGTGAGGTGCACTGTGGGCTCCAGGTCCTGGATAAGTGCTTGTGCAGATGTTCTGGCCCAGTTTGGCAGGGCCATTGCAAGGCAGAATTTAGTGAGGATGTTTTCAGTGATCAGAGACCATGACACAGGGGGCTTTTGCTGGATTGGAGAAGCCTCTTTGATAGAAGACCCCATACTAGTCACTAAAATGTGCAGGAAGGGAGGTAGTGTTAAGGAAGGAGGAGAAAAACTGGAGCAGGAAGATTTCAATGAAGTGTTACACATTTTTAGAGGAGAGGCGTACAGTTCCAGATCTGTTGTCAGAAATAAATCTGATTTGACTGTCTTGCAAAAGTCCCAACTTGTCAATTTGATCTTTATTGTGTGAGAAATACTAGAGCCTGCTGTGAAAAACCTGGCTGAATATTCACTAGAAATACCCAAAGGCCTGAAGTGTATTGAGGGTGAAATTCTGCCCAAAAGATTTAAAAATTAAATCCTACCCAACATCAGCAAGATAATTGATACATCAGAAAGTAATTTATAGTAACAGCTCTACAGTAGCTCTTTGAATTTCAAAGAGAAGTTTAATGCGTTTGTCCTCAGTCTTCCCTTTTCCTGATGTTAATGCTCTGCCCTCCTGTGCAATTTCTCAGGTGATGCAAATCCAAAGGATCTTTGGCTTGAAGTAATAAGCCCCAGCTCAGATCCTTTGTCATGTACATGTTGGATGCTTGTTTTGGGGCCCCGTTTGACACTGCATTTGACAATCTTCATATTAGGTGAAGAACTTCTGTGGCATTCCAGATAGTATTAAAGAAGTAGTAAAATCTTTCTTGCTAGGTTCCCAAATACCAAAGAGACAACTAGCTTCTTAATTCAACTTCCCTAAGGTGGGCTGTATGGTCTATGGCTGCCTTAAGCATTCAGATCAAAATACCCCAGAAAGCCAAGAAATATCTTACAGTTATTTAACAAGCAAACTTGAGCCTTGCTTGAACTGTTTGCAGAATAATCTTCTCCCTGGCTGTGTGCTTGAGGTATGCTTGAAGCAAAAGCAAACAAGACAAGGCCCACATCTGCGCACGCGTCTAAAACCACATTGTTGCATACTCCTGCTCCTCCCTGCACAGAGGCAATGTTGCACACAAAACATCACTTCTTTGCATCGGTTTTTACCCCATTTCAAACAGCCTTTGAATGGAGGGAAGGGTGTCTTGAAGTGGTAGAACAGGGCAAGGTCACACCTCCCTGCTGGGACTCTAAGGAGGATTTATGCTCTTGGGTGTATCTCATGCCCAGCCCAAGGGGCTTAGGTTTGATACTGGAAGTTGGTTTATCACTGCAGAATATATATAGCAATAATTATCCTTTGAAGTGGAGCAGTTTCTCTTAGTATTTTTGTAGGGACTGTGCTTGAAAGCCAAAGCAAGCGTGGGATTCCCCCACTGTCAAATCCAGCAGCCGATAAATCCGGCAGAGCTCTCCCGATTGCCATCTCCAAGGGCAGTCAGTGCACTGGAATGGAATTAGAACCCAGTTTGAAAGAAGATGCCTGCCAAAAAATTAAACAATGGATGCCTTCCTGTTTAATTTTAACATTTTAATTAAATTCTTCACTGCTGTGTGCCTTTGATCTTGGTGAACTGATATACATGATGTGTGCTGTTGTGTCATAGCAGTGTTTTGTTCTAATCTTGCACACAGACACGAGGATGCATAGAAGTGCAAAAGCTGCTCACTGCCAAGTACTGAGTGCATTGCAAGCTGCCTTTTCCAGCTGGTGACCCACGGACATGTGGACAGAGGGATTACTCACAAGTATGGCTCAGTAGAGTTACTCTCTAAACATATTCACTTCCTTTTTTTAATCTTCTGCGAACAGTGCTGCAAGAAGAGTTTCCTTGCTGGAATTACTCATTGAGAGGGTTGAGGCCAAGAGTGGAGATTTTATTGTGAAAGAGATTTAATTTCAAGTGGAATAATTAATAAACTTTGATTCTTCAGTCAGAGAGCAGAAGCAACACTGTATGTTGTTGGCTGGGCACATCCCTCGATAAATCCCAGCCAAGTGCCCAGTTTGGCAGGCTGGCTTTCCTTGCAGCCAGGCACAGAGCAGCTGGAAAGGTATTAGAAAGAGTTTCTTCATGGGTTATAGGCTGGGGCAGGTGATGGAGGATCATGTGGAGTATTTGTCCTTTGTGATTTGGGCTGTACCTAAGATGTCAGGGAAGAATCTGTCATTGCTACATCAAGAGAAGTCATTGGTAGAGCTGCTTTGGGAAAATAAATTTAACTTACTTGAGGGAAAAATAATTCTTAATCTCAATTTCCTTTGAAAATTGGCACTTTAGTGAGATCATGAGTGGACAAATATTTGTGACAGAAATGACAATATTTCATCACAAAATATTTCTGTAAGGAGATATTCTCTACAGAAATGGTTGTATTCTCCTTTTCTGCACACCCTGCTGAGATGCCCCAGGCTCACTCCTTCTGGAGAAATCGGTGATAGATCATTCCAAGTGGGACCCTTCTTCCCATTGGAATGGTGTAGTCTGGCTGTGGCACCTGATTTCCAGAGCAGGAGCAGCATGAGGGACCAACCCAAACTCACTGAAGGCACAGCAGTTGTGTTCCCAGGGTAGATTTTCAAAGCCCTTAGCACTGGTACTTAGAAAAGTCAACATTTTTTGGAGAGATGACAACTCTTGGAAAAAGACAAGTGAGTGTAAAATGGAGAAGATTGTTTTGGTTGAAAATTGTCATCTGACATGCAAGTCCATAAGTGCATGCTGGTGTTGTAGTCTATGCATATACTGTATGCCTAGCCCTTTTTTTGGCCAACTGTGGAATTTTTCAGAGCTGTGCAGAAGCAGTACAGTCCACTCAGCAGAGAATCAGCATTCCTAAGCCTCCGTGTTTTGCTGCGTTGGCTCCATGGGCGGCATGTGGTCCTGGGGCTGCTATGGCAGCCTGTCACTCGTGGCAGGCAGCTCTGCAGAGAGGGCGCCTGCTCCAGCACAAAATCTGTGCCTGTCCAGATTGTGAAGCCCTGGCAGGCAGCAGGAGCTGGCTCCACAGCGGGCCGACATATGTAGGGGATGCTGGCTGTGCCACGGGGTATGAGCCTCCTGCCACTGCTGTGTGAGGTCTGGCGCTTCCCAGGCAGGGATGATGCCATGAAAATGAGCTCCTTGCCTGTGGTCCTCCACGGCCCAGTGGTGGTCTGCACTGCAGGGACCAAGTACTGTCACTGCTTTTTTCCCCCCCTTCTCTTTTTTTCATCCTCTCCACCATGGCTTTCACAGCAGAATGACAGCAACAGCAGAGAGAGATGAGGTTTGGGTCTCATGGCAGAACTGATCCAGCACAGCTTGTGTTGCTGAGGAATCAAACAGAAAAGGTCTTTCTGCCATATAGCTCACCATGGCATAGTTCTCTCATTTCTGAAAATGGCTTTGCCTCTTCAAATTAATGTGATCATTAGTGCTGGCCACCCATGGGTGCAGCGTTGGTTGTTCATGCAGCTGGAGAGGCTCTGAAAGAGCTCATAAATGTTCATTGTGCAGCTTAGTCCCCCAAAAGTAGTGACTCAGCAGTGATCAGACATCTCTCATGGGACAAACAGTTCCCAGCTATTCCCAAATAGCATTGAAACCTATGCATCACTGGGCTGCCAAGAGGCAGGGCTTGAGTACCCCACATCTGTATTGGTTCTGCACAGAGAGATTGCTAAGCATGTCCCGGATGTTAGGACAAGGGTACTCTTACTTCATTTAAAAGAGATTTTATTTTTTTTTCTGGGGTTTTTACACCCCACCCCATGGTGCGCTTTGGGATGCATTCAGCTTTCTCTTCTGAATAGGGCTCCAGATGATGGAAATAAATTATCATAAATTAGAATAGATTGCACTCTTCAGCATCTCTACATCTGTCATTATGTTTCTTTAACAGTTCACTTTAACATTTATACACACTCTGACAGCAGCTACTCATGTGTATGCTATAAATATTGGCTTGCAGAAGACATTAATGGAGTTTAGGTAAACGTTTGATGCTGCTAAGGTTCTGTTCCATATGGTGGTACGCAGAAAAATTAGATTCAACACACCATGTATAGTGCACATGTATTCCCTATGGACTGGCCTCCTGGCATTGCAGCAGCTTACTACCCTAACAAGAAAGCACAAGTGCTTTCAAAGAGGAAGGTGAGATTCTTGCAGTCTATTCTGGTTTTTACCACCTATATTGTCTGTGATGTTTAAAGCCAACAGGTAGAGATGGGAAGTGCCCGTGAAAAAGAGACATCTCAGAGAAGCAGCAGTCAGGAATTAGGCAACAAGATGTGGGAATGTTCTGCTTTGCACACGTCTGAAGAAAAGCCATGGGATTTTCTGGTCCAGGTGCCATTTTGTTAGTAACTGATGGGCAGGGTGAAAACTTTGTTCACTGATTGGTCATGGCTGCTAAACCATGAAATTTGTGACTCTGCCCATGATCCAACTGTCACCAAAACTACATGGGGGGAGTATAGCATGAGGGCTTGAGGTGTCTGGCTTGCATCCCTCTGACTTACAGGAGGGCAAACAGCTGAGACAATCATGACAAGAGGCAGGAAGAAATATATTCTGGTCCCTCTGGTGTTCGTTCTGCTGTTCAACAGAATTTGGATGTCTCCTATAGGTATGGGGCTTTTGCTTTACTGGATTGGTGATTTTATTTTATTTCCCTAACTGCAACATTTTGATTAATGTAACCTGCTGATGTGGCTGTGTCCTCTGCAGTATTTCTCTGATTTACACCACTTTCAAGCTAGAAGTAAGGTAAGAGGTCTGTGCTAGGCTCAGCACTGCAGAGGGGCAGTTGAGGTAGCCCCTGCTCCTGATGTGGGGCCCTGGGAAACATCTGGCTCGTGCTGGCCCTGGGGCACATCTGCTGCAGAGAGCAGCGGCTGCTGCATTTACCCCTGTGTAATGCAATGTAAGTAATGAAGTAACCATAATGTACAGACTCAAAGCAGGGCAATCTGTGGAGAAAGTGCTCTTCACACTGTAAATTGCTAAAGGTCTTTATGATGCCAGTGAATTAAAAATCTAAGAAGAAAAAACCCTCCAGTGCTGTAAGTTCAAGATGAATCTTCTAAAAGCTGCTGGTGGGGAGGGGAAGAGATAACTTATCTGAATGGAAATGTATTTAAACTTTATATCTTGTACAGTTCTAGGTTGCTGAAAAGCAAACTGTGTTCCTTGTCACTTGAAGAGCTGGTGACATTTTGTACAGACTGAATAGCTTTCTGTGTTGATGTTACCCCTTTTGATCTTAATCATTAGTCAGGTTTTCAGTCCTTTGCAAGTTATTTCTTTAAAAGAAGTTGCTTCAGATGTTTTGATGATACACTCCTGTTTATTCACACTGGCAGTGCAAAGGAGCCTGATGTTCTCCC
This sequence comes from Lanius collurio, assembly GCA_020086605.1. NCBI lineage: Eukaryota > Metazoa > Chordata > Aves > Passeriformes > Laniidae > Lanius > Lanius collurio. The sequence goes on from JACBWW010000009.1 coordinate 11,081,558, forward strand.
TGCATCCTGTGAGCATTTGCAGCCAACTTCCTCCTGAATGGACAGAAACCCCTCCCTTACCTTTGAGTTTCCAAGTTTTACTGTTGTCCTGACTGCTTGTGTGGTTCTTCTGCCTCAGCTTTTCTCTGCTTTCTTGCTCCTGTGGAGAAAAAAAAGATTTTGCAAAACCATTTGCAAGATCTTTCTGCCAGAGCAAAACCTTGCCTGTGAATTTCCTTTGAACACTTACTTGTGTCTGAACTTGAGGCTGGCATTTAGGTCTCTTGAATGGTGCTTTAAAGGAACTAAACTGTATTTAAAGAAAGGCAGCATTTACACTGGCTTGATCCTAAGACATTTTAGCCTAGCCAAGATTTTATGGTGAGCCTTGGTCCAGCAAGGAGCCCTTCAGCCTTCTCCAAGCTGAAAGAGAAGCTGGACTCTGGGGAGCAGTTTCAAAGCATTGAGACTCTTCTATCACTGTTTGTTGTATTTGTTTTTTGCATCTCTTTGGGGACTGAACAATTTAGATCTGCACAGTCTGGGTGCTACTAGGACAGGTGTGGTTTTCTCCATGATGCCCTAATATAAGCATGCAGAATTTGGGGAGGAATGTGCAGTGAGAGGAAATTCATGTAAACAATCTGCATTGGATCACTTGGCATGAGGATGTCACTTTGAATTGTGTATTTAATTATTTCAGTTTTAAAAAACTTAGCTCTCTTCTACACTGTGAAGATACTTTTGGCTGGAGGGGAGAGAAAGGAACCCTTATTCTAGATGGGGTTTTCTGTTTGTTTTCAAATGCACATGATATTCCCATAGGAAAGGAATCTGTGTACTTCTTTTTCATCAAACCTTTTAGCTTTCACATATGGCTGACATCCATGAATTCTGAAGCTGTTTCTTTTAAGCTTTCTACCCCCATTGTACACCTGGAGATGGCCCACTCCCAGATCCTACTGTCACCTGTCACTGGCTGAAAGGCCCTTTGGGGTAGGATGGGAGAAAAGTCATACTTTTTGCATTCCAATCAGTTCTGGATCTGAGAGTTTAAAAATATCACAAGTGAAAAACATGGATGTGAGTCATACAGAAAGCACCCTTCATTTCTCAGGGAGTAAAAATATCAGAAAAACACATTCTTCAGATGTTCCCTTCTGTTGAGAGGTAGCCACATCTAAGATTTCCGTTTGAAGTGTTGAATCATAAACATTGGTTCCCTGCTGTCACATTGACCACTGAGTACAGGAGACGCCTATTAAATGTTAATAGCTTGTACTCTGCCAGAGCTACATCACTCATGAGGGTCTGGGGAGCTTTACATGAAGAGAAAATGTGGAGTAGGCTGTGATGTTTTTTGGGTCAAGATACTCCAGTGCTCAATACCAGTCTGCAGTAAATGCCCCACTTCTGGAAAGTTCTGTGCTCACTTTGGACCTAAACACTCATCCCCATCTAACACATGTGGTGTCATATTCCAGGGCAGCTTTTGGGGGAGTGACCTCTTTCTTTTTGGTCATTGCCTTTGCCCCTCGGGCTGGGAGACCATGTTTCTGTATCAGCTTGCTTTAGTGGTATTTGTGAAACAAGCATGTTTTAAAATGCATATGCATTTCCCTCTGTTTTTACAAGATGTCTTGGTTTGAAAGGTGTCTGTCAAAGAAGGCAGGAGCCTCCCTTGAAATGGAAAATGCAACCCCCCTCCCTCCGAATTATTATAAATTTGAAATTAAGGGGCTTTCAGGCAAAGAAATGATGAAGAGGAATAAAAGTTCTTTACATATATATATATGTATGTATAACAAGGCAAACAAACAATAACTATGGCAGTAACAGAAGCACAAACCCAGCGCAGCCTCTCTGGGCTGTCAGGCCCTTTCCCCTCCGGTGCAGTTCCAGTCACAGCCGGCAGGAGCGCTGGCGGCTCCCGGCCAGGCAGGGCGGGTGCGATGGTTCTGTCGAAGCAGTGATCCTGTAGAAAGGGCCTGCTCTTCTTCAGAAGGTCCAGTGGTGGCTATGCAGCTCCTGTCCTCTGGGAATCCAGTGGAAAGGGTGTCTCCAGTGTTCGGAATCTCAGTTTATAACCAGGATGGAATGCTTGGTTCCTCCCTCTGGGTGGAGCATCTCACGATAGGGTGATGAGTCATGAGGCAAGGCATTGATGGGCCATTAACAGAAAGATAGTCCACAGGAAGGAAGCATGGAAACAGTGCCCCACCTGCTTTCAACAACTCATGAGGATGGTAATAGAATACACTGCGACCCAGGACAAGGATCAGTATTTGAAAATATTTTTAATACAAAATTGCATAAAATTATTTAAATTTGAGACGTACTGGAGAGATCAGAGAATTCCTCTCAGCTGTTGAATTAGTAATGTTGAATTAGACATGAGAAAATCCTTTTCAATTTAAATGGCTTTTCTTGGATCTTTTTGCATGTTTAATATCTTCATGCATCCTTCTAATAATTCTTCCAATTTCAGCACTCCCTGAGTATCCATGCAGATGTGCACAATGCACGCTGTTCAGACCCTGATTCATTTAGCCAAACTTTACATCCCTGAGGACCATCAGGAAGCCCCCAAACCACTTGTCTTATGTTTTCTTCTTGTGGATGCAAATATTGAGTCCTTCATGGATAATGTCATACTTGTATTTGAAAAACCTTCTTGTGCTGCTGCCTGAGAGATTGGAGAGATCATGAGCACTCTTCAGTGTAGACACTTTAGCATTATCTTCCAAGAATCTTGAAACAATTTGAACTGGAAATGACATTTACGTAATATTTTGTAAGAACACTACAATGAAACTCTGCAAGGAGAATTACATATACTGCTTTTTCTTTCTTCATAACTCTTGGAGGGGGTCAAGCCTCTTTCCAGTCCCCCTTGATAACAAGCTGCTGAGAGAGCTTAGCAGAGCAATGTGTGTCCTGGTCACACCAGAAGGATCTCATTTGTGTTGCTGTTCACAGTCATGACAGGCAGCAAATGGAGCAGAGCCTGAGGCAGCACTTTGCTGCCTGAAGTTGATGCCTGATGTATTACGGAGATAAATAAGGCAAGAGTCTGCCTTTGCTTTTCCCTTTGCATGTGCATGTGATTGCTAGGTTGCCCATGATTGAGAAGACAAAGTGAAATGAACTTTCAAGTATTTCCTTGAAATTGTCTTAATTATTTCATTATAATGGTAAGGAACAAAACAGAAGAATCAACATGCCTAATTATGACATCTAAATGCAAGAGAAATTAGTCAGTGAACTCTCCCTTCTCTGGGGAGGATTAATCTTCCCATGCTCTATTTCAAATGTCTTCCAGAAAAATGAAAGGCTTATCACCTAGGAAACATGCGGTCCTAATCGCCCAGGTCTGGCTATTGGATTTATAGATGGTGAGGGGACTCTTAGTTGATCTTCTGAATCACAAAATTAGATTGTTTTGCTTGTATTTAACTGTTGTAGCTGAGTTTTGTAGCTGGGTGATTTGAATGAGAAGTGCAGCTGGGGCATGTGCTCCATGTCAGCCAACAGGATGGATGAGCCACGGGGACTGACTCAGCCCCAGGCAGTGCCATGTGGAGGGGAGGGCTTGGATCTTAATGTCAGAGGGGCAGTGCTAATTAGCTCAGGTTCTCAGTAACAAGTGCTGTATTGATCTATAATATAGAGCCATCTCATTGCCCTTTTGATCACTTTGTGAGACTCCAACCAGCATTTGGCTGTGGCCTAGTGGCACTCAGCCACAATTTGATTACAGGTGATCCTGGCAGGACCTGATTATCCACCCTTGAATCAGTCACTGCATTGAAATGGCAATAATGTTTCCTGCATGCTAGTTTTGGTATGGCAGTAAATTCTGGTCCTGTCTCCTTGCTGTTGTCATGCACCAAGCCAATAGCATCTTGTGATAGTTTCTATTAGGTTATTTATAAGAATTTCAAGCTGTGACACAGATGTAAGATGATTTCTGATGAAGTGTTACATTAATAAATTAATCTTCAGCCTCTGCCCTCCGTAAGGTCTGACTTTCTTTAGATTTTGTCATTTGTAGTTGTGTTGTGGTGGTGGAAATACAAGTCTGGAAATACTAAGATATGCTTCCCTAAAATAATTCCAGATTTTTGCATAGGCAGATCATGCTCAGGAATAGAAAGCTTGGGTTTATTCCTTGCCTGGAAACTCAGCTTAGTGTAAAGAAGACTCAGTAGCTAAAATACGTAGTCTAAATAAAAGAAAACGGGGCAGTTTCTTTGCATAACGCTGGGGAAATCAGCCTTACAGTTCACAAACTGAGATGACAGCTTGCTGTAGGGAAAACTTCAGTCCATCATTATTTTGCATTTTGGGTTGCTTTACTCATGGCAGTTTATTAATTAGTTTCTATTTTGCACTCTTTCTTAAAAGAAAAACATTTCAACTCATTATGTATCACCCTTGTACCTTTCTTTCTTCCCAAATTACTCTGCATCATGGTCAGTTCCCAGCTTCCCTGGCTGTTGAGTTGATTAACTGGGTGATGCTCACTGGAGGGCATGGGATTGGGCCACTGATGCACCACCTGATGATGTGGTCATGGAAACCCCCAGAGGTAAGACCTCTGTTATCAAAATAAATTGGGATTTTCTGCCAGCTGATGGTTGGCGAAGCTTGCACTAATGCTAGATTGTGATGGATGCTGCACTATGAAAGCCAATTAACCTAGCTGATAAGCTAGACTTTGATTAAGCTCTTCCAGGCTTTCTCATCATAAGAAATGTATACTACTCATTGAACATGCAAATGTATTTGCAGTGTGTAATTACAACATTTTCTAAAGGAATGACCTATTTTAAAGAGGGCTTTTGTTTCACTTATTCCTTTGTTGCACCCACCAACTCAGTCACACAGGCTAATTCAGCAAACATAGTTGACTGGTTTTAAGAGTTGAAATATCCTGTTACTGAATGTTTTATGCTTCAAATACTGATTGTAATGAAGACCTCTGTGGTGAGTATGTAGCTCTCTGCAGCCACTCGAAAAGACTTGCCCTTTGCAGTGAGCCTTTGGGATGCAGGGGACTGGCAATGTTGGGATCTGCAGCCCCAGCCAATTTAAAAGTGATCTTATCCCAATAATGCTGAGAAAAAACTCTTTCTGTAGCCATAGGCAGGGGTAACTTAGGCTGCAGAATGCATAGCTCATTGCACTTGTTGGGAATTCACTTATTGATCCAATTAGCTTCTGGATTGTTTAAAGAGTGATTGTTATAATTAAAATTTATTATGGCTGTGTATTGTGACTTTGATGCTGGGGATTTGGATATTATGGCCTGTCTTCTGTAGCTGATAATGGACTGTGAAGAGCATCAAGGAGTTAATGTATTTTCACACTCCTCGGGGGTACATTTTCTGTGTACCCCTGATTGTCATTTGTGGTGCTGTTAATTGAGTGACAGTATCATATTGCTTACCTGGCCATACATATTTTGGTAGCTTTAATCACTTTGTCTAAGAGATTGCAGGAGCTCCTGTATCTGCCTCTATCTCTACCATGGTGCTTTAGGAAAAAACCTAGGAAATGGACATTTTGTTTCTAGGTGTAATTCATAGTTGTAGTCCTCAAGTGTAACAAATGCATTCCCGTAGATATCTGCATGTATCTCCTAGCTATGGCGCCTTTAGTTTACTGCATGCCTAAAAGCATGGAAGTGAGAGTTGTATTCTGTTGTACACTGATGGCAGAGAAGTTTGGCATAGTTACCATTTTCTGATAGAAGTACCTGCACAAATTCTCAGAGCAGTAGAAACAGTGAAATGAGCAGTGCAATGGCCCATCTACACTTTCCCCATTATACATTTCATCTCTTGTGGTGTGCTGTGAGGTCAGAGGGGAGGAGTGAAAGGAACAGAGGAGCTTCCAGATGCACCATCTTCTGTGCTTTCTCCTCCAAACTCCCAGTGCTGCACTGACACCTGGGATAGGGGGAATGTTCTGTCAGGGAATGTCCCTGCTGTCACAGACCCGCTGAGATGTGTAGTTTTTAGGATGGAGAAAACCAAGCATTTGACTGCTGCAGAAACCTGTGGTTGAGAGTAATTACAAGACCTGATCCTGCAGGAATAATCTGTGTGATGCAGGTTTTGCCCCTTTTGCAGATAATACATAATTGATGACTTCAGCTTATGATGCCTTAGCACTGGAGCTGGTGGGTTCAAATAATGCTGGATACAAGGAGCATGGCCATTCTTCCCTTGTGAGGCTTTGCTCCCTAAGTCTCTGCCCTCTTGCTAAACCAGCTTCCTCTGCTCCTCACATGGATATTCCCAGGATTTTAGCTAATGACCACGCAGCACACTTCTCACTCTAAAATCATGTGTCTATCCTCTTCTTAATTATCAGTTTTCAGGTATCCCACTGGACATTTGGCCTAAAGTAGTCTGAACGCTTCTACTGTTTTATGGTCACCACCAGCTTTCACAACAGGCTCTGGTGAGGCCAGTCTGGACACACAACATTGCAGCCTTTATTTAAATTAAATTCCACCTGTGGTAGGAGTGTTGCAAGGGAAGGTTTCAGGACTGATGTTTGAGTGTAAATATCTGAATTTATAAATTAAATTCTGCAGCATTTCGGTTTAAGAAGAATTTTTGTGAAATCTTGAGTATTGTTATTCTTTCCCGTTCTATCAATAGTAACTGCAAGCTTGAGCATATGCTGCAAAAGGCACTGAGGCGAAGTATTCACTTAGAGAGAGAACATAAGTGCCTTTTTCATATGAGGCAAATTATCAGAAAAGGAGACAACTTCCAGAAAACTGTGGCTTCCGATCTACAAGCTGATAAAATCTGCATATTAGTCACAAGTTATTTTTCCAGATTTCTAGTTCATTCTGTTTTCCAAATTAAAGATGCTGAAATTCACTTTCAGTCCTTTCAGCCTCAGTTTCATAAGTAGTATACTTGGTGGGAAGGAGAAAAAACCAAAATCATCACCACCACCATTATTATACCTTACATCCAGCAGGTTGTGATTTGGCTGGGGTTTTTTGGGAGTAAATCTAAGGAAGAATGCAATCTTTATTGTGACCATGTTCTGTAAAAAATGTGACTCCAAGTTGTTTTTTATTTGGATGTAAATCTAACGAAGAGTGCAATCTTTATTGTGACCATGTTCTGTAAAATTTTTCTCAAAGAAAAAGTGTTACTTTATGACATTGCCGCCCAAATCCAAACCTTTCAAGTTATTAAAACCAAACCCTTCATTGCATGAGTTTGGGGCTCAGCATCCCAGCAATTCCTGTATTAGCACACTGGACTTTTTAAAATATGAGGTAGGTGTACAGATTGCATGCAAGTGTGAAAGTACAGAGCAATTCTGAATCTTTGCAGTGGTGGATGTGTGTCTGTCCAGGGCTTGCTCCGCACTGAATTAATTGCTGTGAGGATTAATGGTACTTCACTAAGTTCACTTGACTATTCGAGGGATTTAAGCTTTTCCCAATTGCAGGATACATCCCTTTCTAGGGGAAGGGGTAACATCCCTTGCCTCATATTGTAGCAGTGAAATCAAGGGCTCGAGGGAAGAAATGGTTTCTTAGCAGAAAAGATGTCCTTTTTTTGTGTAGCAGTCATCAGAGGATTAGCTTTTCTGCCAGAAGTAGCAATCGCTGGCTACAGCATGGGCATTGCTGCTTAGGATAATTCATAAGAGTATTTTGGCTGCAAAGCTTGGCTTTTTACAATTTTGTAACATTAGAGTGACTGAGGACATCTCTTGGTCTTCAGTCACAGAAGGTGTTTTCTGTGCTTTTTTGGCATGTGCTAGTTTGTGAAAGAGTTGCTGAGCCTGAGTTTTTGCCACATCATGACCTCTAGAAATGTATTGCTGTTCTCAGTGTTGCCTGTAGAGCAACTGGCAAAAGCAGAACAAGTGCCATAAAATGAGTTGTCTTTCATGGTTTTTAATACTCCTCTGTGGCATCTGGTGAGCCAGTGGTTCAAGGGACAAAGAGAGTCCACTGGTAGGACGGTCCCTAGTACAATAGAACTTGCCCAGGTTAGGGTGAACAAAAGAGGCTTCCCCCAGGATGCTTTGCCCTGTTATGTTAATGTACCCCAGTTCTGCTTCCCTGGCTCACTTGCTAGGCTCTCTGCCCCTTGTTACCTTATATGTCTCATGCCCTAGAAAGTTCTCCACTCCCTGTTCCCCCATTGGCCCTTGCCCCTCGCCATTCCCCCAGAGTTTCCCCATTGGATCCCTTACCCTAGTCCTGCCTTTGTACCGCCCCCACGCCCTCAGATCATAGGTCTCTGATGCTCTCTCTGCTCCCCTGTATAACCCTGGACCATTCACTGTTCTCTGTCTTTGTCCCTGGAACCCTTCATGGTGTAGCTGCAATAAACCTCTCCCGTGGAACTGTATACAAAGACCCTTCCTGCCTCTTTGCCATCACCCCATTTTAAGGAGCTGTCCGTGTGTGTGTGTGTGCAGGAGTGTGTGGTGGTCCTGCCAAGCAGCTTTGCTTCGGAGACACTTTTAGGAAGGTTGTGGCACCTCGTGCTCCAGCACTGACAAGCAGCAGCCGGATGGCTCGTGACAAAGTGTGGTGCCTGAACAGGGACCTCTTTGAAACGTCCCTGAAAGTGTCTCCACCAGTTTTTCACCACTTGATGTTGACGTTAAGCCGCTTTTGGCATGGCCACTTCCCAGAGAGAGTGCCGAGTTTTATGGGCGTTCCAAGGGGCGACTGACTGTCTTCTTGGGAAAGAGAAGACTGGTCGAGGATTGACAGACCACCCCAAGAATTTCAGTTGACCCTTTGGTGAGTGCATTATGGGTCACTTTTATATCTTTTTGTGTTAACCTCCTTTCATCTTGGGTGTTGGGAAGAGTGGGAAATGGCGGCTGAGTTATCCCATCTCCTGCAGGAAGCTTTTCTCCAAGTTGTGGGAGTCCTTGTTTGGAGAAATTTTTGTTTTTCAAGAGAAGGTTTAAAGCATTTTATGCATTGGTTGTTTAAGCAGTGGTTATTTAAGAGTTTAAAGGGTTTTGTGCATTGGTTGTTTATGTTGGGAAAAAGTTATTTGTTTTACAAGCTAGTTAAAGCTGTTGAGTGTGTTGGCAACCATTCGGGAAAGGTTAACCCCAGTTTAAAAATTCCATCGCCATGTTTCTCCGCCCACATTCCTGAATCCTCTTCCTGGCCTCAGGAGACATCAGGAGACAGATCCCACTCAAGGGCACAGGATTGTTACCTTCTTCCTGACATCTCCCAGTCTTCTCTGTCCCCTTCCCAGAACAGTACTGTCCAGGCTGTTCCAGGCTCTTCCCTAACCCTCCTGCCTATTCCCACCTACCCAGTTCTGTCCACCCCAGTTATCCCCCAAGATGGCACTGGCAATATGGCCAGCCCTGTCATCTTACCTTCTCCCCTTACTTCAAGTTCTCCTGTTCTCACCCCAGCCACACAAAATGGCACCAGCACATGTGGCAGCGGTGGCAGCCATTTTACAAGCTTGCGGGCCCCCTGCCTTTTACCACCTTTTTCACCATGTGTGGCCCCTCCTCCTCCATTCCCAGCTCCTCCCCTGTGTTGTTGGGTGTGTTTGCATTAGGACCTCCCCGCTCCACCAGGAATCCCCTTCTGACCTCAAACTCTGCCTCTGCTTCCTGTGTTCCCATCCCTTCCATCGGTGGCTCCGCCCCTGGGAACCAACCCACTCCTAGTGCCCTGCTACCAGGACCAGAAGTGGGGATGGTGGCAACCAGAAGTATGCCATCTTGGCCTCCACTACTGCTTCACAACATCAGGCAGCCCCTGTATGCTGAAAGCCCCGCACCCCTGCCAGGCATTCTCCCTCCCCTTCGGAGGAGGAGAGCAGTGATTCATCAGATTCTGATGCTGGGTCTGAGGATCACTGGACTGGAGTGAGGAAGCAAACAGCCAGGAACAGTAACTGGGAGCTGCCAGATAAGATCAGGCCCTACACCGGCCCAGCAAATACTGCTCCCGTGGACACAACGTCGACTGAGACAAACAGGACGCAGCCAAAAAACCAGATGACTGCAGTGTAGAAAAGGAGGTGGTGCAGATCACCACTGACACCGACCTGCCATCCTGCAACCACAGCCTCCACCGAATAAAAGCACCTGCTAGAGCAGCACCCAACACCTATCGCCCTGCTGTCCTCTGGATGCTCCTGGTACCATTGCCACTGGATGCTTGGACTGAGCTGCAGACCAAAGAGAATCTTGCCACCCACAGCGAGAGCAACTGTCAGCATCCAGAGGAAAAATTCCCTGAAGGATTTGAGGACTTGTTGGGATGTTGAGTTGTGGGTGCTTCTGGCCATTTTTTGTGTATTTGGTTGTTTTAAACGTTTGGTTCTGAAATCCCTAGGGGAAGCCTTTTTAACTGATAAAGAGAGGGGAGGTGTGGCAGCTGGTGAGCCAGTGGTTCAAGGGACAAAGAGGGTCCACTGGTAGGACGGTCCCTAGTACAATAGAACTTGCCCAGGTTAGGGTGAACAAAAGAGGCTTCCCCCAGGATGCTTTGCCCTGTTATGTTAATGCACCCCAGTTCTGCTTCCCTGGTTCACTTGCTAGGCTCTCTGCCCCTTGTTACCTTATATGTCTCATGCCCTAGAAAGTTCTCCACTCCCTGTTCCCCCATTGGCTCTTGCCCCTCGCCATTCCTTCAGAGTTTCCCCATTGGATCCCTTACCCTAGTCCTGCCTTTGTACCGCCTCCATGCCCTCAGATCATAGGTCTCTGATGCTCTCTGCTCCTCTGTATAACCCTGGACCCTCCACTGTTCTCTGTCTTTGTCCCTGGAACCCTTCATGGTGTAGCTGCAATAAACCTCTCCCGTGGAACTGTATACAAAGACCCTTCCTGCCTCTTTGCCATCACCCCATTTTAAGGAGCTCTGTGTGTGTGTGCAGGAGTGTGTGGTGGTCCTGCCAAGCAGCTTTACTTTGGAGACACTTTTAGGAAGGTTGTGGCACCTCGTGCTCTGGCACTGACACGCAGCAGCCAGACAGCTCTAGTTTGGTGCCACCTTTGGTTAGTGTGGGTAAATTTGTGATTGGTGTTTTATCTGGGTTTTAGTGTAGCTTCGTACATTGCTTAATTTCTGTGGTAAAGCTTGCCTCTGTATGCCTTGGAATATCTCAAACCATCTACAGAAAGCTTAGATATCCCTCGGCTGTGCAGCTCCACATAAGCCAGTGCCAGCTGTCAGGTACTCCCCAGAAGCAGAAGCAAAGAGATAAAATATAGCTCAGACCCCGGCTGTATTCTTAGAATCATTTATTTCCCCATCCCAAGAGACGGGGTGCATCTGGTCAACAGGGCAGCTGGGAAAAGAGGCAGAGCCTCTGTGTGAAGTTACTTTTGTCACGGGGTGGGGAAAGGGGATACCAGGGGCAGAGCTGGGATAAACAACCAACCAGATCAGAGTCCTGGCTACTTGAACTTTTAACAAAGGAATAGCTCAGAGTCACATGGCAAGGACCCAGGCAAGAACCCAGGGATACACTGCAACAGTTTACTGTATTTTCTGTCCCAAATTTAAATTTTATTCACTTCCATAGCATGAAGGGATGCACAAGGGGAAGGGTGCATCAGAGGTTGTCAGAGAGCATACACAGGATTTGCAGAGTGGGAATACTGACCTACAAGCAGAAGGGCCAACAGCAAGGGCCAACTTGATATGTACAGCTCATGGTTCCAGTCTAATTGGGTTGGTTTATGGCAGAATATTGTTCCACTCTTTTATGCATTATTTTTCCAGTCAGGAAATCATCTGCACTTGTGCTTTTTACTATCTGTCTTCTTCTACACCTCTCTTGCTCCATTTTCACTGCCCTCATCCTGATCATTGCCTAGAGATGTGCATGCATTGGTCCATCACTCATGACAAGGATTTTTTTGGTTGAAGTAAGTCTTCCCAGAAGGCCTAACATAGCATTCATATTTTATTCTTCCAGTTCAGTCTGAAGATGATGCAAGAGTTGTTGTGAATCTGCACATTTAGATACAGCAAAGACTGTTTTTATCTCTGATGAAAAAATAAAATACCATTAAAGCAGAATATTTGCAGTAGTTTTCTGTGTATGTGTTCATAAAGGCCATAAGGAGAAGTGGACCTTATCGTTTTGATGGCACTCATTATCCTAGAGCTACTTTTCATAGGGTCCTTCTAGCACAGTTCTAGATTATTTTTCTTTTAAAATTTACTCTGACACATTTGTGTTTTAGAGGAATTTTCCCTCCACAAAATGAAACACTGTCCTGTCATCTGACTTATTTCTTAATTTTTTTACTTGTGGCAAATTTGTGGAAGTTAAATGCTGAATTCATGGTGGGCTCAAAGGAATGCATGATTACATTAACCTTTATGTACTGCTGTGTACTGAAAATGTCATCTTTATTTTCTGTTCAGGCAAACTGATTAACCCACGCAAGATTTTATGACCCCATGTCATTAATAAGACAATGTTTTCTAATATCTGTATTCTTGTGTCTTTTTAAAAATTATTTTCAGTACAACCATGTTGATTTTGTCTTTTGGTAAGTGGAACAAGTAACAATGTTCTTCAGGGTTAAAACATTCTCTAACACTTTTTGAGTATGATTTTTGACTGTTGTTGCATGGAGTGTAGAGGCAATGGGTGATTTCCATGCTCCCAAGACTCTGCTCTTCTGAAAGACTAGTATATGTAAAACATCTCCTGGCTGAAGAAAGATTTCAGGAAAAAAACAGATGTAAAAACATGTTTTACAGAGGTATCTATGCTGGAGGAGTTGGCCTAAACAAACAGGCTTAGCCAACACTTCAGTGTCTGCACCCACAAAATCTGGGTGGAAATCCTGCTGGGCCAGGTACCAGTTCTCTCTGAGTCATTCCTACTAGGTGGCATCACCATGGGGTGTTATGACCCATCTCCCTTACTTTGTAGCAAATTTGCCATTGGCAGTGGATAGAAGTTGATTTTTTTCATGTTACTGTGGTATGATGTTTACAGTCATGGTTCTGGATGCATCCAAGGCAGAGAAGGAGGGATGAATGTGTGTGCCCAGCATGGAGCTGGGCTAGTACTCATCAGCTGGGAAGGATACATGCTGCTCTTTGGAGCAGTTGCAGCTGAGATACTGCTGTGCTGATACTGGAGTATTTAGATCTCTAGAAAAGATTTGGTTGCCATTCAGTTGATTTCCTTCAAAAATAACCCCAAAGCTTTTTGGATGATGGGAAAAAGCCTAAGGCGTGGTTCACAGGGAAGCGTCTCCTCTGGATCTGAGCAAAGGAGGTGAGACAGCCTGATTTGGTAGTGATTTTGGCATGTGCCCTTCTGCTCCATCTCCTGGAGGCAGGGAGGCTTCTGCTTAGGTGCTGGGATACAGGAAAGCCTGCAGGAAACCTTTCCTGTAAGCTAGGGAATCCTGTAAGCTGTGCCCATTTTAAAAATTAATCTATGTATTCTTAATTTAAATTTATCTTGCCTCTCACATGCTTAAAACTTCTCTACCTGAAATGTGCAATGGAGAACCATTCTGCAGGGATCTGTAGGTTAAAAAAAAAAACCAAGGCATTTCCATGGACACACTAATTTTTATTTTCTAAAATCAGAGACTGTGATTGGACCCTGTGTCCCCCAGGAACTTATTAAGAGCAGATATACTCTCTAAAGATTTAATGACCAGAAGCATTTTCTTCTTGTTTCACAATTACTTTTATTTTTTTTTAAGTGACTACTTGTAAAACATGGGCAAAATGTAATGCTGAAAGGAAGAGAAGCCAGGAATGCTAAAGAGAGAGCGAGCTTGCTTGAAAGTGTTGGCCAAGCAGCTGTTCATGCTTCCTATTTAGCATGAATGGAAGACATAGCCCTGATTAAAAATGGTAGGTAGCAGCTGCACAGCCTGGGCTAAGGATTACCAGATGGTTAACTCTGATTGACTTGTCTCCATGGAGCTCAGTGGGAAGGGAGAAATAGAATATCTGAAATGTGATGAACATGCTAGGTACACAATTTTTTTATAATGAATATGCCAGATTTGTTTACATGCTTCTTGAATAAAATATGGCTGCTAGTTTGACTTAAGACAGACATCTTTAGTACATGCTATGTTGCAAAACCTTGCTCTTTTGATTGTAGGTGTGATGATTCCCCCTCATCCTTCCCCCACACACCCCGGTGCTGTGATACAGCATAAAATAATTGGTTGACAGAATGTTGATTCTGCAGTACAGGGAGGATTTGCACAGATGGGAGTCAAAATATGTCTCCTTGCCTTATGCTGATGCCGCCACAAAGGTTAGGGAGAAGTTCAGAACTGAATGTGGAATCCTTGTGCTGCTTTAGCTGTTGCAAAGTGTTTAAAGTCGGTACCTGGAGGAATAAGATCTGGGTCCAAATGCTGTGTGTTTGTGCTCCCTCTGTTTTACGGCAAAAGAGTACCAGCCCTTGCTACATGTTCACAGTACCACGGTGCCTGTGCAATTGCTTTTCCTTTACATGTACCATTGTGGCCAAAGTGGGATTCTTTTCCTGCCCTGGAAAGGGCTAGAAATCACAGATATCTCTAAAAATACTGTGGCAAGAGGATGATGCATCAACATGATTCCAAACAGCATTTTCGTAAGGGGCGTGGCTGCATTTCTCACAAGTGCCAAACAATTGTCCCTTGTTTAAACAACATGTTCTGCAGAGGTTGTAGCCATGTGCAAGATTGTGAATTCCTCATAAAACCTGCTTTTGGGGTGGTGGAAGACCGTGGGAATTGGTCAGTCAAAGGCCAGAACAACTCATCCACCTCTTCTGGACAGTCCCTGGGAAGCAGCAGCCCAATTACTTGGTTTCCCTTCCCCTCTCTTTGATCTCAGCTCCTTTTGTTTGGGCAGCAGCTCTCACAGTGTATTTTTAGAGGAGTCCTGGAGCTGTGGCACCCTCAAGGCCATGGGGTTCATGGGCAAACAGTCCCTCACTCTTTAGCCTTTAGTTCCATGTGACTGCCCTGACTTGCACGGGAGATGGAAAATTGCAGGTAACTAGCAATAGAGGCCAGTAATTTGGAAAGTAGTACTTCAGCATGTATTTAGGAAAAAAAAAAAAAACCTGAATAATTTAGAAATGCCAAGATAAATATCATGTTTTAGGGAACGTGTCACCACCAGCTGTGGGGAGCGGGAGACATTGATCGTGTGTTTCTTTATCCTCTGTGTTGAACACTTTTACTTTGTGTTTGCATTACCTTTTTAAAGCAAATTGCAAATACGTCAAAAAGATGGAGTCGTCAGTTGTGCCAAGTCATTTCCTCACATTTGAGTATGAATGCAATTGGGATGCCGATTTTTCTTCATAAGTGGTTTTACCTAGAAAACATTTATTCTGAACCTGTAACACTTAGTACTTTATTATTGGTCTCACCTGAATGTCGTCACTGTATACAAACACAAATAAAATGCTAGTTCAAGCTACTGATACTGATAATCAAGTGTGGGGGGTTTTTTGCCAATATCAGAGCCTCCCTCCTTCTTCCCAAAATACAAAACCAAACCAAGATGCCGTCTGATTTTTTGGAAGTGGCAGAGTCTTAAAAGCAATGATTTAAAATCTTACTATACTCAAACAATAGTGCCAAAGAGGTGAGGTTGGGCTGGGGATGGTTGCTACAACCTCTGCCTCTTTGTGGGATGAAATGTTTAGCTGTGGGTTTCATGATCCTAGCATAAGGAGCATCCAGACTCCAGAGGCACCACAATGTTTCCTACATGTTTCGAGTGCAGAAGGAAAAGCTCATGAGGAAAACAAACCATTTTTTTCCGGGCTGAGCATGCAGACTGTGAAGTTTGTGGTGGGTTTTGTAAGGGCTCTTGGTCTCCCCTTGGGAACTGAGCCATTTGGATGCTGGAATGTAGTGGACACCCACATCTGGCTCTCTTGAGATACCAGGGTGGTTGTCAGGTGTCCTTGTATTTCCTTTTTGCTGCATGCTGCTAGAAGTCTAATTTCTGGGGAAAACTCATCTTCAGCATAGTCTGCTTCTCAGTGTACAAGAAATTGGATTAATCTTAAATGTCATAAGCCAGTAATAGATAAAGGTGATAAATCTGTTAGCAGCCACACTGAAAAGGCTGGAATATTCTGCATTTGCAGAGGTTAAGCACTGTTTGTGAAAACAGACACTTATGGTTGGGCCACAACTTGAAAAAAAAACAAAAGAGGTGGTCAAGGAGAACTGTCTTCCCTGATGTTGGATTTTAAATTGTTTTCTGACAGTAGGGAAAGGTGTGGGAAAGTGCTGGTGTGATGAGAAACTGCTGTGCAAGAGGGAGACAGAAGAGGGCTTGGTTTTTCAGGTGTAATGGGCACACTTAAAAATAACTCTGCTCTTTAGATGCATGAAGGGGAGAACAGATGTTTGAGCTAATAAGCCAGCTTGGTGTGACTCCAGGCACCCTGCAGAAAACTGCAGCCTTTGGGAGTACAAAGCTCCTCTGCCAACATGGAGGAAGAAGAGAAGCAAAGGTAGTTTTGTGAGAAAAGGAAGGAGTTGATGATAGGTGCTGATGCTGTGCTCCCTCAGCAGCATGAGGTCACCCTCATGTTGCTTTCAGCCCTGTGAGAGCCAGGAGGACATAGAGGCTGGGCTGGGCTGGGATAGAAGGTGGTCCTGGTTGTCACAGCTGGGCATTTCTTTGTGTGGCCACCACCATGCTCTCAAGGGGCTGTCACAGAGTGTGGGGCATGGGAGGAAAAAATCTGCCCTCTCCTCACACATGAGGGTAATTTCTGCTTCAGTGATGCTTGGCATCACTTGTGTGAAACAGCCTCCAAGTCTCACTGAAAAATGGCATGACTGCCAAAATTTTGTCTGTTTTGAGTCAGGAAGGAATGTTGAAATTTTGAAAGTCTGTTTGCCTTGAAAAAGATACCAACACCCCAAAACGCAGATCTGGTCAACTGAAGTATTTTGATTTTGATGTGTTACACTGTCTTTTTCATGTGTGTATAAATTTTGTAACACAGTATTTTTCAAGCAAAACTGTTCATTTTGAAAACTTCAGAGTAAGGATTTTGACAATGTAATAAATTTTTGTAGAGAACATGTCATCCTTCCTGTCTACAATTATGTGTGACAAATCAAAGCTTTAAGGGAAAAACACACATGCGCAATGATAGTTCTTTGGGAATTTCCTTTCCAGCTGCATAATTTAATACATTATTTCAATTCTAATAGAGAGGGAAAGGGCTAATATAGTCTTGTGTATTTCGAGAATCAATGGCAGTTCCTCTTGGGGTTCAGTCAGCTGGTCTCGTGTTGGTGGGAGGGGACGATGAACCTTCTGCTGTCCCAACAGCATTTGGGGGAATTCTCAGGAATATCTCCCACCACTAACCCCATTTGACAGGAGCCTTCAGAATGATGTGGCTGGATGGCACCACTGTCACAGTCCCAGTGGGATGTGTGGCTTTATCTGCTGTAAAGTCAAGAAATGTGGAGGCATTTGAATGCAAAGCCAAAACTGATGAGCCAGCAGCTCTGCAGCCTTGGCTCTGTGCAGGTGCCTCATTGCAGTTGGGAAGGTGAGGAGGGGGCACAGGTGAGGCTGGCAGCTCTTGGAAAGAAATAGGATTCACAAGGTGATCTTGGAAGAAAAGCCAGGTGTTGGAGGGTACAGGTTTGCACAGAGGGTCCTCACGAGTGCTGCTGTTTTCCTCCAGAAGCGATGAGCAGCTGTGTATCTCCTGTAGGGCAGAGAGGACAGGAGTGAGTGCACCCTACCAAAAGTGTGTTCCCAAATGGAGAGGAGCCTCTTAGGGGAAACTACACGTATACCTCACTGTGTTCAGTACTAGCATTGTCGCTGTTATTAATGAGAAATTATGCCTGGCCATCAGAAGGTGGTCACAGTGTGTGTGTGGGAGGGGCAGAGCTGCAAATGTTTCTGAAGCTGCCCTTGAAGATAAGTGTATGTGGCCATGGGTTTTTGTGTTGTAAATACCAATAAATGAGAAGTGTTAAACCGTACTGCTTTGGCACAGTGTTGTGTTCTGGTGTACAAGGATGCTCAATGAAGTCTCTGCCATAAAATATTTTCATTTTATTGAGATACACATCAATAACTGCTTGATGGCAAACAAAACCTATCTGACTGCTGCTTATGACTCCATGGTAAATGGAACAGATGCAAGTGGGTTTTCATTTTAGTGTTGTGTACTGATCTTCAGATTTCAGAAGAAACAGCACCATCCCAACCTTTTTGCATTCCGTATTTTGCCATTTTACTCTCAGCAAAACTCTGTTATCTTCATGTCATTCTATCACAGATAACTCATTGCTTGACATTTTCCTAGCAATATTTCTAAGGAAACATTTTGTCCCCAGTAGCATAAACACTGTGAACTAGGATTTCTGCTTTGTAAATCAAGGCCTGGTACTCTGTACTAAGAATAACATTTTGCAGTAAATAAAAGCTTGGTGTCCACATCAGGTGACTACAGCATCCTGCCCTCTGCACCACAGGACTTGTCTTGGAATGAGTGTGATGAATTAACTGTTTGGAACTCAACCTCTACATCTGTAGTTGTTTTATGGGTGCTTGGGTGACTTACTAATATTCATGCAATGTAAATCAAAACTCTCTTGCTGGCTGAGTGGTATCTTGAATGTAGACACTAACAGAATTTGTCTTCTTAGAAACTGCCTTGTTTATCAGCATAAATTGACTGTTAAAATGAATTGTTTGCATGGATATAGAAAAATGTGACAATTGATCCATTTAAGACAAGTAGACATTGATTTTATGTAAATCTAGTCCATGTTTTGTGATTATAAAGCAATACAGAGTTGGCTTAAAAGAAATTGCATCTTTAGCGTGTGTTTGCCTTAGCCAGATTAATTTAAGAAGTAAAATCTTGCCATTGCCCTGCTGCAATATAGGATACATCTGTATGTAGGTCCAGTGGGTGACATCCCTGCCCATGGAAGGAGGGTTGGGACTAGAAGATCTTTAAGGTGCCTTTCAACCCAAGCCATTCTGTGATAGATTATATTTTTTTAAAGTATATGTAGGGAGAAAATGTTTCTATTTACTCATACACATGCCTGCACACATACAGAAATTAAGAGCACATGTGTAGGAATGACTTGGAAGTGTCTAGCTTTGAAGTGTCACCTCTGAGTTTGACATCTGAACCAAACCTTAATGTCACAAGATGTCACTCTGCTGCAGTTGGTGTGTGGATGTGCCAAGAGCCGGCTGCATTAGATGAGGCTGGGTTAAATCTCATCATTGCTGTACAGATCATGCGCAGTATGAGTTGACCTTGGTTGCCCTCCATACTCCACTACTCACATTTCTTTGTGGCTGAATGCTTCTGTGCATCCTTAAGAGTAAGAGATGAATGAGAAATAAAGACCCTTTCTGACCTGGCCATAGAGTGAGCCCTGTATTTGGGATCATGCATCATGGACATGTGCAGACATCCCAGCACTGATGTCATGATGTGTGTTATCCCTAAAGTTCCATATTTGAGGCTTGGGTAGCGCAGGGAAGCTGGGCAGCAGGTTTTACATGCATCTGTGCCTTGCATCCCTGCATTTTGTGTCCAAAAGTAGCATTACCTCTGTGAACTGTTTCTGTAGCGTTAGGTGGTGCTGGACTCTAATACTGATCCTGGGGGTGTGTGGAGCCACACAGCACTCCGGGCCATTTGCAAATGTGGAGAGGTGCCTCAGCACCTTGCTCAGGGCCCAGATACATAATCTCTTCTTGTAGTACAAAAATCTCATCACGGGGAATTAGAGTGTTTAGTTCTTCATTGTGTGGTTGAACCAGTTACGCTGCACTTCTTTTATTCACGTGCCCAGATATCATGATGCATTCATGCCTTACAGCATGTGCACATTCTGCTGAGAATTAGAGTTATGTTTTTAAATTTCTGGAAAAAAAATCCAAGTAAACAGAGTTGAGCCATTGATCTGGATTGATGGGGACCAACTCTATTAGCCTAATACAACACTAATATGATTTCAAACTGTTAACATATTAAAGCTGCTTAATTATATGTTTGTTTGACACAGTGTGGTAATCCTGTATGATTTAGGGTATATTGTCACAGCTCTTGACTTGCAGTGCCTCACCATTGATAAAAACACAATTAAAACCCTTTAGTGTGCCTTAGGCATTCACTTCACCCTTTGCTGTATTGAAATGTGGCTTGTTGTAAGGGCTGCCAAACATCCTCCCTGCTTTATAGAAACAGTCACCACCTCCATTTCATGCATGAAAGCAAGGGGCAGGAAAGGCTGATGTTTGCTTATGCAAGGAGTGGGTGTCTGAGCTGGGAATTTAATCCAGGGCTCCTGAGAAGAA
Source organism: Lanius collurio (assembly GCA_020086605.1). Taxonomy (NCBI): domain Eukaryota; kingdom Metazoa; phylum Chordata; class Aves; order Passeriformes; family Laniidae; genus Lanius; species Lanius collurio. The sequence goes on from JACBWW010000009.1 coordinate 11,101,905, forward strand.
GGTCTGGAATTCCTTCTAGATTAAACCAGTAGGTTAAGGGGTAAGAGGGTATAGCACTTTGATGTATTTGGGCAGTTTTCTGGTGTTGTGCAGTATTTTCTGTCTGATCTGGATGCAGCAATGTTCCAAAAAGTAAAAAGCTCCTTCACATCTGCTCACTGTGAAGAGTAGGATAATGAGATGCAAAATCAAGGCAGAGCACAAGCCCTCTTTGCTTGTTTGAGCCAGGCACTGTCAGAGGAGGTGATGCCTTCCCCAGGAAAATGGCTCAGCCATTTCTGAGGCTCCCTGTGCAAAGGGCCTGATCCTGGGCTTGTGCAGAAGCTGCTGCCCTCCTCCATGGTGGGAGCAGGACCAAACCTGGGACATTTCTGCCTCACTCATTGTGCATTTCTGTGGTGTTTTGCGTTTTTCACAGCAGAATTCTTGTGCAGAGTAGAGCATCTGTGTGACTCTGCAGAGAGCCAGAGAGAGGAGAGAGATTTGTGACTCTTGATGATAAATGAGTTGAACACACCAAGGTCACTTAATATCAAGGGTCTCAAGAACAATTCAGCTCGTATGCCTGTCCTAAAACCACAGGTGGTACTTCAGCTTTTCAGACTGAAAATCTCTGCTGTCACAGATTTTTTTTGACATCTCATACAATACAATTGAGATTTTTCATTGCTCTTAGGCAAGGTTGGTCTGCAAATTTTACATAACATCATTGAAATCAATACAGATTGGAAGCATTTTTCTTACAGATTTCATTTGAATTGAAAATTTTCAGATTTCTAAATGCAATTGAAAATCTTGAAGCATTTCTTACAGCCTTGGTATGAAGATTTTAACTTAAACCTGATATGGGGCTTTGGTGGCTATCCAAAGTGAAAATATTCCTGATATACGTGCCATATAAAGTGATGCCTGGAAAGCAGAGTAAAACATTTCTGGTTTTATGTCTGTCTCTTGAGTTCAGCATCTGCAAATCCTAATCTGCAAAAAAAAAAACAAACCGCAAACACTCAGATTCCAGGGATTAATTTATATGAAGATAAGGACAACATCCTCTTTGAACCTAATGGATAGTGTGTGCTGTGATGGTGCCTTCAGTGGACGTTATAGTGACAATCTGCAAGAATATGATGATATGAGGACCTGCCAGATGGATGCTATGAGTTTTGAGGTGTATGACAAGGTTCTGACATTGGGATAGATAATCAGAAGGATAGAGAAGAGGAACAGAAAGTCCTGACTTTCATATGATTCTGAAGGTTTCAAGGCCACTTAACTTTCTCACTCAGCAAGGCTTTGCTTGCTTCAGTGAAAGAACCTGGGGCTTATCTACCAGTAGGTCTGTTCCCAGTTAGAGATATTTGCATCCATGGCAGCTCAAATCAGAATAAATAAAAGAGTTTTGAGTCCCTCCGGGAGTGTCTTTCATATGCTGAGGCAGTGTCCAGATGCTGCAAGAATATTTCCTTGTTGATCATCTTCAAAGTGTGGCAATGTCTGTAGGCACCGAGTGTAGTGGCACCATTCCCAGTGCTGGTGCTGGGTGCTGGTTTTGTGTGTCCCTGCTCCATGCATGGCATTTCACTGGGTGCCTGGGATAGAGGATCTCCTGTGATAACATTTTTTTTCAGAAGTTCTGTAACTGATGCAGAAGTATTAGTAATTCATACTTTCTCTCTAGTTCTTACATTGTACTGAATGAAATGTCATACATATACATGAAGATATGAGACTGGAAAGATGATAATCTGAGTTGGTTTTCTTTCTGTTTCTCCCACTTTTTGAGCAGTACCATTTGCTCAGATATCAGGATAAGTAACAGTGCTTTTTCCAGTTGTCACTTACCTTTTTCCAAGATACTCTTTAACTTTCATGTCTTATACCTTGTTTTACACATCTGTGAGCTAAGTGCTCTCCAGCTGGAATTGTGGGGTTGACCCAAATAGTTTTTCCTCTGGAAATCTAGACCATAACTGCTCAGTGGGTTGGTTTTTGATAGTAAAGCAAATGCTGGAATAGTAGGTTTCCCTATGGGCTGGGGCAGGCTTGGGTCTCGTTGTTGAGAGACGGCACATGGCACCCTCAAGCCTCCACATCATTCATGGGAACAGGAGTTACACCTCGCAGTTGGGTTGGGTTCCCTTTTTCTGTAAGGTGACAGGCTGTTGGAGTATCTGTAAACACAGGGGAGTTATCCAGAGGCACCTGAATGGGAACAAAGACAAACAGCATGCAGTTTTGGAGGGGAAAGTGCCTGCTTTTCTGTTTATATGGGTGGTACGTGTGACAGACGTCGCTGTGAGTAATAAACAGGCTGATAAAACCGCATTTTGGTATCAGATCTGCGTTGATCAAGAAATTGGTGACACCTGGTGGCGGGCGCTGGCCAAACCCGGGCTCCTCCACCTGACCCAGATTCAATCACTGCCCTTTGAACGGACTGCTGTAGAATTAATGCTGTCTTCTGACAAGGGCAAAATGCTCCACTTCAGAGTTACTCTTTTCCTAGGTTTTTCAGGGATAAAACCCGTCTGAGGTAGTTGTGTACAGTGGTGGGAGCATCCTGACTCTGCCATTGCTCCATGTCTGTACAGGTAGGATGATGTCCCTGACACCATCTATGCCTTTGCCTTGCTGCTTGAATTTAGCAGATCCCCTCCTCTCACATCACCTGGAGTGTGTTATCTGTAAAGGATGAGAAATTTGAGGAAGAATAGTCTGTAACAGAGGTTAAGTACAGCTGGCTTCTTATCTAGTATTCTTCACGGAAAATTAATGCCATTTCTGTGTATCAGGTTGCTTAAGTTTTGTATCACTGGTGAGTATGTGGATCATCTTACACAGGGAACCAATTAAAAATAATATTATAGCATGCTTGCATTTATCCATACCTGCTGTACTTGCCAGAGTCTAACTTGGAAGAAAACCTTCTCTTGGCTAGGGAATTTTTGGAGTCACTGATGCTTTTTGTTGTGATGACCCTTCCTGCACCCAGATGGACTCTGCCAGGCTGGTGCACATAAGGAGCAGTGGCTTGGGATGTGCAGCAGCCACTGTTCAGGGTGGTGTTCCCCTCTGCAGAGCCAAAGAGTAACTCAGCCAGGATGCAGTTGGGATGTTTGTGCATCTCAAAGAGTAAAATGTACAGTCCCAAAACTCTGTAAAATGAAAACCAATTAAAAGATCCTTGAAGATTTCTTTAAAGTGACTTTTCATCCTTTACAGTCACATCTCTAAAAGTGCAGCAGCATTATATCAGAGAAACTACATGAAAGGGTTCTCAGGAAGGTAATGTTGCTGCTATCTTTCCCCAATGATGGCGTTACTGCAAGAGATGAACTATAAAACATATTTCTCAGACAGCCTAAGATCCCAGTGTTTTAAAATGAGAGAAATAGAGACTTTTCCAAAATCTTGTCAGTTCAGTTGTACTGAGGTGTCTTTTCAGACATTGTTAAATATTTTGGAAGACTCTCATGCTCAGTTTAATTAGTTTCCTCCAATTGAATTTGGATTTTGCTTTTGACAAAGTGATTCTTCCCCAAACTGCCTGAGGAATCAAGCTGATCTCGACAGAAATGCTGAAGTAAACATTATTATTTGGTAACTGTGACTGTTCAGAGCTACACCACTGGTGCCAAACTGTTACTTGCTATGACAGCTCATTATCTCCCTTTTTGCCTTTTCTTCATATATCTTTTTGTCTATTCTGGTGGGCTGAAAATAGATGTGTGTCCATATTTGTGTGTACTGCTGTTTTCTGTACAGCAGTGAAACCATGTTTATTAAGTGTACAACATCTTGTGTAGTTTTAGGGGTGCTGAGGCCAGTGGGGAGGCATGTCCTGGTATAAGCTTGTTGTGTAAAGTCCAGGGTATTATCTATCTGTCTGTCTATCTATTTATCTAAACCATCAGGTATATGTTTTGGGGTTTTTTTTTACATATCTACACATTTATAATAGTGTGTGAGCAACTCAGCCTGTGCATGGATGAAGATGAGTATTGGTTCCAGTCAAAGCCAAGTCTGTATATACCTGCCAGAAAAAGTCGATAAAGAGCATTCCTGGTCTAAATACTTACAGATGTTTTTTGGAGCTCATCTGGCTTCTGGACAGTAGCATTGTCCACTCTAGGTGACTTTTTAAATAACACCCTGTCCAAGTGTATCTGCTGTAATCCATGTGTCATTGTTAGAATTGCTAAAAATTTTTTGGAACTGTTCTGAATCTATATTGAATATTCCTTTTTAATGCTTCATTTCAATAAAGGTGAAAATTCTAAGCACTGAAACTTGTTTCTATACTATATTATTCAGATGGAATATGAAGGCCAAAAAGCCCATGTTTAATTGGTAGTTTGTCCCAATTTTAGTTTGGAAGATAGCATTTCAGGAACACATGTCAGGAAAATGGTGCAGAGGGGGAACTGTTATTTCCTTCCCTGGGTTTGTATTTCACTGTGCTTTGTTGCAGCTGGGTCACCTTGGCCATTTATCTTATTTTGAATGAGAGTTTCCTGATATTGCCCAGGTAGCAGTATTCACATTGGATCCCATAAAATCTTGATAAAAGCAAACTAAAATGTGTTATCTCTATTTTCTTACATATTAGAGGAACATAATGGGATGGGATCATAATTGCAGAGACCTTTTCAGGTCATGGGATTATGACACGTGAATGAAGGACTCCAAACACAGGATGTATTTTTCATAAAACATCTCTCAGCTTCAACAGCTCATGCAGCATCACCAAGTTGATGGAAGTCACTATTTTAATTACTTTTGAAATATTTTTAAGGAAAGATGTTGCATTTTTGCCTGTGACCTGGGACAACCTTAATTCTGATCTTTTAACCAAGCAAGTAGCTATTTTTATGTGTAAACAGAGTCTGTAATCTGCATTACACATATGAACAGATTATGGCATATTTGGAAAAAGAACTAAGCAAACAAATTGAAAACCAGATATCTGGCTCTATTTGGGCAACAAACTGCCTTGCCACTCTCATGAGAAATAGAGCCATGGAGGGGTGCAGGTCTTCCTGCAGTTGTGGAAAGCTACCAGCGGTGGCTGGTGCTGCAAAATGGCACTGCAGGGAAAGGATGTCCTGCTCTCAGGGCAGCCAAACATCTCTGCCCTGAACAGATTCCACATGCAGCAGGTTGCACTTATCTACCAAGTCTTGGTTAAAGGGATTCTGCCCTTGCAAGGCACTGGACTGAGGAGCTCCACTATCACAATCTATCTGGATCTCGAGCCCTTGCGGTGATGCCTTTTGAAGCAGTAATGTGATTTTATTTAATCAGATAGGAAACATTATTTATCTCGAAGCTCCAAGATAACAAATGCACAGCCTAATGTGCTTCAGATGTGTGTGATGGTGAATCAGAGCCTTTGAAAGCTTCCAAAGAGCTTCAGTGCCAATGGTCGTGCACTACATAAGCTTCTGACAGAGCCCTGTTTTCCCTGCATACCTTGGTGTAGTGGGAATGGCAGGGAAAGTTCAAGGGGATGTCTGCAGGTTGTTAAGAAACTTATCTGCTTCTCCTTAATTTTGTTTTGTTTACCTTTATTTCCAATAAATTTCACCAGTGAAGGAAACAATGAATAATTCTATGAAGATACTGGCAGTTATTCCAGACCAGAATATTTTCCCCTAAATCTAATTTTCTCAGAAGTGCTGGCTTTTTTCTTCAGTGAGCTGGAGTCATTATATTCTGTATGTATCTGTTGTCATAAAAATGCTGACAAAAGAATTTGCCAGAAATAGCATGTGTTTGCATAAATTTAGCATATAAAAACCTACTTGTGATGAAGTTGAATACAAGAGAAAGCTGTTTGGTATGAGGAGCACTGGCCCCCATTTGCTGTGCCATCAGTTATGGGTCTGGTATCAGAGACAACCAAAGGTATTCCTGTGCATGGATTAGTGCATGTTTACATGTACTGTATGGCAAGAGTGGTATTTAGTGATATGTTAAATAGTGTGGAAGGGGCCTGTGTTGCTGCAGTGAGACACTGAGATGCTGAGGAGGAAGGTTTGAGTACCAGTCACCTCTCCTCTGGGATACTTCTCCCTGCTAGGATCAAACTCCTGTCTTGGCAGCAGCTGTGGAGGATTTTAGAAACCCAAAATTTTGTATGGTTGTCTTGGTTTGAAAAGACAGATGTCTGTTAAGGAAGACAGGAGCCTCCCTTGAAGTGAAGGATGCAACCCCCTTCTCTCTGAATTATTATAATTTTGAAATTAAGGGGCTTTTAGGCAAAGATATAAAGAATAGGAATAACAGTTCTTTACTAAAATACAGATATATAAACAGGCAAACAAACAACAATAACTACAGTGGTGACAGCAAACAGAACCACAAACCCAGTGCAGCCTCTCTCGGCTGTCAGGCCCTTTCCCCTCTGGTGCAGTTCCAGTCACAGCCGGCAGGGGCGCTGGCGGCTCCCGGTGAGCAGGGCAGGTGCGATGGTTCTCCCGCGGCTGCAGGGGGCGCTCCGGAGCGAGCTCGGGGAGCACGCAGTGATGGCGGCCTGGGATCCGGGAAAGGGATGGAAGAAAGGCTTCACAAACCTCCCTGGGCAGCTGATCCTGGGGTCTGTCCGGGCTCTCCTGTCCAGGCAAGCTGGGGCAGCAGTAGGAGCACAAATTCCGGGTGGCAGGCGAGATGTATCGAGCTGCAGAGCTGCGGTAGGGATCCCCGGAGGTCTCGGCAGGCAGGACAGGCAGGGCTGCAGAGCAGCGAAGGCTGAGGCAGCAGGGTCTGCAGCTCAGCTCCCAGAGGGGCAGGGAAGGACAGGTTTTGGATCCCGGGGTTTCTTCCAGCAGAGAGGAAAAAACAGCAGGAAAACCCGCAGTGCTGACGAGAGAGTCTCTCCCCGTCTCCACACCAAGTCCCGAGTGCCCAGCACAAGCCCAGGTGAGGACAGTAGCCCCAGATGGGCTCCTCCCCTCCATGGCCAGTTCTTTTGTTTCCCCTAAGTACCCAGTCATTTGTTGACCTGGTAACATAGTATGGGAGAAAATTCCTCAAGAGAAAAGAAAGGGAATTCCCGACCCCCAACCCTCAACAATGGTTTTGTCCTGTAGTATCCAAAATGTGGCAAATGCCTCAGTCCCCATTACTTTGCCTGTTCACCTACTGCCAGAGTTTATTTGCCCATCCCCAATGCACATGCTGTCCATGGTGTAAGAATATGGAAAAGGAGAAAAAAAAATAAAACAGCAAAAACCCCCCAAACTAAACTGACAAAACAAAAACCGGAAGAGGAATACAGGGAACTTTAAAGGCTCAGCCTTATATTGAATGTGCACAGCTCTCAGACTAAAGTCAGTCCTCTTGCTCCTGTCACATGGGGAGCTGTGTGTGAGGGATAATTCCGGATGAAGAGAATCTACGTTTATCTGTAGAACTTCAAGCGCCCTGATAATTAAAGGTAGGTACAAGGAGATCAATGCAAATGTTCAGAGGTCAGTGAGGAGACAGACAGATCTTCTTTAGCAGTAAGGACTTATGGAAAATGGGCAACTATGGGTAAAAAGCAGGATCATGTCCAGCCATTCCTCAAAACGTGTATATTTGGAGTGATCACGCTCAAAGCCTGGCCCAGAGGGGACTGTCTTCATGCATGGAATGTACAAAAAGAACAAATGTGTCTTTCCCTGATGCAGCCCAGATCCAATGCTGTTTTCTCAGAGAAATGCTGTAATAAACCGAGCTCAGCTGCTGGAATCAGCTGGTGATGCTTGTGAGTTAGGGATAGGTTAGAGAAAGTCAAACTCTTCTAAATTGGCTCTGCCCCAGCATGGTTCACAGCTTTGAAGGTGCTGATGTCCTGGGCAGAGCACGCAGGCTATGCCTTGTCCTGAGAACTGCTCATCCTGGAAACACCCGAGAAGAACTAGGTGTACAGGCAGCATAGATGGAGGCTGGAGGATAACTCTAGAGTGGAATTGACACAAGGATGTTTGCTGAGACCTCTTTAATGAACTTCATTGTCTGTCCTTCATGGGCTCTACAGTGACTGCAGCTTTATTACTCACTGAGGAGACTTCTCTTGCTTTTAATAGCCTTTCTTTTTTGTGCTCCTTGGTGTTCCAAGCTATTCTATTACCTAGTTGTCTTCAGTGCCAGGGGAATGATGCAAAATCACCTGCTGTCAAGAGGTGAACACTGACATTTTTGGGTGTAGCAAATTATCTCACACCAAGCTGTCTGTGTGTGCCAAAAGCACTTCATGCTGTGCACATTGTGAGAGTCAGAAAAGTCAGAAGTTTTAGAAGCTGCTTAAGAAGCCCCATTGGGAGTCCATCACAAGGAGAGCATCATTCTAGTGTTCCTCATTTGGTGCTCCTTTTCCCAGCCGGTAAGAGGGGGTGCAGGCGGGGATGGTACAGGATGCACGTGGTCTGCCAGGTAGCATGACACCATCTGGATCCCCACTGCCACAGGTTTGCTCTGCAAAACTCTCTGCCATTGTTTTCTTGTCTTCCTGGGCTTTTCATGGTGAGTGCCTGTACTAGTTTGAAAACAAACCAGTGGGAGGCACCAAGTCAGAATAACATTTTAAAAGGTTAATTTAAAAAAATAAAGGCAGAAAACACTGGGTTAAACTGACAGAGTCAGGATACGACCTGACACCCTGTTAGTCAGGGTGGTGGTAGCAGTCCAATAAGATGGTGGCTGCAATCCTCCTGAAGTGATGGATGTGGTTCTGTCGAAGCAGTGATCCTGTGGAAAGGGCCTGATCTTCCTCAGAAGGTCCAGTGGTGGCTGTGTAGCTCCTGTCCTCTGGGAATCCAGTGGAAAGGGTGTCTGTGGTGTTTGGAATCTCAGACTATATCCAAGATGGAATGCTTGGTTCCTCCTTCTGTGTGGAGCATCTCACAGTAGGATGATGAGTCATGAGGGAAGGCATTGATGGGCCATTAACAGAAAGGTTGTCCAGAGGGATGAGGCAAGGAAACAGTGGTTTCAACAGCTCATGAGGAGGTAACAGATTACACTGCAACCCAGGACAGTGCCTCTCTGCATTGCCAGCTTTTCTGGCTGTACTGGCAAAACAGTACCTGGGGTGGTGATGCAGAAGTCCTGCATGTAATTCCACACTCACACCTTGGAAAACTTGCCCCTGGATCTTCTGTATCAATTCAATTTAAGGGAATTATAATTGAAAATATTTTTTCCTTGTTACCTATGTTTTGATGTTGTCCTGTATAGTTTCATTTCAATCTCCATAGTTATTAAAAGCATTTTAGTCTGTTTTTTCAGTGAGTGCACAAATAGTGGTCCCTTACAGTAGAATTTAAAGTGTATGTTTTCTGTTCTGTGTTTGTTTAAGTAACTGTGACAAACTCCGTAGCTTTATAGGTGCACTCCCTTCTTCACTTGAGTGCATCCAGTGAGTTTCCTTCTCACTTCTGATCATGAGAAAACTTCTGCTACACTCCTTACCTTGCCTGTGAATCCTGCAGGGAGACTCCTGCTGTTCCTGTCTGGCACCTGTGGGCTGATGTGGGCTGAGGAGGTGTTAAGCTGAGCAGCCACCCCACAGGTGAGGTGTGGCTTTGTGACAACATTCAGTCTTCAATTCCTATGCCACCCAGATAGATACTGTTGGGATTGTGGGGAGTTTCCTTTCTGTTCTTTGTTTCTCTTCTCTTGAGGATTTTTCCCCCATATATGTTGCTGGGACAACAAATAGCTGAGTGATTAAGAGACACAAAAGACCTAGACATGGAAGGTGTAGCCAAAGAGGCCACTCTCTTTTTCACCTAGGTGTGGACTCGGGTATTCTCAGCATTCCAACGGGGATGAGACGCAGCTGCCAGCTCATCAGCACTGCAGGCTTTCTGGTTTTGGCAGCCTTCTTTTCTTTCCCCCTACCTTAGAAACCCTGCGGCTGCTCTGCCCCCACCGCTGCGTTTGAGCTCTCACTACTCTGTAGCCACCACTCATCCTGCCTGCTGTGACCGCTGGGGGTTCCCCACTGCAGCTCCACGGTTGATGCATCCTGCTACCAGGGATTTGTGCTCCTCCCTGCTGTTCCAGCCTGCTGCTCCCGAGGGTCCGGCCGGACACCGGGATCGGCTGCCCAGGGGGTTTGTGAAGCCTTTGTCCCATCCCTTCCCAGGACCCCAGGCCGCCATTGCCGTGCGCTCCCCAAGTTCTCCCCACAGCGCCCCCTGCAGCCGCGGGGGAACCATCGCACCTGCCCTGCTCACCGGGAGCCGCCAGCGCCCCTGCCGGCTGTGACTGGAACTGCACCAGAGGGGAAAGGGCCTGACAGCCAAGAGAGGCTGCACTGGGTTTGTGGTTCTGTTTGCTGTCACTGCTGTAGTTACTGTTGTTTGTTTGCCTTGTTAAAGAACTGTTATTCTTATTCTTTGTATCTTTGCCTGAAAGCCCCTTAATTTCAAAATTATAATAATTTGAAGGGAAGGAGGTTGCATTTCAAGGGAGGCTCCTGCCTTCCTCAGCGGACACCTGTCTTTCAAACCAGGACAATACACAAAATAATGTGCTTGATAACAAATTCTGATTTATGAAAGTAGAACAAAACTGCAATAATAACTGATGGGCAAAGCAGTACAGCTATTATAAAGGATTTTTTTGCTTGGCATCACAAGTAAGCTTCATTTCTTCCCTTTAGGTCGAGCTGGAATCTCCTTCCCTTAGTTTAAGATGTGCTTCTTTCTTGTACTTTCTAGAGGTTGCAGCGCCTACCTTCTCCCATCTGGAGAAATGACCTGGACAGAAAAAAAATAGCCAAGTCCTGCAGCATTCCAGACAAGAATGCAGCACCTGTTTCAGAGTTTCAGCAGTCCTGGATTCTTACTCCCTCCTCCCCACTTCCTAAATGTCACCTGGCACAGGTCATTTCTGAGCTGTGCAGTGCGAAGAGATGGCATTGATGTGGAACCTTAGGCAGCCTTCCACAGGGCGGCCTTGTTTGCCCTGTGGAAGATACCCTCGGGTGAGTGCTTAATGCCGTACCATGACTGTCATATTTCTTTCCAGGTTCCAACACATTACTGAGGTATTGCAGAGCAGCATGAGGCATGTGTGTGACATTTATGAGATGAGACAAATTCCTCTTGACCCGGAGTGATACATTTCACAAATACGGAGGAGTGTTTTCTAGATTAGGTAGATTTAGTTTTCTTGTATGGATTTGCACTGTCAGGGCATTTCTTCCAGCCTTCCTTTGATAGGGAGGATGTGTTCATGATGCTGGGCTGCCACTGAGAAATCTGGGCTCAGTTCTTGGCTGGATGACAGACTGAGTGAGATGCTGGTAAGCATCTCACCAGCATCTTGTGCCTTGGCTGTGAATGAGAAGATCATCTGTTCTTCTATCAGGAGCTCAAGGCTGTTCCTTTTAATAATGCAGCAGCCTCAATGCTATGATGTAAATAAGGCTTTCTTTTGCATATTTCTGTGCAGTAGTTTGATGCCTTAGGGAACCTATAAAAGAAAGAACACACACTTTCAAGATAATATTAATATAGGAGGTAATATAAAGGTTGATCTTTATTGGAGGCCTCCAGGGGCACATATGGAAAATGTCCACAAAAGCCCACCCACACAGGGTGAATACAGTTTTCATAAGTTTAGCACATTATCATAATTGACAAGAATATCCAATTAGAAGCACAGGTGATGAGGTAATTCCCCCTTCTGGTTCAACCCTTTCCTGAAGCAACCCCCCCCTGGTACTAGCTGTACTTTGTTTTTGAAAATGTATCTCAAAGAGCAATTTTCAACCTTGGTAGCCAGGGAGAACCAAGACAGGATAGGGACCCTTGGAATGTGTTTCATCTTTCTGCTAGGGAAAGGCCATGGAAAACTACTGGGAAAACTAGCCACGAATACATTATTGGCTATAAATATATGTGTAAAGAATATGGAGAATATATAAAAGAAAAAGGCAAAAATCAGAATATCATCAGTTTGATCCATCACTTCCAGTTATCTCCAGATTTGTCATTCTTTTTTATTGCGCAGCATTGTCCTATCTCACATTTTCATTCCCCTTTGCATACCACTGATGAAGAAGAGATATACGTGGTGATAAAGTCCTTTCAGGGTGACCTAGGGTGAAAAGCTTATCTATTGCAAGTCTCCTGTCTTGTAATCCTGAAAGGTTAGTTGGGACACTAAAAGGACTCTTTCTGAATTATATTGGAGGCAGTGTTCAGCTCATAAATATTTGTGTTTCATCACCATATCACTGAAAATCTGGAAGGCTGTTACATGTTGTTGGTTCTGTCCTCACTGACTGTAAAAATTTAATTGGTTTTACTTGTGGTGCTTGTTAACCTAAATTTAATGTTGAGTTCCAGGGGAAATAAAATCCCTTCCAAAATTTTGCAAATAATTGTTTAAACAGGGACGTATTTTTTGTGATTAGTTGATTAGTTTTTTCAAGGCAAACTGTTTTCTGCTCTTTGCAGGGGAAGAGCCTCCCACTGCCTTTATCCATATCCTTAATTCAGCCAATGTGTTTACAAGGATTGAGCTTTAAAATCAAAGCACCATCAGGACTCAGCTGTAACTTTGCCTGCAATGACAAGATTGCTAAATAACTGTTGAGTTGTTTGTATGCTCTGTGGAAGTGGCAGCCTTTGCTCTTTTTTTTTTTTTTTTTTTTTTTTTTTTTTTTTCTCCACCTGCTCCAAAATGGGCCCCAGCTGACACATCCACCCTGATCTTCAAGCTCAAGTCTGGCACTATCTCCCCAAGCCCCAAACTGGGACCAGAGTTAATGGAGCAGCATTGTGAAAAAACTGGGGAGAACAAGGTGGATCTGCAGAAGAGGCAACTGATGAGCAAAAAAGGCTCTGGAGGAGACTGTTGCTTGCCATAGGGTCAGCATCATCTAATTTTGCAGTGCTGTGCTTATTTCAGAGGGCTGAAATTATGTGCCTTATGGAATAATGGTCCATTTTCCCCATCACCTCCCAGCACTTAATGCATGTAAAATTGTGGGCAGAGTCTGACTTCTGTTTGATTTCAATATAATTGGTTTTAGTCATAAATCAGTGTTGATTCCCTGAAAGTTGAGTGAAAGCAATCATTTTGGCACCCCTCAGTATCACTGTCCACAAAGCCTTGTTTAAGCCTGTGTATTGTTTGAAATCATGCACTGCAGAATATTACTGAATTTTGTCACTGACAGTCCCTGTATGGAGAGGCTGGAAAACTCTAGTTATAAAGACAATGGAAGAAATGTAATAAAATAGTATACTAATACTATATGGTTGGCTGAATTAGACATATAAACATGCAGATTTTTTTCTTTATTTCTCACTCTTTCCTTATCTGGATGCTGTTAGTCATTTGCAGTTTGAGTTACCCCAGAATGTGAGCCTTGGTGTCATTTACTGGAAGTGACCTGGCTCATAGAAACATCTCTAACCCTAGCCCAAAATTGCCCAGTGTGAACAGCAAGATGTGGTCTCCAAACTGAGTATTAAAATCACAGTTCAGATAAGAGCCAGCAGTCCGTTTACAAGCATAATCATTAGTCTTAACTGAAACTGGCAGGCTGGAAATGTAAAGATGCTTTCCTGCATCTTCAGGTAATGGTAGAACTTTGCAGAGTTGTGTAAAATCTATTGTCTGGTGAAATCAGTCTCTTTGATCTCAGTCTCTATTTCAGTTCTCTACAAAATTAAACAAAACTATGCAAATATTTAAAAAGATAATAAATTTGTTAGATTACAAATAAAGCAACTTCTTTTTCTTTCATATAGAATGTGAGGGTTATTAAAGCTTGTATTCCTGAAGTTAAAAATACTTTCATGATAGAAGAAAATAGGGTTGTTAACTATCTGGATTTCCAGATACAAGGTGATTCTCAGCTAAAATGTCACAGCTGATGAGAAAATTCTTTAAAAATACTCGGAAACCATATGAGAAGAAGTGAGCTGCAGGTGCCAGGCAGAGGGATGATCAAAGGAGTGACCAAGGGGCACTGGGAGAATAATCCATCATCTGCCTAAAGGGCCAGATCCTCTGCATCAGAGACCCCAAGCTGGATCCCTTTCCTCCATGCCACAGGAGGCAACACTGGCCACGTCACAGGTTCTGGGAGAGAAAGCTTTTATGGGCATGGGAAACATCACATGAAATGGCATCTGCACATCTCCTCCAGAGGATCCTCCTGGATGGCCAGCATGCCTAAATATCACATCAGTGTGTATTAGCAGGTGGCAGCCCTGCCCATGGCAGAGGGGTAGGAACTGGGTGATCCTTAAAGTCCCTGCCAACCCAAACCAGTCTGTGATTCATTTTGTGATTCTCTAAATGGCATGTTTAATATGGTAATATGTATAGCCAAATGCACACAGAGAGACTTGTCCTTTAAATTGTTTGAAGACTCTTGTTTACCACTATGGATTCGTGCCAGCCTTGCTCTTATTTTAAATCCATCCAGGCCTTGGTGTTCTTTGGCTTTGATGGTTCATACTCCTCAGATAGCAATTTATGTGTTTCATTTACAACCTCATGACAGGCCTTGTGTTTCACAGTAATAAAAAGGCTGTTTTACACTTAAAATTATTAAATTATCAGCTTCTGAGCACACACTGAATAATTGTCTAAGTTAATTGTCTGTTTATGATTTTCATGAGAATTTGAATGTGCAAATCAGTTATTTTGTTGCACAACTGCCATCTGAGTTATTGTAAAAATGCATCCAGGCAGGTTTGGCAGGTATGTTTGGATTAGAGTAAAGAATTAGTAAAATATGCTAAAAACCTGGAGAGTGGCTGAAACCAGATTCAGGCTTGGTCATGGACATTAGAGGGATGTTGATTTTGTAATGCTGCTAAACTTTCTTTGGCTTAATTTCATGCAGGGGTGTTAGTATTTTGTGTTCTCCTTTGTAGGGAACTAGTCCTTTCATGTGTTTTATATTGTTTCTGAATTATTACTAGTACTGTTTATCACTTTTGATTTTCATAAGCTTTTTTTTTTTCCTGAGTGATCTGTAATTCAGAATCAGCATCTATGAAAGAATTAAGCATTGGTTTTTTCAGGATGGTCATGGGACTTTGCAGCAGACCTTGGAGATAAAGTGTAAATTCAACAAGCCCAGCACAGTGCTCCAACACCAGTATACATGATAACCACAGTCACAGTTAGAGGATGACCATGTAGCTAAAAATGTCTCTAATATTAGTATACTACTATAGTTTGTTAGTAACAATTTGAAGAATAGGAGCAGTATCCATCTTAAGTTCTCTGCCCAACTGTATTTAAAGAATATAACTGTGTGCTAAATTAAGTAGACAAAGTGAAGATATTTTATCTGCAAATCTAAATGATGCTCAAGTTTTACACAACTCCCGAGTTGCTCTGCACAGCCTCTTGGTGAGGCTAGCCAGTGTCCAGGGAAGGAGCAAGGAGCAGTGTCTGATGGGCTGAGGAAGAACCCAGCCACACCTGGGGCATACTTGGGGTTTGTGAGCTTGGACATAATTACCAAACCCATGCATGCCTGGGGTTAGTGCAGGTGAGCTCAGGTCAACCCAAGAGAAAATTTAAAAGGCTATCATTAATTACAGCTGCAGAATCACATACAACCATTGCTTTTAAGGGAGAGGGCAGCAGTTTTGACCAAGTGGCTGATGCAGGCATGAGGTGAGCAGGTGATGTACTGAGGTAAGCCAGACCTGCCTTCTCCCTGCTGTTGCTTTCTCTACAATTCCTGTGCAAAGAGCTGTGTGGCAGGGCTGAAAACATGGACAAGATAAGGCAGTGAGAAAGGGGACCAAGAGGTTTTAGGCTTACTAAATTGTACTATGTAGCCATTGGAAAGAGCTAGGCTGCTCCTTAAGGTAAGTTAAGGGATGAGGTTGATGCTGAGAAAATATCTGTGGCCATCTGATTTTGTGTAAGCATCCTTTGGGTAGGTGCAGGAACAGCTTCACATATTCCTTGGAATGGGACTCTGCAGAAAGGGGATTGGTGAGGACGAGGTGTTTCACAGACTGGAAGTATGAAGTCTTCTGCAAAGTGGCTGGATTGTGTGTGGGGCTACAGCAGACTGGGAGGGCTGAGTGTTGGGCGGGTGAGGCAGTCATTCCTGCCTTGCTGTGTGCTGGTTAGACTAGGAAACCATTACATTTTGGGCTTGATCCTAAAATAGTTGGGAAAATAGAGTGAAGAAATGGACACTAAAAATTAACTGAGAGTAGAGTCTGTGGGAAGAAAAGTTATGGGGTTCAGGCTATGTACTGGGGGGGGAGGGGAAGAGGTAACTGGAAGGAGATGAGATCATGTTTGAGTTCTTCTGGGCTGCTGCAGGAAATGAAGGAAGGGAATGGGCAGTTCTCTTGTCTGTGCTGGTTGGGAGGAGAAGACATGCTATTAAGGAATATAAAATTTTAAGAAGCAGATGGAGAAGTGCTTGGGTAGATTTGCTCCAGGAAGTTGTGGAGTTGCAGTCACTGGGAGTCAGAAGTTAGATAAATGTCTGCCAGAAAAGATAGAGCTGCCTGGCCTCTGCTCTGAGGGTCCTTTCAAACCTTTTTGTAATGATGACTTTGAAATCAAATTCTGCACAAAAATAAGACAGTGTATTGCCTTTCCTCTGCAAAGAAGGAGATGCAGGATGGGTCCAGGAGGAAGAGATGTGGAATAAAGTGTTTGTGGCAAGGGACAAAATATGACTGAGGCCTGAAACCAGTATTATTTCTTTCCTTCTCTTTAAATATTAATAGACTTCTCTTTGTCATGCTATTAAGATAGCCAACATTATTCAAAGCTGTTGCCTAATCCATTATGCACTGTGCTCTGAGTTATATTTTGCAGGCCTTTTCCTTCCTCTCTGAAGAGATTTTGTTATGAAGTACCCTCACTGGCAGCAGAGCTGGGAAACAGTGATGGTACTTCATGAACAAGTTCTTTAGACTCTGGAAGGAACAGTGACTTTCTAGGGCAAGACTCCTTTGCTTCCTTACTCAACAGTAAATAGGCCTGCAGGATGACTGATCTTGATAATAATAAAGAAAAGCACACTGTTTGCACTGGGGAAATAATAAGAAAAGGATTTATGAGTGGTTTGGAGTGGGATTCTTGGGGCCATAATCCTCATCCAAGGGAGCTCTCAGTACCAGGGATACTGTGGAAAAGTCTGTTCAAGTTAGCAAGTGTATACAATCAAAAAAACTGCATGTAACAGCAACAAGAGGGTCAGTTTGGGTAATTACAGTCCCTCCCACCCCTCCTGAGCCAGGTGCAGTGAGCTGAGGTCTGGGAGATACAGTTGTGGCTGTTGGAGTGCTCTCTGGAATGTAAATCCTGTGGCTCGTGGGGTGAATGTGCATTCAAACAGTTCTATTTGCCCACCAACAGGGGTTCTCTCAGCCTCTGGTCATCTGCTCAGAACAAAAGCTAAAACCTAGAAGGTTTCATCTGCTTGGAAGCACTTTCCATCTGCTGAGATGCTTAGCAGCAAGCCTGGGCAGCAGAATGTCAGTGTGGTCCATAATTTCTGGTCACCATGATCAAGACTTCCGGATGAGTAAAGCCTTTTCATCCACATCAGTGACGGGAAGAGAACAGGCTTTGTTACCTCCCTGTTGTCGAGGGATCTGTGTTTTTTGTATTGCCCTGTCCACCCTGGAATGAAGAAAGCCAGGGCAGCCCAGGCTGCTGCCTTGGCAAGAGGCTGTCACACACCTCCAGGTCTTCAGTCTTAGTAAAGACAGAGCAGGGAGGTGCAGGCTCTTGGCTGGTTTGTTAATGCCTGTGCTTGTCACTCTAGGTGGAAATATATTTGGTGACTTTAGTGTATTAACAGGCTTTTGGTGTTGGACAGGATTGTGGAGAATTCAGAAGCTGCCTGAAAGTCGTGGGTTTTTTCCTTTATCTCAGATATGCTGAGAGTAAACAGCTCTGCCCTCTAGTGCCGTTTGCCAAATCTGGTACACCCAAACATGTCTGTGATCCAGGGATCACAAGAGTGTCCCTTGGAGCACACTGACCTGTGCTGGTCCAGGCTGCTCTGGGCATCCCTGAGAGATGCAGGCAGATCATGGCACATATTGGTGTACCTGTTTGCACAGCATCCCCACGTTCATTTCTGTGTTCTCCCTCAAAAAAACCCTGCTTAGCCTGATATTTGCTTTCCCATTATGTTTGTTATGCCTTTGAGAGACATGCAGAAGAGCTAAATGATTTCAGCAGCTTTGCTCTTTCAGCCCCATAAATAATGAATTCATCAGCGTGAGAAAACACATGACCAGACACAAACACATGCAGAGACCTGCCGGGAAAAGGGAATAAAGACAGAACCTTGAGATTCAAATGCAGATCCCTGTGTCAGTAAACTGGGAACTGCTTTTTGGAGTGAGAAAGTGTCAGGGGTGGGTAGGGCGTTAATTGCCTCAAGAACAGGCTAAAAGCAATTAGGAATGCAAGTGAGTGCTAGCTGAGGTTAGGAGTGATAAGTTGCTACCTGCTTGCCTCTTGGAGAGGCCCATTAGTTTGAAGGAGATGTTTGTTTTATAGTCTGCAAGTCCTGTCTTTAAGCATCAGATGAAATAATTTGGTTGTGGCTGGCACCCTGCAACATGACAAGGGGTACAAATACATTGTGAACCTGCTGGATAGCCTCAGCTTGATGGGGCAGGATAGTGGGGTTTCAAAGAATCTGCATTTCTGGAAGTTTTGTAAAAGTAAATAAAAAAAATAAATGGAACCTCACTGCCCCTGCTGAGAGTACTTGCAGCGATGGTATAAGTGCAACTAGACACCAGAGAATCCACCCATCTCTCCTCCTCTGCTGGGTGAGTTGTGGACTTCTGGGGTTTGCAGGAGCTCTTTCCTTGCTGATGCTTTGAGTACCCTTTCCAGGAGAGATAATGTGGAGCAGGAGGTGTGAGCCTCGCTGGTATGCGGAGCGATGGGGTGCTGAGCTGGGCAGCCTAAAAATCAGGTGTCTGCAAACCTGGGCTGCACCCAGA
Source organism: Lanius collurio (assembly GCA_020086605.1). Lineage (NCBI taxonomy): Eukaryota > Metazoa > Chordata > Aves > Passeriformes > Laniidae > Lanius > Lanius collurio. The sequence continues at coordinate 11,120,885 of JACBWW010000009.1, forward strand.
AGGTAAATGAGATGCAAGAGGTTCCCCTGGGAAACCTTAGCAATGTTCTGCTGGCTGGAGATCATTGTATTAACTCTGCTAAGTTATTTTCTGGAAAAATTTCAAAGAAAAATACAGTTTGCAGTTAGTCCTTCAGACATGAGTACTTCTGGACAGCCAGGGGAGCACATGGGCAGCTCTTGAGTGTAGCAAATGCTGGGACTTCAATTCCCAGATCCATTTTAAGCTTCACTTGCACTGATAAGAACTATGGCATTTTCATAAAATTTCGTCCTCTGCCTATAGCCATGTCTAAAATGTTTTACAGGTCAGCTGCCAAGATGAGGCTATCTTTCGTGGAATTGAAAATTTGTTTGGGGAAGGCTGGAAAATTCCATTTGGAGGCACTTTACCACTCAGTGGGTGATAATGGGGGAAAAAATTTGTGCGCACAACCTGAAGATACTGAATTTCTGATCTTAAGTGGGGCTTGGAGTTCTTACGTTGGTATAAAAAACATAACTACTTGACTATTGCATAAATAACCCTCCAGTATGCATGCACTGATTTATTTTTTTCCCCTTGATACTCAGGCCATCTATTACAACTCTTATGACCTCTCTTGACCTGCTGTATTATTCTCTTTGATCTCTGGAGTGACATCTACAAGATTGTGCTGTCCGAGTTCCTTCCTCCTCCCCGTAGGTTTTGAATGTCTTTGACTTGTCTTACCCACTTTGACTAGGAGTAAACACTGTGTCACTGTGGGTTTTGTGAACCCAGCTGGCTGGGTTGAGCAGAGGCCTCTTGGTGCCTTCAGAAGCTCACCCTTTAGCTGACAAATTAAAGTGGGGGCAAAGGGAAAGAAAGAGACATTAGTAATTCCTGAGTTCAGAAGTTCAGCCAGTGCTTTCCCCAGTAACTGTCAGTTTCCTTCTCATCCCCCTTTATATATTTAGTTGTAATGATGAAAGCTTAAATGTGAATGCAGATACAAGATAATTTTGCAGATCATCATTCCTTGGAGGGAAACAATGATTACAGGCTGAATAGAAATGTAATAGCAAACAGAGAGGAGTGAGCAAAAAAGAAAATACGTTTTTAGCAGAGTTTTGGAAGGAAACAGAGTTAATGAGTTGAAGCTCATCTAGATGGCAGCAGCAGGCATTACTTTTCCTAGGAAGAGGTGATTCATGTCTGGAGAATAAGAGTGAATTAAAAAGTTGCCTGATTAGTGATATGGGGGTTGAAAGAGCTGCAGGAAAGTGTTAGGAGTAGACTGAAACAACTAAAGTATCATGGATTTACATGTACTTCATTTTATTTAGAGTGACTAATACTGGGCAGTTCATAAAACCAGGCTGCTGTATCTGTGTAATCCCTAGCTGTCTTTATTTTTAAAATAGTATTTGGGTTGAGCAGTTTTGTTCCTGTTGCTGCAACAGAGTGGCTGGAGAAGGAGAACAAAGGAGGCAGCAGAGGGTTTGCCTCAGCCTGGAGACCAGCACCAGAATGTGCCAGGGTTTTGGACCACGCTGACCCCATGCCCTTCTGGAAGATAGTCCACAGCATCAAACCAGAGGCATGTGCATTTTATTTATCCTCTGCCACGCCCTGTCAAACCCACAGCATGAAGTCTCTTGGGGTGGCTGCAGCCTTTTGCCCCAGCAATGGTGCTGGGTGCGGGCTTTTTGAATTTGATGTAGGCAGTTCCTTTGCTTTTTTTTTTTTTTTTTTTTTTTTTTTTTTTGGCTAACAGAGCCAGGAGCTGTATAATTAGTGAAAGCAGGTCCCTGTGTTTGCATGGGGCAGTTAGCAAGGCTGTTCCAGGCTGAGCTCACCATGCTCTGCCCTTGTGTTGTGCCAGATGGAGCTGTGGGTGAAGATGGGCACAGGTAGGCTGCTTAGTGAAAGTGAAAATAATTAGGAGAGCATTAGTTTTTGGTTGAAATAAATGGATTGTCCAGCTGTAGCTGCTGTAGAGAGGAAGCTGAATGTTAATTAGATGCTACCAGTAATTATGGTGATTATGTATTTTTTGAGTGGCTGTTGGGAATAGTTCAATTCACTTTCACAGGGTAATGTGAATGACATTTCTAATCAGTTTACGGAAGGCGAAGGTACCTTTTTGGTTTGGTTTTTTTTCCAACAAGGAAAATTGCTGTAAAACAAAGCAACTGGAGGATGCAAAAAATGTAAGTTGTTTGATGTAACTCCTCAGAAAAAATGATTGTTTGTTGAAGTAGGAGAAAATGCTTTGTGTCTGCTGCAAGAAATACATCCTGCTTTTCTACAGAGAAAAATTACACCCTGGCAGAGATGGGACCTGAACCTGTTTTTTCATCTCATGGTGCATTTTCATAACTGTGAGACAAGGAGATCTGAAATCAGCTCTGAATTTATTTTGCTGGCTTTCAGGCCTGTTTGATGCTTCTTTCTCTTTCTTACACCTATAAAGGTGATGCCAGTAAAATTAATGGAAACAGTGATTTTTGTAAGAGACTATTAATTGTATTACTTTCCAAGGGACAATTTTAATATTTAGATCAGAAAACTAATTTTACAGGCTTGTCCATTCATGGGGCTACTCTGAAACAGTTGCTTCATACATATTTATATAGGTATTGTGATAAATCAAGTGCCCACATGCAAATCTGTTCAGCAATATCTGTTGTGCTCTATATTCAGTTTTTCTTTCAATTGTAGATCAAGCCTCTCACTTATACCCACATTAACATGCCACTGTCGTGGTTTGACACGGAAGTGGTTTTTTGCAAAAAAGCCCTTCTAGTTCTGATCAGAACCAATCAATTGTCTGGCTTGATTATTGGCAAGTTTTAAGCCACTTAGGAGTTTGACACGCCTCTGCGAATCACATTTTAAGATAGACAGAGGCTGGGGAAGCTCTCTGGACTTCTGGCCATCAAAGAGGCCACTTGGGCCCCTGGGCCCTGCTCGGCCTGGCCCGACCCGGGAGGCAGCCGCCCCCCTCCTTGGCCCTGTTCCATCTGGGCCCCCCAGCCCTGCCCCATGCAGGTGGAGCTGGGCTGGCAGCGGCCCCCCTTCACCGCCACGGCAGAGCTCAGCTCCCCCGGGACCAAGAGAGATTAGAGAAGTTCCAGCCGCGGCCGGGTGAGATTAACCCTGTTAGTGCTGTTAAGATTTCTTCAGAGCAGATGGGCCTGAAAATGCTGATCCTCTCCCAGAGAGAAAGGTGAAAGGACATGAAGAGACACTCTAAGGTGTAAGTCAGTAAAGACAGAAGGGCTGAAACCCTGAGAGAAGAGAAAGAGGAGATGCTTCAAACCTGGAAGCTGAAATTCTGTTGCAGAAACCCTTTGGGGATGAACTGAACTATTGGAGTCCCTGCTGTAATTTCATAGAGCATCGGAGGGGGGTAGAGCATTTGGGACCTAAGGTGCCTCTGCATTTTTTCTTTTATTCTTTTGGCTCCAGAGTGTTTGGACTCAGTTTACCTTCACCTGGAGGGGTGTGCAGTACACCTGAAGTTGATTCTGCCTAGTGGGTGGGGGGCATGGCCCCACCGTCTGATATGGACTGACACTTGTAATTTTTGGCTGCCTAGTGGGTGGGGGCATGGTCCCACCCTTTGATGTGGATTGATCCATGGATTGAACCGACCGTAGAAAGGAACCAGGAGGGGTTAGTGTGAAGATGACCTCAGTTCCTAGACATGAAGATTGCTCCTAGAGATGAGTAGAGAAGACCTTGCTCCTGAATGGCTCAGCCTTAAATTGACACCCCATGTTAGCTCAAATTGAAACCCTCGAAAAGCAGCTGTGGGGAAAGCGGTGATTCGAGGTTAGGGACTTTTTTCACTGCAAGCAGAAAACCTCCCAGGCGGCTGTTTTGCTTTGATATTGAACCCATAAGAGAGTTGTCTTTAGTGGGAATGTCTCCATAAGGTCAGCAAGAAAGACTCACACTCCTATCTCTTTATGTGAACTGAAAAGATTATAAAGGTGGTAAACTGACTGAAATCTCAAGGGTTGTTTCTACATCATCAGTGTGGAAAAAAAGTGAGGGGAGGAAAAGTGTTCTAAGGGTTTATTCTAACTTTTGTTTCCTTCTTTTAAGTCTGTTAATAAACTTCTTATAGTCTTTTAAGTTTGTGCCTGCTTTGCTTTCTCCTAATTCTTACCTCACAGAAGTAAAATAAGTAAGAGATGATTTGAACTAAACCACTACAGCCACCCACTTTGTCTGATAACCTAAATAACACCTGCAATCTTATACAGCCTCTGCTCAAATTCACTCTTACCATTATTTGTCAAGATTATTTGTAGAATAGGTTTGCATAAATTGCCAACAAGCATGTACTGAACACCCAGACTTTTGTGGAATGCTTTACTGGAAATGACTGGTGTGGGAGTATTTTGTCTTTCGTGCAAACCAAGTGCTGCTCCTGGAGGGTTCATTTCAAGAAATAATAATAAATATCGTACACACACAAAATGTGCAAAAGCCTATGTCCAGGAAGCTGCTTTGTGCAAAAAGCCTCTGCTGGTTGAACAAGGACAGTCTTCTGTGATCTATAGGGAAGATTGACCTAAAGCACTTGTGTGGCTGCCTAATGTGAAACTTCAAAAATGCACCATTCGCCATCATTCACAGGGGAAATACAGTACCTCACCCCCTGACCTTCCTGGAGTCGAAGTTTGGAAGGGCCTTGCTGATGGTGATTCAGGTAAGACATTGCCTGGTGTTTGCATTGGCCATGTTACTTTCTTTTAGGGCCATGATTTTTCTGAACATTGGAACAATACAGGTTACCCTGATGACACTCTGGACAAAATGTCTCAGACAGAATTGAAGATGTCCCCAGCACAGTGTCCTACACTTGCACTTTTGGGGACATCAGTTGGAGAGGTGTAACCTTTCACCAGATGGCCCAGCCCTTGCTTTCCTTCAGCTTTGTTCTCCATGTGGAGTTTCTTCAGTGGTCCCTGGTTGGGATACAAGGGACCACCTAGTTCTTTGGGTGTGACTACAAGTCTGTCCATTACAGAGCCGAGTGCAAATGTCCTGCAGCATGAGATAGGCACATACTGACATCTTCTCTCCCCTGTACCCTGGCACATGGGCAGGTCTGTGGTGTGATGTGCCCTTCTCGGAAGCAGCTGCATTCTGTTCCCATAATAGATGCAGTTCTGTAGGAGGGAAGGATTTGCACATCTGACAGAGCTGGAGCAGTGGGCGGGTTGATTGCCTGAGCAGCATCTCACAAGCCTTGGGCTAACAGCTGGCTGAAAACTTTGGTGGGTTGAATGCATCTGGGAGCATATGATTTGCTAAAGCAAGGCTCCTATCTGCACTGCAAGCACAACAGCTCTTGCTTTCCTTAATTACTTCTATCCAGGAAACTTCAGTTGAACTAAATTTAATGAAAAATAGGTAGCAAGATGAATGCTTTGCTCTTGCACCTAAAATCCACTGATAATTAGGACTTATGGAAGCAGTAATGTACTTAATTTTCATTTTTCCCTGGCCAATGAATCAGTTGAAATATATTTTCATCCTTTTAACCATAGTATTTTAATTTGGGGAATACAGAGACCCTACACATATTTTTCTTGTATTCTTGGACCACTGTGCAAATGGGAAAGTTGGGCTGGCATTGATTTACACACTGCTTACACAGCCTGTGCTCTCCTCTTCCAGGTTCATCCTGAAGGATCTACTGATGGGAATTTGAATTCATCAAAACACACTGTCACTTCACAAGGAGCATAGGATAGCCTGGGACTCTCGTTCCTCTTCTTTGAGGATGAAGAGTTGACAATTTTAAATGGACACACCACAAGCAGTATAGTTGAGAGGAGATGAAAGAAGATTGAGAGCTGTAGCGGGTTTTGAATCTTTGAAGAATCAGACTCCAAGGATGTTGATCTTGATACTAAGATCTGTGTTTATAAGAGTGATTGCTTTGCCATGTTCTCCTTGAGGACCTGGCTGAGCATCCAAAGAGGGGGCAGATGCTGTCACCTCCACAGAGGCAGGCTGGCTCATGCCACCAGATCTGTTTTGTCACTGAGCTCTTCCATGTACTGTGCCATCATCAACACTTGTAGGAAAAATAGATTCTGCTGCTTCTGTGCCTGGCAGCCTCAGTTTTCCTTGTTTGTCCTTTATTCTCCTCCTGTACTTGGACACAAGAATAGTTTTCAGTCATGCTAGTGGGTTTGCTTCAGCCTTGACATGTTGGTGCTTTCCTCCTCTGTCCTTGCTATGCCTGGCACAGCTGAGGCTGTGGGATCTGCTTGGTGACAGGGAGGCTCATCGACAGAGCCACCACTAGGGTGATTTTGGCCATAGCACAGTTTCTCTGTGTCCTTGCAGGTTTCTGAGTAAGGAGGTCTGTTAGTCTGAGGGTTCATTTGTGCAAACACCATGGATGAGAAATCTAACACTGTGTTGGGCCATGTTTATTTTAAATGTCAGAGCTGCTGAGAACTCTTAGCCAAGGCAGTCCCCCAACCCTTGAGAACACCAGGGTTCTCCAGGCTGGACATGGTAGGAGCTTTCCTGGTTTGCCTGGGAGCACTGTGGTGCTGCTTGGCAGCCCAAGTAATGGCAAAAATTATTTTTCTATCTTCTTATCTTAAACAGTGAAGCAAAGTTTAGTGATGGGGGAGGACACAGTAACACAGGTTCAGGGAAGAACTGTCTTCCCAGAGGGCTCTCACAATACACACAAAGGGATTTTTAGCCCTGGGGTCTCTGGACTTCTGGTCAGGGTGCTGTTGTCCATCCCAAGGATGGCTCCAGGAGCAGGCTGAGTGAAGGCTGGGGTGCTGTACCACCTGTCTCTGGCTGTAGTAGCAGGGTAGTGGTTCTTTCAGGAGGAAAAACACCTCAGATGAGCTAGTCTCCCATGGTTCCAACATGGACCTGGTGGTGCAGTATGTGTGCTGGTGTGCTCTGCTTTTGTCTGTGTGTCAGTGCCAGCACTGGGAGGGGCTCCTCCAGGTGAGGGAGATGGTCCAGGTGCATGCAGAGCCCTGGCACTGGGTCTCTCCTGGCACAGGCACCTTCCTGTGGGATACCACTTTGGGAAATGTGTTATTTCCTGTCTTTTCCTTGTCAGGTCTCAGCAATTTCTGTGTGTGCCCACCAGAGAGCAACCCCTGCATAGGGCTGTTGTCTCCAGAGAGACGGATTGTAGGGCTGAGTGTGAGGTTACATCCATCTTCCCTCACCCCTTCCAGCCCTATCCACTCATCCCAAAACTGAGCTGAACAGTGAGTTTAGGCCCTCTGTGTCCTGGGCAAGAGGAGTATCCCACAGGAAAGGAAGGATATGCTGGAGGAGAGAGGCAAGAGACCCTGCCTGTGTCTTCTACAGCAAACCCAGTGCCATTGCCAGGGAAGGACCATGCCATGAATTAACAAGGGACATCAGTCCAATGTACAGGAAACAAGGTTTCAGACAGAGCTTAACAATTTGGATGGCTAAAAATTTGGTGCTTTTTGCAGTTTCCTGAAAATGCATAGACAAATTGTACTCATCTTGTGGAAGCACAGAATAATTTAGTCTGGAAAAGACTTTTTAGGTCCTTGAGTCCAACAGACATCTCAGTGAGTATCTTTGTAGCTGGGGGTTTTGTATGTGAGGCTCCATCCCAGTGTTTTGGGAAGGAGCAAACCTGTGCTTTTCATGTATCCTCAGGCTTTGTGAATGTTGGCTCAACCTCAGTGCTGGAAAGAAGTCCCAGGGTAGGCAGTCGCAGCTGGACTTGGAAGTGGGGTTCAACTGTGCAACATCAAATACCTTACTTGAGCTGCCTGGGAGAGATGGACAGGATTGGTCTTTCCTGGGATAGACACAGCACAAGGGACTGAATATCCTCTTGGAAGGACCTGTCCTTCCCCTCCGTGCTTCACTTGAGCTCTAGGAGCAGCATTCACATGCCAGGGGTGGGTGTCAAGGCCTGTGGCACTGCTGAGCTGCAGCCCCAGTACCTGCAGAAATGGGCTTTGAAAGAAAGCTGAGGGAAGAAACCACTCCTTGCTATTTTTATCTTTGCACCAGCCCCCGGGGATTTCAATTGACAGGATTAGTTATGAAGCCAATATTATGAGTTTAACTATGAGTGAAATAACACAACTTCTGTGGGAAGCAGAGTGAAAGAGGCAATTATACAGTAGTTTAATAACAGAGTGCTGCTGGCTGGGTAGCTGAAAACTTACAGTTGACAGTAATTAGATTTTTCCATTCTTCTTGTTAAATAGCTATAAAAATTACAACAGAAAATAATCTGATTCTCTTTTATTTCATGCTGTTTTCATCATCCAGTCGGTATCCATTTGGTCTTCTGGTTTTTCTTTTATATGTTTTTAGTATCTGGTATTTAAGACATGCAGAAATGGGACAATGTTAAAAAAATACAGAAAGCACTAGGAATGACTGAATGGCCAGTAACACTCTTCTGAGCATGAGGAGTCCAGGAGATGCTTGAATGAACAGTGAGGGCTTTCCAAATTGACTAACTCTGAATAACAGCTGGACTTCTAACCACAGGAGTTATTCCAAATCATTTAAAATTACAGTAAAAAATGAAATGTTAGATATTAAATCCCTATTTGCCTGTCTGTTACTGTAATGTGCCAGGTGTAGATAAGCAGGAGGGACGCAGGGAGATGCTGTGGCACATCAGTCTGCACTGGTTGCTTGCTGCCCTCATCTTCTTGATGGGATGGGAGTCCATGCTGTGATGTGATTCTGGGCTTCACTCCCACCTTGGGCTCCATGGGGGGATGGCAGTGTGAGTAGTGGGGGTGTTTGTTGGCTGGCAAAGGGCTGGACTTGGACAAAAATCCGTGAGGTCCCTCAGATCTGCAGGACATCTTCTCTTCCCAGTCTTTGCTGCTCTTCCACAGCCCTGTTGTGCTGGGATTTGTGCCCCTCAGTGCTGGGGCTGTACAGGCATCTCATGTCCCTGTTATTCATATCCCAAGTGATGCTTCTTTGTCTGCTGCCCTCCTTTCAAGCACTGTCCTTTTATTTTTTCCTCTGTGTCTAGACAGCAGTAAGTTTTATGGCATAGAAATGTGAATTACTTTAGAAATACACAGTTAAACTTCCAGGGTGAAACTTGATGAGCTAGCAAATGTGTGGCATTTTGGCTGCTTATGATGGTAACTTGAAAGTGCTGCACAGCACAAAGGGAAGAACTCAGGTTTGCTTTCACCATTGAAAGTCCAAGGATGGGATATTTGCTTGGAGATGAAAAGTATTCTTCCTTTTGCTCTCCCTTTACCTTGTAATGTAAAAGATCTAGGTATGATAAATGGTATCTTGGTTGTGATGTTGTGCAGGGAATTTAATGTGAGGTAGTGTTTTACCTGGTGGGAACTCTGACATGCAATAAATATGTTCTGCAGCAGCACGCCCAACCTCACAGCACAGCATGTCTCTGATTTTATTTCTTTTACTCTCTCATGGCAGGAGCATCACAGTTCAACTTCACACTCATATTTCAGTTTTATAGCACTGTGGAGATGCCCAGAGCTGACAACAGGGCAAAGGCCACCTCCAGGTTTGCCTCTACCCCATTTGATTCCACTAGTTGAAGAAATGTGCTGTGCTTTTTCAAATGCTCCAGACACTACTGGGAAAAGTCCAAATGAAAGATTTGATTTTGGCCCTTCCTCACTTTAATAAAATCCTGTTCATCTCTCTGAAACAGCCTTTTTTTTTTTCAGGGGCATTTAAAAATGTATCCCCTGTTTTTTTCTTTTTTACCCCTATATCTGAGCCTGTGACTTTCAGCTCATCCCTGTGTCACTGAAAGTTGGTCTGATGGTTGTTTCAGTCTACCATCCAAAGCAGATACCTTCCAGCATGTTTTTTCTGGTGCTAGTCTTTAAAAAGTGGATATAATCCATTAATCACAGTGTGTGACTGTTTCTGTGTTGGGGCCTGTTGCCAGGTTTGAGCCAGGTGGACGAGGTAGTGAGCAGTGTCTGGGGTCTTGACACCTGAAGATGGACTGATGAGGAATAAACTTTTAGCATGTGCTGAAACAAATATTCCCTCATGGTCTGGGTTCTTACTGGCCCCTCTGTGAGGGACAGGGGCAGCTCAAAACAGCTGGTGCTGCTCTTGGGCTGTGTCTGCTGCCCCCATTAGGCATCCTTCTTCTGCAAAGATCTGGTGGAAGAGCAAGAGGCTGGAAGTGATGCCATGATGATTTTTTGCCTTTTCTTTTATACCCCTTTTATATACCTTTTTATAGCTTTTGTATTTTAGTGGATTTTAGCCTACATTCTTAGACTTATTTTGTTAAGCAAGGAGACTAAACATCTTAGAAGCCTCGTAGTTAGGGATCAGAAAGCCCCAGACACCAAGGTCCTCTCCAGAACACATTTTGTAAACCAAGGTAGAACCATCCAGGGGAAGGTTCCTTGGGGAGGGGGGCTCACTCGAGCCTCTCATTGGGGAATCTTTGATAGGTATGCTGATTAGTAAGACCTATAATGTTATACCCAATCTATAATGTGTGTGCCTTGCAGGGTGCATTTCAGCACATTCCACCCGGACACTGTGCACCTAAGGAGCCTTAAAATAAATACTGAGGTAAAACCCCTTTTTCCCTTCTAACCATGTGTGAGTCTTGGTTTTAAGACCAGGAAAAGACATCAGAAGGAGTCACCTTCTGGGGCTAGCCCAACGTGTGGGCCACTACCTGAACCTAATTTTGGCTTGGGAGGATGAGGGAGAGGAGAGCTGTCATCTCCACCCTTAGTTCCATCTGGAATGGCATGTGTGCTTCTGGGCATGTGCTGTGCTGATGCTCACACAGTGCCCGAGTCACCACCCTGCATTAGCTTATTCCAGCACATTTCCTTGTTACAAAATTAGGTCCGTTTTGCAAATTGCTGCTGCACTAGTAATTGAATTGAAGGGATATTTTTGTTAGTTTTCTTTCTCTTCCTCCCCACCCTGTCTTTTTTTTTTTTTTCCACTGGAGTAAATCAGGAATAAGTCAACAGAATCAAGCCCTTAGTGCTTTCAGCAACATGCTCATTTAAATTGGATGCAAGAGGGTGTCTGTGTTTACATTTGGCCTGCCAAGAATCTCTGTTTCAGAAACTGGCTTACATAATATGTCAAAATTGGTTTACTCATTAGCATTGCAAACTGCGTGAAACAAGCTGCAGATTGATAAAATCGCAGTAATATTTGCATCCGGCTCTGAGTGGCACGGGGGGAGGGGAAGTTCATTAGGAAATGTTCCATTTCCACAAAAAAAACAAATGGTTTCCAGTTATAGATCTCAGACTTCTGTCTTCCCCAATTTAAATAAAGATTGAGGGGGAAATGTAAAAACCTCTGTTGGCAAACAGGCAGCCTATCTGAATATTTCCTGTGCTGGTGGGTTGTTTACAGCAGCAGCTCCAGGTAGGCTGATTATCATCTCCCAGCTGGGGCTCTAGCCCCTCTGCCAGGCTCCAGCCTGCTTTGACACCACTGCTGCCTTGATTGGTGCTTTCTCTGCAGCACAGATGAGGTGAAAAATTTAACATTTAGTATTATAAATTAACTTTTCCAAATGTGGAGTGGGCACCAATGCAGTAGCATGCCTCAAAGGGCCTTTGGTGGTACTCCCTATTCCTGGCTTTACCTGGCCAGGGCAAGGGTGCAATCCAGCCTTGGGCAGAGCTGAGGACCCTGATGTGGAAAAGCTCCAGCTCTATGACTAGACTGATGAAACTCCATCTCCACAGTGCAGTGTGTGATTTTAGAGGTGTCTGTAAATCTTTACACACACACAGGAGCAGGCATGAACAGGGCTTCTGAGGTAATATGAACAAGCATGTTAAGAATAAAGCAACAGAGCAGTGAGAGGGTCTAAGGCTAATTAGTCAGTGCTTTTGGGCTTTTGCTGTGTGGGCATTGGATACTTTGTGGTGGTCTGGGGGTAGTGGGAAGGGACAGCAAAGAGTGGTGGGGAGCCAGATATTAGGAAAGGTTTCTTCACTGAAAGGGTATCCAAGCATTAGGCTAGGCTGCCCAGAGAGGTGGTGGAATCTCTGTCCCTGAAGTGTTCAAACAACACGGATGTGCTACTTAAGGATGTGGTTTAGTGGTGGACTTGGCAGTGCTGCATTAAGTTGTACTCAGTGATCTTAGAGGTCTTTTACAACTTTTGTAATTCTGAGCTGTCCTCATGCCGATGCCTCCCCTGAGTGCTGCTGTATTCAGGGATAAGTCTGTCCCCAGGCTGCTGCTTGTCCTATTGCTGGTGTCACTGCATCCCTTTCAGCAGCACTGGCCATGAACCTCGCACAAAGTTGATGCAAATCTGTTGGATGTGTACTGCTTTTCAGTGGTATCCAAAGTAGTTTGGGGCTTAAATCCCAGGAAGTTTTTTATTTTGCTTTGAAACTCCCAACTCAGAGGTAAAAAGCTCTGATAGAGCACACAGACATGGCATAGCAGTGCTGGTTTGGCAGCAGCTCTTACGCTTGGGGATGCTGAGTGCTCCATCCAGTATTTCGGGGGAGCTTTTGAAAAGGAATCTAATAAAACTGGAGATAGAACAAGCCTGCAGTGCTGCAGGGTCTGCTGCAGCCTGACAAATGTTTTGCCTTGTCAGCAAACACTGGCACATTCACTTTCAGCAGTGTTAGAACTGATCTACAGCATTCATGGTGTGTTACCAGTTAGGGAAGAAAAGCAGGCTTTGGTTTCTGTATCCTGTGCAGTCTGTGTTGCAGCTTTGTTTGGAGGAGGGGTGTGACAGGACAGATTCTCTGCAATCCTTTGTGCTCTGGCTGAAGCTGCATTCCTATATCCCACACAGGTACCCAGGTGGGCACATATTTTGAAGAGCTGAGACATGGCAGCTCTCAGCTCAGCAAAACACTTTTACTGTGTGATTTTCAAAGTTTTCAGAAGACTTTAGTGAGTTTAAATAAGCAGTTGTTAGCTGTGGGAAGGGAAAATAAATTTTCTCACTGGAAAATGAAATGAGAGGTGTTTGCATTTCACTTACTCTCACACCTTGCAGCAAGAGGCTGGTCTCCATGAGATACAGTGCATTTGAGTGCCAGCTGGAGAACTGAATGCAGTGAGGAAGGCCAAGAGCAGTGAGATGCATCAGCTGGGAAGCTGAGACAAGCTGAGCATCCTCCTGCCATCCTCCACCAATGTGCACCCACAGGTTGGAGAAGAGCTCCCAGGGCTGCAGGAGAGCCAGCATCACCCTTTGTGCAGATGCAGGGAGTGGTTTTATGTGGTCCTTGGTCACCTTTTACCACGTGGAGCATGAATGTGACTGCAGAGTGCGGCTCCTGCATTTATAAGGCATCAAAGGGCTGCTCACAGTGCAGGGGGAAACAAGTGCTGCCCAGCTCTGCAGACCAGAATCACTGTGGTGTTCAGTCTTCATGGCTGGGGCTCAGGCAGTGTGCAGGTAGCTGGTGAATGTTTTTGTCTGTGTTAAAATGTACCACACAGCAGAGCAGTGCTTCAGCCTGAAGAACTCTCTGAGTATCGCAGCATTTCCTCATTACAGCATCCTCCAGCATTAGGCTATATCTGCTGGAAACACAGGGCCACATCCACAGCAGTGATGTTTGTCAGCCTGGCTGTGTAGCTCCTGCTTGTGGCAAAGGGTCCTGGAGTACCACACTCATAAAGGGCTGTCAGAGCCTCCTCTGTGCCTGGATTGTGCCAGAAGTGCCAGCCCCAAACAGATAAACTGTGTTATCAGATGATTTCAGCTTCCTTGCTTTTGTCTTCAGGATTTTCCCTGTCATTTCCAGCACTTACTGCACAATGTAAATCCCAAGCCACTGGGGAAAAGCAATTTTGCTGTGCAGAGAACTGTCGTCACCCCACAGATGTTTTCATATACCAGCATGTAACTCCTGTCTTCTAATAAAAGGGAAATTTGCCTTATGTCACATGTATTTGAGAATATTTGATACTGTGTGTAAAACAGTGATCAGCATTTATCAGTAAACAGCACAGTATGGTTTAGTCTTGGTTACACCGAGTGATGTTGGGGCATGGGTGAGTGCAGAGCAGACACCTTGCCAAGAGGGATCCATGCATCCATTCCTACTCTTAACGTGCTGATGTCCTGAATGCAGAGCAAAGATGTGGGACTGGCCTGAAACCCCTCTTGTGAGGAGGTTTGCTGTGACCAGGTGTGGGGTTTATGTCTGTGTGTAGGTCCTGGGGGGAAGCAAATGTGGCACCTTCCCAAAGAAGTGGTGTTTGTCTGCCACTGATGTGTCCTGCTCACAGACAGGTGCCTGAGCTCATCCCCTGACACATCCTCCTCCTCCCAACACATATGCAGCACAGCAAAGGTTTTGTTTGGGTGGATTAATAGCACAAAAATTTTCCCTTGTGGTGCAAGGCAACTCATGGGTTTCCACTGGTTTTCTCTGATACACAAAAAGGGACAAAAGCTCACATTCCAGGAGGATGCTTTGGAGGTCCAGTCCTGTGCAAGCACAGGGTGAGCTCAGCACACAAGCAATTATGGGAGAGTTGAGAGGTTTTTTCCCTTTGTGGATGGCCTCCTTGCTGCAGCTGCAGGGCAGCTGTCTGAGGTGCAGTGAAACACATCTCAAAACATAACAGAGTCCAAACAGATCCCAAACCCCACAATGAAAAAGCGCTGATTGTCCAATGACAATCAGTAAATGGTAGCATTTTGGAGGATCTTCAAGCTTTTTCCAACTTTAGCCTAAAGTTGTGAGCTGATTATTTTCTATGGAGCACACACAAGGACCAAAGCAATGCTGCATTAGCAGTGGGTAGGAAGGGGCTGCATCTCCCAGCCCACCATGATGGTACCTACACCACAACAAAGCAATCAGCCCCTCGCTAAGGGGAAAGGGTTTCTCCACTCAGGCTGTGTGTAGTCAGTGTGTAATAATATGAGCATTTTGCCATCCCTCTGCAAACAGGGCTGAGGCTGCTGCCTGATTGGTATATCATTTCACTTTCTCTCAGCATTGATTTTCTTGCTCTCCTTATTTGCTTCATAAAAAGCGAAGGAAGGAGCTGGTGCTTGCTTGCTTCCTCTCCCTCCCTCCCTCCCTCTCTCTCTCTCTCTCTCTCACTCTCTCTCTCTCTCTCCTGTGAGAAGCTTTTGGGAGCCTTTATTTTTAGTATGAGACAAACCTTGCTTTATTTCAGGACACGCAAGTTGGATTGTAAATCCTTTTGTAAATGTGTATGGTGATATTTGCTCCGGTAAGTTATATGCATCTCTATTTATTTGTGTAACTGTACTGGTTGGGGGAGAAGTGGGGTTTTTCAGGAATTGTGAAGCCCACAAAACTGTGTTTAGGCTTGGTTTCTTTGTAGTCTTATGCTGAGCCAAACTGTTCTGTGATTTTTAGAGATGTTGAAATATTTTCAGTTTGTATTTTGCTTTGCAGATAGGGATTCCTGCTTTAAAAACTTGTTTTGCACTTCATTTTACTGCAGAAACATGGACAATGATGATTAAAGGGAAAAGGAATTCTTGTTTATCATGTTCCCTCTGGCATTTTAAATCAAAGATGCCTCCAAAATAATGCAGCAATATTTGATATAAAAAATAATCAGCAAGAGCTATTTAATATTGATCAAGCTGAAGTATGAAATTTGACTGCCTGTTACCTTAGATCAATCTAAAGTATGACAGCTTGGGACCACCATGCTCCTCATCAAAATGTGTTAATGAAATGAAGAAAATATTTAATTAGGAAAATAGCTTACTTTGCAGAGTGTAACATCATTAATACAGGTCAATAGACTGTTGCACTGACTTCCTGCTCCCTGCCTTTGCTTTTACAGCTCAGCAGCCTCATTCCTCAGCCCTTCTTGTTAACTTGGAGACTTCCTTGCTACCTGTGAGGTGCAGTTATTTCTCTCTCCCCATCACAGCTCCTGGTGAGCTTTCCAGGCAGCACAAGTCAGGGACTGTAATAGTAGGCTGAGGAAAACAAGATGTATAGCTTTAATACTTTCAAACTACCTAATACTTGAGTTTGCAGCATTATATTGATTAATTTATTGACACTTTAATTCTCTCATACTTGAACTGTGTCCATGGGAGTCAATAGCTTTGGTGCTCCAGAATTCTTTAAGAACTCTAGCTGTAGCACAAGTTGAAGCTGCTATGAGAACATCTTTGAGTATATATCTGCTCAGAAAATCAACAGATTAAACCTAGAATAGTCTGCTACTCTCATGATACCAGGGTATGCTAATAGATATATGAAGTGTACTTTAATAATATGTTAGAATGCTGTAACTGAGTTTATTAAACCCACAGAAGAAGGTAAGGATGTTGTGTCTGGAAGCCCAAGATAAGCTGTTCTGAAATCTGAGAGAAATTTCAGATTGGCAATAACTGCTTAGTCATTTTAAACTGGTTTTGGACAGCTTAAATTATTTTCTCCCTCCCTCCCCCTTCCCCCCACTTTTTTTTTTTTTTTCTTAAGGTAGTAGTTGGCTTGCTTTTTCACCTGCCTGAAGAGCTGCTGATGGGAATATTTGGTGGTATGCCCTTCAGCAGTGGCTCACAGGCTCTGCTGGGTCTGTGCCCTGGCTGCGCTGAGCTGATGCTGGTGCACAGGATCCTACAGGCAGCCAGGGCATTCCACAGGTGAGCCCAGGTGCTTTGTTCCTGAAAACATAGTTAATAGGCACTCAGTTCAGAGGCTTTCTGGTGTTTTTGTGATTACTGTTTCATCAGAACCACGTATATTTAGAGCAGTTGCATAGCTTGAATGTATGTGCTTGGCACAGAAAACATGGTACATAAAATGTGACATGTGCCACTGTGTTAGAGAACAAGGTACATAACAATAATTGTCTTTTTCACAGTCCTTTAGCTCCTCAGGTGCAGAGGATATGGGTGTCTGAGCAGTGCACATTTCACATACTTTCTAAGCATAATGCTGCTTGCCTGAGGACAGCGTTGGGCATTTCTAACTTTGCGTAGCCCTGGTATCTGGCTCAATGCAGTGTCCTCCAGGTGAGCAGGGTGATGGTCAGAGAATGTGTTTGGGTGACCCAGGATGGGAGGGGGCTGGATAATATGAACTGAAAAGCACAGTTTCTGCTCCTACCCTGTAAAACTAAAGGTCTGTTTTTTCTGTGCCACATAACTCATCATAGCAGGGGTGCCAGACTGTCCTGGAGCCAGGTTGTGGTTTATTAAGGAAGGCAATTGATCTCATCCTAATAACTTTGAAGCAGGAAAAGTGTCTTGAAATGGCTTGATTTGCTTGCAGGCAGGGGCAAGTCTCATCCCTGAGGGCAGGTTGCCAGCAGCCAAGGGACTTAAGGCACAAAGTGAAAATGTGGTTAAGTCCATTGCTGCAAGACTTTCTCTTGACAGAGGAACTTCTGGCTGAGCAGAAATGATCCCATCAGCCCTACATCTCTACAGAGTACAGCTGACACAAACTCAAGGGGACAGGCAAACTTGCCCTGCTCATCATGTCATACATACAGAAGTCTTCAGTGTTCATGGGGGTTTGTCTCTGTCCTTTTGCCCATCCTCATGCTGCAATGTATGGTGATCCTTCATCTCCAGCTACTCGATGGTAGCAGGTCTGAGGGCAGCTGCTCCCCAGGCCAGTACCACCAACCACCACTCAGCTCTCAGACCTTGGAACAGCCTCCATCACCTCCCCAGGAGTATGATACCCACTCTGCAAGATGCCTTCAGGCTGATATGCAAACCAGGACTTGGTGCAGGGATAGGTTCACAGCATGGTGCTTTGCAAGCCTTGGGACTGTAAATGTGAGATTTGTGCCAGTGGGATGGAGGCATCACTGTACCTTGACAGCAGATGCATCAGAGTTTGAAAGGGCTTTGAAACATTATTTTAGGCGTGTTTGGATCTCAAAGAGCTTAATTTCCTTGGAAACCTGTCTTCCTGATTGCTCCTCTAGCAGCTCAAACAAGTCCTAGAGGAATTCCATAAACTCTTTAAAAAATTGATTCCTTAAATATCTGGCTCCTTCTGAATGTCTGATACTCTTTTTTTAGCTGAGTCCTTGGAAGACTTAATGAGTACTTTCCTCACCTCTGTTGATCCTGTTCACAACAATGGAAACTCTGCAGGGGGGAAGGTATTTGTATTGATACTGGGTAGCAACTGCCTGTCAGTGCTGGTGATGGCAAGTGGTACTTTATTCTTCATGTTCCTTGTGATTAAGAGCCCCTGTAGAATTATGTGACCAGTTTTTTTTTCAGGGAATTCTCCTGTGAATGTAGGCTGGTGGATGACAACATAACATGGAGTTTGTTTTTTCCTGATTTTGCTTGGGGGCTCTCTCCCTCAGCAAGCTGAGCATAAGTAGTTTTAAACATTAGCGTACCACACCCTTGTGAATTCCACTCGTTTGTGTGTAGGGGGCTGGAGACTCAGCTCAGCTAGTCTGAGCAGACCTGGGCTCTCCAGGTCCCTCCTGAGCTTTAGGTACCACTGCAGGATGCAGGCATTTGGGTGCAGTGCCATGGGTTGGGAACAGAAAAGGGCCATGTTCCTGTTCAGTGCATCCCTGCTCCTTCATCCAGAGCCAGCGTGGGCAGCCTGATGTGAGATGGAGCTGCTGCCTGCCAACACTGCAGCTGTGTGTCCCTACACAGGAGGCAGAGTTGCTGGAGAGCCCAGGGGGACATGTAGCTCCTCGCTTTGTGTGTGGTGGCACTGTGCCAGCCCTGAAGAAGCTGGAAGGGCCCATGGGTGTGTCTGGGCTGCAGGTGAGGTTGGGGCTGGGGACACACCCCCCTGTAGCACCGTGGAGCTGTTCAGGCTTTATTTACTTCAGTGTCCAGTGCAGATGGAGGGTCTGGCTCTGCCTGTCCTTAGTTTGCAGATGTGACCGAAAGGTTGCAAAGAGCCTTTGCATCTGCAGTTTGGTAAAGGAGCTCTGGGGCCAGAGACAAGACAGTACTGTGCAACTCTTCAGCCATCCTCTCCTGTCATGTGCCACCTCTTATTTTGGAGGGGGGAAAAAAGGAAGGCAAGGAAAGAAAAGAAAATGAGAAAGATGTGCTAAGCTCATCTAGAGAGACAGAGACAGGTGATCAGCATGGGGTGATCTGCAGTGCTGTGCCCTCCCTCTCTCTTTTCCAGACTGCTGGGTGTGTGTCAGGGCTGTCTGTCTATCTGTCCATCCACAGGCTCGATAGGTGGGAGAGCCCTGCACCACCTGAATGGCTGCGCAGCGGCTCATCCGTCCCCGAAACTCCCCAGCACCGTGGCAAAGCAAATAGGCTGCAGCAGGCTGTAAAGCTGTAAACATATGGGCACTAACAACAGATAAAGTGAGTGATTTAGTCTAAGGGGCTTAGTAGATTACCATAAAATGTATCTTAATTAGAAAAGCAATCAAAGTTGCACAGAGTCAATAAGGATGAAACGTCTCTATTGGCAACAGCGAGCATTCTGTCCCCATATCAGGAGATGTGGATGGTGGTGGATGCAGCTCATGCCCCCTTTGGGCGGTTTCCTGGGGTTTGCCCAATTCAGCCCTGAGTGCAGGCTGCCCTCATGCTGAATTATATCTTCTTTGACCCATGAGACCTTTCTGTGAGCTGCTCAGAATGAGAATGGTGGTAGACTTGTGTTCCTTTAAAAGCATTAACAAACCAGAAACTGCTGAAGGTGAAGGAAGAGAGCATTTGCACATTTTCCTTAAAAGTCCGTTCCATTACCCAAAGATACATCTGAGTGTTTGCCATGTATAGCATAGCTAGTCCCACATAAAGGATTGGGACTTTTAAGTGCTACCATAACACAAATAATTAATAAGCCTATCTCCCTCACTGTGTTCATATCTTATCAGTGAGCATGGCCATAATTAGCTTTCACCTGATTCCTAGTTTATAGCATGTGAAATTGCTTTTTCCATTCTGCTTCTGTTTTCTCTGCTTCCTTATTTTAGTAGTCCTGGCTTTATTCCACAGGCCAGAATCTACAGATTAAAAAAAAACCTTGGATAATCATCTCCAGCAGTGCAGATGTAAAGACTGCAACAGCCAAAAACATATTGATGCACTACTGGTTTTGTACAAGTGCCTGGTTTTTTTCTGGGGTCTGGGACAATTTGAAGTACACTGGGAAGTGGCACAGAAGATTTGCAGCAGCTGCTGGCAGCTGAGAAAAAGGGAAGGATGACTGGTTGTCTCAGAATCGAGTATTTTGAACCATGAAGGAAATGGAGAACATTCAGGTGAGATTTTTGAAAAGTTTTTTCTTTGTGTTTGGAAGCAGGTATGGGTACAGATTTCAGGGAACATGAATGAAGGGGTGTTGAAGAAAAGAGGAGAGAGGCAAGAGGTATGGAGCAGCACAGGAAGGGGGAAGATGCAGGGGAACAGGACAACTTAGCCTGTCCAGATGAAGTGTTTCAGATCTAGTGAGATAAGGACAATGTTGTTAGCATTTCTTAAATAGGTTTTGTTTAGGTGTTACTTTGTATTAGTTAAATGTGGGAAGGAGAGCAATACCATCTCCGGGGACAGAGTATGAGAGGAGTGGCAGAAAAGGAGAGGGAGGTTTTAATTTTAAAAGTGTTTCTTGCGCACAATGTTCCCTGTGAATTCCCAGAGCTCAGCAAAGCAAATGTTCATTTATAGCCCATCATCTTAATTATTAAAAAATAAATTGTTTTTACCATGTGGGCTGATATTTAGCCAGGAGCAAATTCTTATTCCAGCCTTTTGCACAGAGGTGGGTATTGAGGTCAAAGCTAGCTCCAGTGGATTTTTCTATCCAAAACTGATTTGAGATGAGGCAATGGGGCCCATGTCTGGAGACAGAGCCAGTGCAGGCATGTGGGACAGCAGGTGGGGAGGCAGCAGATGACACCATATAGTTACACTGGAGCCTAGGGAGCTGAGAGAAAGCTGCTAATGGCCTCTGATGAGCATGGACATGATAGTAATGAGGTTAATGCCCTTTCATTCACCCAGAAACATCTTCAGGAATGTATAATCCCTGCTAGTCAATGGGCAATCATCAGGTCATAAATAATACAGTGTGATTGAAAGACAAGAGCCTTTTCTGTAATAATAATTTTCCATCAATGCTGACCCAGGGAGGGTTTGGTTGCAGCCCCCTTGCCGTGCCACACTGCAGGGACTCAGCTGTCAGAGCATTTTCTGGTCAGAGGAGTGCTCCAGCCTCTCAGTTTCGCTGTGTGCATCTGTCACCAGAGCAGGAAAATTCTCCTCAGGAGCCCAGGTCCATGGAGCAGTTCTGGGAAAGGAGCTGAAGGTAATGGAAAGAACAAAGACTCAAATTAGGCAAGGAAGCAGTTCCAGGAGCCATCAGGGACTGTTGCCGAAGGGCAGTGGTGCCTGGTGGTGATGCTGAGAGAGCTGGGAATGGGGCTGGGAAAGGTGCCTTGTCCTAGCCCCAGCCCAGGGCAGATGGTGTGTACATTGTGTACAACACTTCTTTTGCAAGCTGGGTTTGTGGTGCCCTGCCGTTCAGTGCTGCAGTGGAGGGGGTGTGGTGTAGTCTTGGTTGTAGCTGAGCCCCTGCGCCTGTATTGACCATCAGGGATTTAAAGACATTAAGTTCAGGGGCACTTTCCCTTCTCAGATTGCTCCCCATGTGTGCCTGTCACTCAGCAACAATGTAAATCCCTCTGATTATTACAGGGAGTTAATACTACTTGCTAATAACTTGGATCATTCTCTGTATGCATTTATATTATGTTATGGGCCATTTTAAGCCCAGTTGCTTTTAAACCCACCAAGCAAAAGAGGAAACGAGCAGCCATCCAACCTTTTTTATTTTATAATTAAATGTTTACACTTGTTACACAATAAATCCCACATAATCAGGCTGTAAAGTCTGCACAAAACCTATTGTTTTCTGGAGGGAGCAGAAACAGAGTTATATACATGCATTAACCTGAGTGTTTGCTGGGTTGTTGCACATTAGCTGTTAGTAAAATGAGAATTGACTTAACCTATTAGAAAAGCTCTCTTGTACCTCACCATGGCTTTCCGTGGTTTTGCCTACAGTGGTCACATGTGGTTGGTGCCAAAGCAGCTCATGAGACAAGAGGAAGGGGACACAGCCCAGGAATGCCTGCTCTCCAAGGATTCTGGGCACTTGTGATGTTCTGGGCACTGTCACAATGTCCTGATAGAGACCACTACAGTTGGGATTTTTTGCTGGAAGTCTAGAACTAGAAAAGCTCTCAGACCCAAAAAGGAGCACATCTCTGCTGCTGTGACATATGTCACAGCATGGGTCATTCAGGGATTATATGTACAAATCTAAACATGTCTGTCCAACTTGTGCTCTCATGTCCTTAAATGAAGAGGGCACAAAGGGGAAGTTGTGGAGGCTTCAGATGGAGAGCCATAACTTCCAGACTGTTCAACAGCCAGAGGGGAAAAGGGCTGCAGGCGGTAGACATGTCTGTTATAGATCCCAAATGAAGCCGTGTACACCCAGTAATTACCTATGCCTTTCTACAGCACCTATTGGTGTCTTTTGTTTCATGGAAGACTCATCACTAGTGCATCAATGTCCATGTGCTGAAAACAATTTATGGAATAAATTTCAAAAAAACCCTCAGGTCCTTGTAACTGTTTGCCTCCAACATTTGACTGATGGTTAGAGTCTGGGAGAGCTTGGCAGCTCTGCCCAGCTTGTGTAAGTACCTTTGTAGTCCGGCAGCTTTTCACTGAGTCCAAGAAGTGATGCTATAGATGTGTCTCTGTTTTCTGCCTGTTAACTCTTACATGCATGCTGCCAACCTTAGCATTAGCTTTCAACTTTCTGGATGACCCATTAAATACTGGATGAAACAGCTTGCATTTCATTTTGAACTTAATAAACAGGAAAGGCATTTCCTATTTCCAGATTCTGTCTGGCCATCTGGAGAAACAGTGTTCTTTACCCCAATGAATGGTTATCGAATCCTCTCATATACAGCTGAGCTTTATTCTATTAAAATGTAGTGAGAAAAGACTGCCATACCATTATTTGGTGGAGCTAAATGGGATTTTTAGAATAATCAATGGAAGATGAATGAAAAAGATAAAAATTTTCTTCAAAGAAAAAGAAAATTGTCTCCTTAGGATTAAAGTGTTGTATAACCAAGTTATTATAACATGATCTTTATTCACTAAAAATACCCCAATTTCATTTCCACAGATCTTTCCATTAAGAATCAAATCAAGTTTGGGGGTTTTTATTAATTTAAAAAAATGCTAAGCATTAAATGAAGTGCTGTGCTGCTGTGCTTTAAACAGAAAATGCTGTGGGGTTCCTGCCTGCTCTGGGGTCAGGTCTTTCCATCCATCTGGTGACATCAAGGGCTGCCCTTTGTGGGTGCTCTAAAATGCCAGACAGAGGTTTACTGCTGCAGATGCCCTCATGAAGACCCTACCACCATGTAGAGAAGTTGTGGAGCAGCCTGATCTCCTCCAGGTAGATGACAGTGGCATATGTGTTTCTTCATGCCCACACTCCGAGTTGCTCCTTCATCCCCGGGGTTTTCATTCCACACAGACCAGGGCTGGGCTGGCACAGGAGCCTTCTCAGCGATGTTTATTTATGAGGTGGGGACACTAAATTCCAGCAATGAGTGAACTACGGCTTTTGGGTTTGTTTCTCAGCAGGAACAGAATATATTTCAGCTTTCTCCTTGTATAGCTGTTGAAGGAAAATGACTCCAGCTAGTTGTCACCCCCCTCCACAGCACTGCGTCGGCTGCGATGCCATCCACCTCCAATTCATCAACTAGTCAAGTTGATATAATTAGGAATCCCAAAGTCAATAATCTGATAATCTCCAGTGCACAAAGGCTTGTATGTAGGAGAAGTGATTCCAGGAAGTCTGCAGCTCAGATCCGTGCAGGAAAAATGCCAGATTTTAAAAAAGAAACAGGCAGAGACCCAGAGGGAAGAGTGATTCCTAATCCTTCACTGATGACATATTTTGGGCCATCAGTTCTGCAGTAAATGTTTCCCATACGGTCATTTAGTGCATTCGGACCTCCCCTTTACAGCCTTAATAATAACGTTTAATAACTGGTTCTGCCCCATAAATTAATAATCTCAGTTTAACGAGACACTCTGCTGGGTAAGCGATGCCAGCTGCGGGGTGATGTCTCCAGGGCCCTCAGAGCAATGTGCTCCCTTCTCGCTCCATGCACGCTCTTGGCCACAGCAAGCAGCAGGAAGTGTAAGGCAGTTGAACATTTGGCAAAGGTTTTGCAGTCTCTGTTACAGTGATACAGAGAAAGGGAGGTCTCAGATCCAGAAATTATGCCAGAAAAATAGTTCTCCTTTTAAATACTCTGAGCATGTAAAATGACTAACAACAGTGTAGGTGTTTTGAATGTTTCGGGTTGCTCTTTAAAAATGTCAGGAGTTCCCCTTGACTTTCCAGTGTTAGAGCAGGAGTAGGGGGCTGGGGGGACCTCTTTGGGGAAGCGTCCAGCAGGTTTGTTCCCATTTTCCTTCCTCAGTGCCAAGAGAAAGCATTGGAAACCAAACCACGTAGCTAACTGTGTCCCTCACAGGCTGTTTTTGGCCACCACAGCTCCAGGCAAGACTAACACTTTATTTTTAAGATTTTTCCCTCCTCGAGGACCCACCAAGGAGCCCTCAAGCAGAGTGGATCCTCTCCTTTGAAGCAGGATAGTTTTCGGGTGTATCCCCGGCATGGCTCCATCCTATCAGCCAGCAAGTTGCCACAGGCCACTGCACAGGGCAGATGTGCTCCTGGAAAAACATGTGGTTTATATAGAAATTACATTAATTTTATCTTCCTGCCAGGATGTTTTAGCTGTAACATGTGCCACATAAGTCTTTTAACTTGCCTTGTCAGGAGCTGTTCTGCCTTCTCCTGGTGTGCAGAGTGAGCCTGTTGCTCAGCAGGCACTGAGAGGAATTGTCAGAAAGCCAAACAGGGAGAAGCGATAGGAAACCATCCCATTTTTGCCTTCCATGGCGGGATGGGTGATGTCCTGGGTCACATGTTGAGGCATTACCAACTGTTTAATTCACAGCTGGGGCTTGGGCTCCCTCGGGGCATTACACACCCCAAGCCACTCACCATTGGGTTGGGAAATGAAGGAACCAGCCTTGAGCCTGGATAAATGACAGCACCTGAATGCTGAATTACAGGATTCACTGCCATTGTATTGAAACCTGGCATTGGAAGAAGGGAGGTGATCGCATAAATCATTTGATGAACCTTTCCATGCCCTGCACTGGTGTGAGAAGCAATGTTGTGCTCTCCTGGGTATTGCATTGCTATTTTTTCTCGAAGTGCTAAGGAGCCAACTGGTCTTTAAAACATGCTTATCTGATTTCACAGGGAAGTCTGATTTATTGTTGCACAGTACCATAATAAATATAATGACTGTTCGTTAAATTATACTGTAGGAATATACTTCCTTACAAAAACCTACAATAGTCTGGGCCAAGGCAAGATGTCAAAGAGGGAATATCACCATAACAGGATCTGGGAATGGTATTAATCACTCTACAGAAACTTACTGCCTTGTCAGTGTTGTGTCTGAGACCATGAGGAAGAAGGATGATCTTCCAGCCAGGCTAGACAGGACACGTGAGATGTGCATTGCTCCAATCTGTGCTGAGGAGCACAAATAATGTTCATTTCTCTCTCTCCCTTCGGTCTGTGGCCTCATCAGGTGGGTTGGCAATTTCTTCCATAGCTCACACTGAACTAGTGGGATGCTTGGTATATTATGCTACCTGGAATGTGGACCATTGATCCAGGCTGGGGACAGGCATTTTCCGTTTCCCTGCAAGGGTCCAGGCACATGTGAAGATGCAGCCTCCCCACTGTGTCACAATGGCAAGGCAATAGCTGCAGCTGCAGAAGGAATGGGGAGCACAGGAGAAAGCAGGGTTTGGCCTGCTCCCACACCTGTGGGCAGGATTAACCTGGCATAGCCAGGGCAGCAAGGATTTGTTGCCTCAAGGGCATCATGTTTCTCCCACTCCTGCTCCAGGGAAGCCAGGCACAGGACTAGCTGTCAGGCCTGAGCCTTGGGAGGCAGCAGCCATGTGATAACCAGAGCTAACTGCAGGTGGGGAGATTTATCTCATGTGAAGGGGAGAAGCAGGATGCATGCGCACTGCAGGTAGGACTAGTGCTGAGTGTGGATTTGTAGGCAAAGAGTAAATAGGAACATAAGGAAACACTTTCCCTTTCTCCATAAACTTTGCAATTTCAGAGCAGCTACGTTCAATAAATTTATCTCAGATGGAGGTTTTATTGAATCTGGCTCATAAAGCTCCCATTATGGGGTTTACAACTGCCATTACCACAAATCCTGCTATAATAAAATACAATGGTGTTTACAGCATTCCTGAAACGACAGAATTACTGCGTGCACAAAAAAACCCAATGAGTAATTCTTGACTTACTGCACCGAGTGCTCCTCTGACAACATAAAACAGCACAAATCATGGTGGAGGAGAGAAGAAGAGATGCAGAGGTAGAGGAGGAGGAGAATTATGCTGCTGCTTGGCCAAGATACCCCAGGGAAATACTATTGATTTACAACCCCCACTCTACTCCCTTGATGCAAACTGTAAATATCTTTGCAAAAGATGCTTCATGTCGTCAGCCTGCAGCTGTGGGGACTGGCTCGGCATTACTGGCAGCTGGGTGATCCCAGCCATCGGCAGCATCTGATCCAGCCATAGCAGGGAGCCAAACTTGGGCTGGCTGAGGCATTGCTGAAGTTTGGTAGCAAAATCTCCAGTATGATCCTTTTCCCACCTGCTTTGTGGGTGCTGCCTGGTGCTTGGAGCAGAGCTTGTGCTGGGTAAGGGTGGGAGCTGGTGGTTGTGCCTGGAGGGGTTTGCTGTAAAGCTTCTAATTAAGAGCTGGTTGTGGGGCTAATGGGTAAGTAAAGGTTGGATCTGAACTATCTGAAGGACCAAGGTTCCAGGTGCCTGAGTCTGCTGTCAGAGTTGCTCTCAATAGGGGAGAGGAAAAACTGGGAATTCTGGAGGAGATAATTCCTGGGAAGGAACAGCCTGAGCTGTGTTCTTGGGCATGGCTCTGTGCCCTTGGTGAAAAAACATGACAGCCATTGTGCTGATTTCCAATGCACGATTAAAGGCGATGCATTTCAATTGCACCTCTTTCCTCTGCTTGTCCCCTTGCTGAGAGGTGATGGCTCTTCCTTTATGGCAGGTCTGTCTCACACCACAGGCTTTCAAGTTCACTCTTTTTATATCACTGTTAATCTTTGTGCCTCTCTATGTACCTGCAAAATATTTGCATTTGCTACTCTGTTAATTAGGCCAAAAAGCAGGTCAGTTTTCTCTCCTGTTCTCCTTAATATATTGTTTTCTGACATCACCTCACATATTAACCTGAGGTGATTAATGCTGATTTTCAATGCTGTGCTACGTGTAAGGGCAGAAACTTCTTGTGCATACAGAAGAAGTGTCTCATTTAGGATAAAGGAACACTATTTAAGTTGTAGTGAAAACTTTTATTTTGTGGCACATATTTAACAAGTCAATTCATAGTGAAGTTCAACTTTTCTCTGTTGCAGTGAGCTCAGCAAGAAGAATTTATTCAATCCAAGTTTTTATTAACTTGCCATTAGGTACCTAAATACCTTTGCAAATCTGTCCTCCATATATGATATGACCTGATCACATTGGAAGTGAGTAGCAGGGTGGAAACTTGCATCATTCTCCTGTTATTCCATGTGTTCCATCATGCTCAGCACATCACTCTGCAGCCAGGGAAGGTTTCCCTGCCCCAGTGCTTAGGTGTCCCCCCTATAATCTGTCACTCTCTGGGGAAAAGGTGCACATGGAAAGCTCCAAGGCGGCTGAGTGTAACTCAGGGCTTTGCTTAAGCTGCAAATTGGGAGAACTAAGATTAATGGCATGTTTTGCAAAATCTTGTGCAGCAAGAGAAGATCTAGTTTTTCTATTTATTACATTTTCAGTCCATTATTTTGCCATTCTGTCTGCTTGCTGCATAATTTTTCAGTGTCCAAAAACATGGGTTTTTTCCCAGATGTGTGCGCTCTTTGTTTCTTTTTGGTTGCTGATTTTAGCTTATTTAATTGTGGCTGGGATTGGGCATTTGCTTGCCATTTCTCATATCTGGCCCTCTGTAGATCTCACAGTAACTCTGTTAAAGTTAATGGAATTACTTCAGAGATACAATGCTGCAATCAACAAACTCTAACCTGTCTAATTTAAATTACAACTGCATAAATAAAACCCACTTCTGCTTAGGGTCTTCCAAGGAAGCCTAAGTCAATGATGTTTTAAGACACCTATGCTGGCTTCCAATTCTTTTCTTTGAATCCTTGATATTAAAGCTGATATGTCTCTGCCCTGCATACTCCCTCCTTCATTATTTTTCTCCTGGAAGATTAAGATGGATTTTCATCAGAACCACCCAAGCTCTTTGTTCCTTTCCAGTTTGCTTGATTTTAGTGAAAGTCTGGAATTCCTTTCTGCTTTGCAGTCAGTTTACTTCACCTTTATGTCCACTTTGGATTATGGTAGTAATTTAGGAAAAGTAATTTTAAAAATACTGGGGTTTTTTTCTAAGTCATACGTGACCTGGGAGAGGAACAGCTCAATTCTGTATTTTACCACATAATGGGATGACGGCTGTGTGAACTGTCTTGGTCTGCTACTGCTACTTCTGGTTGCACCTTTTTAAATACTTCTGCCATTGTTTTGTTTGGGTTAAGACTGATATGCTCAGTCAATATTCATCCTTCTCGTCCAATCTCACCTGTCAGTGGGATAATTTAAATAACTGCCTGGGTTGTGAATCCCAAATGGGGTTCAAGACTGGAAGGAAGAGCTGAGATGCCTGTCATGGATGAATGGTGACGTGTCTGTCTGTGTGACAGCAGAGTTTCATGTTCCATGGCTCTTTGCATTTGCTTTTGGGAAGGGTACAGGAGTTATGTATGGCAATGCTTTAAATGCAAGGAGTGATGGGTAACCTGACCTGAGAGGGCTGGTGCTGCAGCAAGAGCTACTGCATGGATCTGCTTGTGGTGGTTGCTGAAACTAAATAAAATTAAAATGTTGTTTGTTTTTGACAGCTTTTTGCAATCTTTGCATTTGCAACATGCGGTGGGTACTCTGGAGAGCTGCGCCTCAGTGTGGATTGTGCAAACAAGTCAGAGAGTGACCTCAGCATTGACATAGCGTTTGCCTACCCCTTCAGGTAACCCCGGCTGGCTCGCGGCGGTTCGGCGCTCAGGGGCTGGGGCTGGCCCAGCTTCACGGGAATTTCCTTCCTCTGTAGCAGATTTCAGTTAAGCACCACTCTGGGGCTCCAGAATTTTCCTCTAGTGTGCAGGAGGAATGAATTTGGCCAGATGTGGTGTGGATGGGGCCATGGCAACTGCTGGGAATGGGAGCTCAGTGGAGGAGAAGAGAAATTCCAAAGCCCTATGGAAGCCAGGAAAGCTCAGGGAGTGGAAAATGGCAGGCAAAGAAAAATTAAACAACACATCATCCCAAGATAAAAAACTATAGTGTAGCCATTAACTAAGCTGGAAATGAGAGAGGTTTTCCATCCATTGCAATAGCAAGGATCTGAAATAGCTACTCCAATGGAGGGAGAAGCAAAAAAACAAAATTAGTTTGAACCATAATTTTGAAATGCTTTTTGAAAATTTTACTAATTGCCTGTTTGCATCTCTTGGTGTCTGAATGCTTTAAACCTAGTGATTTAGGAAAACAGTTTTTATAGCTTTTTTATGTTTTTTTAAGTTCACCTGAAAACTGTAGTGCAGATATATATATGGATATATATTTGTAAGTGTGTGTATATATGTATACACATATATATATATAAAAAATGTTCAAGCCATTTAAGATCCTGCTTCAAAAGAGCATCTACAGTCTTGTTTTTCTAGATATGTCAAGTTCACTGCAGTATAGAAACCATTCACTTTTGTGTAAGTGTTTTCTTCAAGGAATTGAGATGATTAAGAAAAGAATGCATAATTCAATATCAAGTCTAGTACACTATGACTCTAAAATTATTTTTCTTCCTTGGGAAATCACATGCTGTTTTGCTTATGATTGCTATGCACAGACCAGACTTGAAAGCATCTATTTCTCTAACATGTGTTAAGATACCACAAATTCCAAACAGTGGAAACTGAATTTGATTCCTTGAAATGTTGTTCTTGCTTGACATACATTTATTACTCCAAAAAGTCACATTTTCTGGTATTACAAGTGTTTATTTTTTTGTCTGGAACTTGTCTACATTTCCTTTCATTTCTATTTAGTATGCACAGGAGAGATCCTGAAAATTGAGTTATGTGAGTTTGTAATTTGGCTCCCTTCATATTGGTCATTTCTCCAACATTTATGACAAATACACCCTGTAGTGAAGTGCTTTTAGTTTGCATGATTATAAAATAGTATTTTATTTTAAAAGTTATTAAAACAGAGAGAAGTAACCATCAAGTGTCTCCTGGTGTTTCACCAGGCATATCAACCATTGTTTCTAGAAGGAAGTGGCTGGATCTGCAATTTCCCATAGTTCTTTTACTTATTAGAAAACTGGAAGTAATTGATGGGTAATTGTAACGTTCCAGCATGTTGCAGAGATGATGCAAAAGAGGGTTTATTTGCAGAAGGGATCCAGCTGAGGCTGTAGCTGGCCCTTGAACTCAGCACACACAGATGGGATGTATGGCAGGTACAATGGGGTGGTTGGCTACGTGGTAAAAATATGCCTGAAATGTATGGGTGAGAAAGGAGATGACAGCCAGCTGCTGTTTTAGGAGAAGCATGAATATACTCAGATTTTGTGCAATTTGGAATTTTGATTGCAAACCTGAGGCACGTGCAAGAAGTGTCCAGTGATACGCAGACTACATGAGGCAGCAGATGTGTGCCTGGAAAATCTGGCCCAGTGCTACCTGTGGAACTTGGTGTCGTCTCAGTGTTTTATCAAATATTCCTGTGACTTTCTCATGTGTTTGCTCTTTTTGCTTTTCTCCAGTGCTCCTTCCACAGAATGGAGATGGGATGCTCTAAAAACAGAAGTGAGATTAGTTGGGAAAGGTAACATCTCAGAGCAGTGAATACACTCGGAAAAAGCACTTCAGAAAAGTTCAGGCTCTCTAATCAAGACTGTGCTCCTGAATCTGAGGCCAATCTCCCTGCATGGGCTTGCAGGCATTGTGTAGGTAGGATGCATTTCCCACCAGTTGTCTTGCATTCAGGTCCATCTTCACATGGCATTTTCCTTTCAAATGCCTTCACAGTCCTGATTATTGGCTGTCAGTCGGGGAAGGTGTAGGTGGAAGGAGAGAAGTTGCTGAGCATCTGACACACCCCAGTGCTGTTGGGGCTGTCAGCAGTGACATTGAAAAAGTCAAAATACCTGAGCGCTGCTTTTTATGATCTGCACCTTCCAGCATGACTTGGAATGAAGAAAGTTGTTCTATAAGCTGCTTTCATTTCTGTTGCTGTGAATTTGAGGCTTTATTTTTTTTCTCCCAAAAGATGACCTGCTAGACCTTGGCCAGTAGATGACAAGTGTCAAGAGCTTTAAAGCTGGTAAACGAAGTGGTAAGGCTGAACAGGACAGCTTGGCAAAGCAAGAAGGCTTGGGTGTTTTGGAAATGAGATTGAAGGAGCCTGAAAATGTTCCCATTAAAGCAAGATCAGAATGGAGAGGGAGTTTTCCAAACTGAAGGGATGGGTATTGCATTTGTGACCACATGCTTCTGGGGCCAATCAACTGAGGTCATGAAAAGGAGGATGCAGGAGGGCAAAACCATTGCTGGTGGGGTGTGGGGATGTGTGACTAAAACATAATGGAGGCCAGTGTGAATTCAAACCAGTGATTCATGCAGCCCCAGGCCAGTCTTGAACTGCACTGAAGTAGCACTGCACTCCACAGCAGGTTGTTCCAGATGCTCCCAAAACAAAGGAGCATTTTCACACCTGCTTATTGAGATTTTTCTCAGCCCCAACCTAGAAATTGCAAAATTCTCCAGCAAGAAATAAAAATTAGTCAAAGAGAAATAATTAGTACCATTAGACAGGGAGTTTTGAAACATATCTTTAAACTAATATTAATTCATTCTTGTTTTGGGGTTTTTTTTTAAGTTATGGCTGTATGTAAGTTGTGCTTGGCTCCTGTGTTGTCTTACTGCTGTTGTAACTCTGTCAGCAGGAAACTGTGGAGCACCAAAAGGAAAACCCAAAGAAACCTTTTTCACAAGGTGGCTGCTTCTCATCTCTGCCGGAATCACTTTCTTAGTTTAGTTCTGGACTTGGATTCATTTGCCCTTTGTGCTTTTCCACACTTTCCCCTTTTCAAAAGCCCACTTATCACTAGAGACCACCAGAGTAATCTGGTGCAGTGGTGCTTTTGCATGGCTGGGAGACAGGATCCCTTTGAAGAAGAGCCGACGTGGTGGTGCCTGTGCAGGGTTGTTGTGTCAGGAACGAGGGGAGGCTGAGCCATTCCCATCTGAGGGATGCCCTGTGCTAGAGCTTCCCATCTGAGTCCGTGCTACTGGAGTAGAGTCCCCCCCCAATACTGAGGTAATTGACCTCAAATCTGGCTCCACTATCTCTCCTGGAATAGATGAGATGGATGCTTTTCCATCCACAGTTACACCAATTCATTTAAGCTTCCTGCAGCCCCTGCCTATTACCCTGTAGTCACCCTGTATTGTGGAAGTTAACCTGAAGTCTAAACCCTAATATCCTCCAGCTCCTGGAGCTCTGCCACACTCTTCTACAGATCCTGCCAGACTCTTCCATGCCTAAGCTGACATTTATAAGGATGTTTCAAATATTCACCTGAGGTTTTTTCTCATTTCTGCCTGATTCTAGCTTTATCACAAAGCATTTATTTCCTTCCTCATGTTTTAAAGCACAAATCAGCCATTCTTCTGGATACCTGGGTATGCATTTTTAAAGTTTTACAAGTTCAGATATAGAATCAATTTCTCTGGCCCTACAGTAGCAATTTTTTCCTAGCATGAGGATCTGTGCTTGATACAGAGTCTGTTGCAAATTTGGCACACATTACGATGTTCATCAATTTGACCCTCACCCAAGCAATGATTGGGTGGTAAAAAAAGTCAGCATCTTGGGATTGTTACTCGCACAGTCCATAACCCTTTCAGATTGGATTTGTCACTTATCCAAGTGCCCTGAAGCAGTATTTTTGTCTGTAATAAGAGTCCTAGTGAAGGTCTTATTTGTTGATTATTTTCTCTGATCCCAGCAACATTTTTATCATGTTCCTTGTTTTTCCTTGGGTTTACTTTGATAGTCAGTGGTTGAATAGTACACCTATAGTGTACGTATTTGTTACTGTTATTCACTATTTTAAGATGCTTTTTCATCAGTCCTACTAAAAGCAAGTACTTTTGTTTCATTTACTTACTGAGTCTGTACTGAAGATTTTTTTGCTACATAATCATTCATATCACAAACTTGATGTTTTACTTGCAACTGGCAGAGTTGCACTGAAACATTTGGGCTTCTTCAGCTACTGATTTAAATGAATCTTTGCATCTCAGAAGTGCTGTCATGATGATGTGCTGGGAGAGGTACTCTGCTGATGTGATCACCTGCTGCTTTGTGGGTATGTCCTGTCCTAGCCAAGGGAGGAATGCTGTTCTGTGGGTGATGCTGATGGGGTCTGTGGCTTATGGGAGTCCCATGAGCAGAGGTGGTGTGCTGGATTGGTCTGCAGGGCAACAATCTCGGTAAAAGTCCCTAAGTGTGCTGCCTTTTAAGTCTTGAGGCAGACCCTGGACTAAAATCTCTTTGCCTGCAGCTTTTGGAGGTGCTTTAACACAACCCTACAGACACAGTATATCCGCAAGTTAAATGCTGCAAGGGAATTAGTTTGGAGTATCTTTTGTATTTTCTTGGGTCATTCATCGTGAAAACTACTTGGAAAATATTGGCCTGGAGGATGACATTCTTAAATTTTAAACAGTCTCACGTAAGCCAGTGGTTAGGTGAAGTGTGTGCAGAGGTGTTAGGAGCACTGAGCCACAGTTACTAGAAGGACAGAATAGGATTTCCTGGTGAGAGCCTGATGAAAATACATCTTTGCACATCTTTGTATCACAGCAGTGAGCAAAACAAATGTTTTCCATTTTTTTCTAAATCACGTATTAGTATCTTTTCAGTGTGCTAGTAAAGCTGTCTCTTCAAGTGATTCTTCCTTCTGAAGGAAAAGGAAATTGTGTTTCATGGGAGCTTTTCATTCACTTTAAGCATCTCATTTGAGTAAAAACATTCCCATTGAGCACTCTTGAAAGTGTTCACCTCATCTACATGTGGTGGGTAGTCTAGTCTTCCATTTGAAATATGACAGCCAGATTTGAATTGCCTACTTAGAAGCTACAAAGGATAATTAAGGAGAAAGCATCTAACTTTTTGAGCTCTGCATCTATCTTTCTTTGGAAAAGGCCTCTGCTAATGTTTGCACATTTCTGTGCCAGTCTGTACTATCCTTCTATTTTTTGTCATCCATTTATAGTAAATCTTGCTTCAGAATTCAGTGAAAAACATTCTGGCTGAAAGATTATAAATGTTTGTGATGGCTGGGAGACGAAGCTGCTGATAAATAGAAACTCTTTCAACTAAGTAGTTGCTTGCAGTGCTGACTTTCAGGCAACTGTGGCAACTATTTCCTCCCAGATTTCTTGGGAGGTTGGAGATAGGGAGGAATAAAGTCACGGAGTCAGCTAAACTCCTTAAGGTTTGTGTTTTATTTTTTGTATGTCTTCATCTTAAAGAAGATGCCCCTTCTGCAAAACCAAACCGGGGCCTCATAAGCCTCCTGTGTATAGACAGGAGCAAAAGCAAGCCAGCAAGAGTTAAGCACTGGCTTCAGGTGTGCCCTGTGCCAAAATGTAGATGCCCCAGTTCCCAGGCAGATTTGGCAGAGTTCCTGGGAAGGGGAAAGATGCTGGTTAAACTTTGCATGACACATTCCAGCTTAATGAAGGGAGAAATCTCCACCCTGGAACTTCTTAGAACAAAACTCAGTGCTTTTGAGAAGCTGCTTTTGTACAAGCAGGAGTTGCAGGGATGATTGGGTAGAGTTCAGAAGACCACAAGCTGTGTCACAGTGGTCCCTTCTGAATCTGCAATAGGCTGTTCCATGAAAGCTGCATTAATTTAGTCCCTTTTCTTGCCAAACTGTGACCACCTCATCTAGCACTACAGATTTGGAGTTAACAGCTGAACTGATGAGGAAGAATGTTCAAAATTACATCAGCAAAGCTGGAGATTTTCACCAGTATCCCTTTATGTTATATAAACTGGCTCTGTAGGATGGGCACTGATGGCTCAGTCATGGCTTTAAATAACTTCCACAACTTTTTCAAAACCTGATCTCAGCAATGCTTTTTATACTTAATATTGACCTCTTAATGAATAGTTTGCCTAACCAGGACTTCTACATTTTAACTACTATTAGTGGAAACGAAATTGTGTGAATGAAGAAGCTCTGCTTGCATCCTGCTGAGTAAAATTCAGGAAATCCTTCAGGTTACAAATGTCTCTGATTGTGACACCTTTACAAAGTATCTTCATATTTAATGTGACTTAATGATGCAAACTGAAGCATTAAGATATATGTTTAACTAGGAAATAGACCTTTTTTTCTCAGTTGTGATTTTTACATTCTGGTAATTTATAGGGTTGTCCAGAAAATTGCAGCTCAGTTTTCCAAAATCTCTTTTTTTCCCCCTCAATGGAAAGCTGGTTAAAAGATTTTATGCCATTGTGATGTGAATGCAAGAACTTTGTGAGCTATTTAAAGTATGGCCCCAGCACTTCCTGGCAGTGAAAGCATCAGAGACCTTGGTCAGGTCTGAAGCAAGTCTGGAGGCAACCTGAACATGGAGCTTGCAAAGCCAAACTGAGCACTGATCAATGAGCTGTTGGTTTAGTTACAGCTGTTTGCTCTTAGATTGTCTCCTGGGCTGGGGAAAAGGTGATCCAGGTCTGCAGAACAAGTACTTTTCTTTTCAGCTTTGAATGAACATAGTTTGTTATAGGAAAGAATGCTTCACATTTTTGTAACTGGCTCTAGTGATTGGGGAGTGAATCCCATAGAATTCAGAGCCCTGATGTGATTTTCGCTTGCTTGTGCACGCAGGCTACAGACTGCTGAAGTAATTAAAAACTGAAAAATCAGTGTTCTCCAATGTCCACAAGTCTTCAAGGACCACGCTGACTCTGGGGATACTGTGTTTAGACAAAGAGAACAGTAGAATAGGAGAAAAAGGGCTTTTTTACTTGGACAGCTGTGGTATGCAGTAACAGCTGTCCCTGAGTACAATGTGTAATGTAATTCCTGTTGTCAGAGTTTGATGGAATTTTTGCTGGTTTGGTTAAAACAGATAAAAATAAGGATGACTTTGTGACTTTTCTAGTTTTGAGGTCCTCCTTCTGACCCCAGTTACAATCTCCAAAACCCACTTTGTAGAAATCTTCAAGACTGGCAACTTGACCAACGAATGGTCATTACTGCCAGTTTGCACTTTTGGAACTGTGGATAAAGGCAAATGCCCTTTTGTCGCAAGTGAGGGACCAGAGATTCTTTCAGTCACCCTTTGTTTCTACATGAGATCTATAGAAAACCACCAGAAATCTGGTAACACCACATCTTCAGCTTCTCTTTGAGGCTGACCTGAGCATGTGGTCCTCTGCACAACTGTGTTGTTGAAGCAAGAGACCACCCACCACCCCCACAATGTCATGTCTGGTCTGGATGGCTTAGCTTCTGGGTCAAACTATTTTGTAAACAGCCAAGAAGCTGCAGCCCAAGGGTGGCAAAGTCTGCTTGTTCCTGCCGCTGGTGTGTTGGGCTGTGCACAGGGATTTGGTGCTTGAGGAGGTCAGAGGAGGAGGATCTGTAAAACCATGAAGTCTCCAGTTAATTGCACAACCAAGGACAAGCTGATGGGTCCAGGCAGAATTTTGTGATGAGGCAGCAGTTCTGCAGACAAGATGACTTCTCCAGATGTTGAGGTCATCTCAGTTGCTGCTATCATCAGTGTTCTCCTGCTTCTACTTTGTAGTTTTTAGTCCCTTAAAACAAACATGTACTTGAGTGCTGAACTGGGGCCAATAGGGAAGGCTTGTCTTGCTTTGCAACTCTTCACACTGGTCAGTTCTTGTCTTCTTGTCCATGTACAAACATTGCAGGAACACAGCTCATGGCAGCTGGAGGGGGAAGGAAAGTGGTAGAAGCTTTCTGGACGTGGTGTCTGCTGCAGATAAGGAAGGACACTTTCTCTAAACTTTGTTAAATTGTAGAGCTTTTCTTTTGGCACTCAAAAATTGGATTTTTGATGAATTTGGATGGTCCACTTGATCCAGACTGGCTTATTTTTCTTCACAGAGGCTATATTTTATGCTTAACACTCTTTTAATGCCAGAAAAATTCTTCATTAATTCTTTAGGCCAAATTTGTTCTTAAAGTGGAAATCACTTTTGGATTTGTTAATATATGCAGCTTTTTCACAATTTGAATTTTTAATATATATTCATGAATAGTCTCTGCAGTATTGTGCAGTAATGGTGTTTTATCTGTGCCTGCCACAAAGGCTTTTCTTAAAAGTCGGACTTTAGGCAACTTCCCTTGCAAATTTATTTTTGCACATTTTCATGCTGTCACTACAGAAGCAACCAAAGCAGCCACCCTTCGTCTTTGCTTTGTTTGGCATTTGATCCCATACTGTGGATGGCACGTGGTGACTCAGCTGAGGGACAATCAAGCACGTGCCCTTCCCCTTTTCCTTGCTCCAAAATGTGCATCTGCTGTGCAGGGGCCCTGAAGGTTTCCCCAGGACTGTAGGGAATGGGATACCTGGGAGATCTTTGGTCTCCTCTCACACCTGGATTCTACATTAATTTATTTGCCAGGAGTTTAATGCAATATTTTTCATTCAGTAGACTCCAGAGAGGATATGCATGCCACCCCATGCAGCACAGCCCCACTCAGTGCCTGTCCTCTCTAGATTCACACTTCCTGGTCTACTCAGGATGCAGAGGTGCTGGCAATTTGTCTGCAGGTCCATTGGCAGACCCACAGGTCTCCTTGGCTCCTGCCCTGTGCACTGCTCAGCCTGTGCTGGGGCCCACCAGCTCTCTGAGAAAGGGATTTGTCATATCCTTCCAAAGTACGTACTGTGACTGGGAGTTTCATTGGAGTCACGCCATAAAACTCTACAGAGAACTTAATGTGATTGCTTTAAGTACATTAGGACAATATACTTGAGAAAATGATAGTTAAATACAAAGTAATGTTGAAATGCAGCACAAAGAAGTAAATGTTGCTGCACCTTCTGTAATTGTTCTTGTATTTATCTCTGTTGGTCTTGGGGGTGAAATTGCTCTTTCAGGGTTTATAGATCTGGATGAAAATGTATGTGAACCCTGCTTGTCATGGGGTGAAGCATTTATGCTTTCAGGTGGTTCTGGCTGATCACCAGGTAATGCCCAAGAATTTGGAATCCTTTAACATGGAGTTCATAGCCCGTTTGATGGTGGAAGGGAAGGTGACCTGGAGGAGGTGTGAGCAGCTGCAGAATGTGTTGGGGTGCAGGAACAGGGAATCAGCAGTCCCACATTGCTCCGTGAAGAAACACTGTCCAGGGATTTGTTACATCCACTTCTCAGAAATGGTCTTATTATATTCAATTCCTTTTTTAGGCCTTTTCTTTATGATTTCTACTGCTGTGTTTTATTTGTAGATGTTTGTATTTCTGTAGATCTTTCTCCAAATGGTAGCTTTTGTTTGGCTCTGGCAGGAGCTTCTTAGTTTGGAAGCTGTTTCCTGTGTCTGTCAAGAGGAGAGGGCAGCAGAAGGGACATGAGAGCTATGGGTTCAGCCAGGACTTCATGATGGGACCAGGTAACACTGGATAGTTAATTATGCGGTGATGCAAACGTATGCCAGTGGCATTTCCAAGTCCTATAATTTGCCTTATTCCATGAACATAATGCCTTTTTTAAACCATAATTAAGGGTTACCTTCCTTCAGAGATAGAAGCAAAGCTTCCCAGAGACTAGAAGGCAGTTTGTCCCAAGAAAATAGCTCGGTGAAAGGAAATCAGAGCGTAATGCTACCATAAAGAATGTAAGTACCCAATCTGGGAAGGTATTTGTGTTGTAAAGACTGGTGGAGCATGTCTTTGAGCACTGTGCTCTGCTTGCACAACAAGGAAAGGCATGTGTTCCTGAGAAGAGCTGTGAAAGTATCTTGGGAGATAAATCTGGGTCTTGGATGTAGGCTTGGAAGTGGGTTTGGGATCACCCACTCAGCTTTCTGAGCACTCCCGGCAGCATGTGTTCTATAGCAAGCCTTTTTTTGTTGGCTTTTTGGTGCTACGATGGAGTAGTAGGGTTTGCATTCCTGCTACAATGCACAGTCTGGGGAGGCTCATTCCTGTGGCTGGCAGGAGTCTAGATGTTTCTTCCCCTTTGGAATGTTGTGCAGGCTGTTTCCCAAGAGCTTTGTTCTCGCAGTCACTGGGAGCGGGTCCTGCAGGAGGGATCTCAAGCTGGACGTACGGCACAGGTGCCTTCTCCCCACCACCAATGTCTTCAGACTCTGTCCTTGACAGGGTTGTGTAGCTTCTCTTCCTGAAGGCCTGAGCACCTCAGGGGGTCTCAGACTCACTGTCTTAACAGGATGAATGAAATGAGGGGGAGAGGGATGGAGCAGAGGGACCCAAGTGGTGCCCAGCTCTGGGCAGGCATCGTGGTGAACCTGCTCTGAGCTGCCTGCGCTGGGAGAATTGCCCCAGTCCCAGTGCAGCACACAGTGTGGTGTGCTGGGACAGCAGCTGTGCCTGACAGCTTGTCCTGATAAAGCAGTACTGTAGGAAAATAGTGCTGGCCAAACATCTGCAGTACAGCTACGTGATAATGAGAGCTGGGAACCTCTCAAGCTGAGAAATTGGAAGTATGAGGAGGGAAATACTTTCCATTATTTTGACTGGACATAAACCAGAAAAGAGTGTAGATTGCTACAGCTTTCCAGGTTGGCTTCCCAGCAGCACCTTCTGTGTTTTTTTTCGGTCATGCTGCTCTGGACATGGATTTGGATAAGTATAAGCCACTGAAGTCAATTGTGACAAAGAGGAGATCTTTAGGATGTTCAAATGTCCAGGATAGGAGCTGGGAATAAATGTTTAAAAGATGGTGTATGTATTTGTGTGAAATGACTCGTAGAGCTGAATAATTCTAGAGGGATGTGGGCTTTGGAATTTAATTTTTTGTAGTAAACTGAGAGGTTTTATTGAGCAGACAGAAGTTCAAAGTGAAATATTTTCAAGTACAATTTATTCTTTCTTCCTCTAGAAAGGAAAGAAACAAAAGACCAGGCTTGGATTGTGGATTCAGATGGCAAATTTTAGTTTTGCTTTCTGTCTCCAGAGAAAAATGAACCGATTTTGGTAGGAGCAGGTATGTGGTAGAAACAATGTGCTGCTGCTCTGTAGGGCAAGGAGGGTACTGAAGGCACCTTTGGGTGCTGGGGAGTCTTGGAAGGGTATTGTTTTTTGGGACAGCTGGTAGAGTGAGGTATGGAAAACTGCTGGGATAGTTAGGAAGGATGAGTAAACATCTCACAGTTTTGAAAGAATGTGATATATGCAGGCAGCACTGGGATATGCATCGTGGCAGATGGGTAATGAAAAGGTAAGGGATGGGAATACTTGAGTGAGTGGTAATATCTTCATCTTGGGAAAAGAGCTGTTGGAGAGCAGCTTGGGGTGAGAAACAGTGTTGTCATTGTTAGCAAAAAAGTAGAAACCTCTGATTTTACCAGAAAAGCACAGGTGCCAAAGGGCCAGGGAGCAGTCACCTCCATGGTAGCTGCTGTCCTGCTGCTGGACAAACCCCATCTCATCCCCACAGTTGTCCAGTTCTTAAGTAACATCTCAGCTATTTGACTTTGAAGGGCTGGAGAGAACTTCAGCATTAATGGCTTCAAGGTGTTCAAATGTGGTATTAACAAGCTGTCTGCCCAAGACTAACTTCAGCAGCTCCTGGATGCCTGGGTGCAAAGATTCAGATCCAGTGGGAATTGGTGGATAATGGTTTTGATGCTGCAGAATCCCCCCACTCAGAAGTTTGTCCTTGGATCTAGGGGGAGGAGGAGGAGAAAGCTGCAGAGCTCTCTCCATCCATCCTCCCAAACACTGGAAGGAAGTCTGTTCCTTGCTGTATGAGCAGCCGTGCAGATAGCCAGGATTTAGCACCAAGCATTCAGGAATGCCCAGCATCGGGGGAAGCATTCTTTGCAGAGAGAAGAATAGGCTGTGAAGAGTGTTGGAAGAGTCAGTGGACCCCAATTTCATTAAAGAAAAGACTTTTCATTTGCAGGCAGATTTCTACTTTCACTTTACTATTAGAGATGACTTTCAAAGTGGTTTTCTTAATGCAGGTAATATCTCTAGAGAAGTTTTACAGGAGTTATGAGCTCTGTTGTGTGAGGAAAGGCTCCCATTTATTTGTGTTCTTCCACTAAACCTACAAAAATTCCACATTTAGAACCTCAAAAAGGTACATTTGCCCAGGGACTGGCTGGCTGGAGGCACCTGTGTCAAAGCACACCAGCATATTCCTCTGAAATGAGGGAACTCCTGTGTTTTCAGGGCTAGCTAAAAGAAATGCCTTTACTCTGTATCCCAGAGAAAGGAAGATGTAAACCCTTGTCATGTTTTTGTGCCTCAGCAGAGCGGTTTGACTTGCTGAGGGGCTCTGTGCATGTCAGCATTTCACTACTGTATTTTGAAATTTCATTTTCCCCTCATTTTGGAAATTATCAGCCAAGATAAACATTTCCCAAGAAATCTGTCCACAAGCACTACTGCAATAACTCATTTCTAGTGATGTATTTCTCTCAGGGATTTGCAGACACTAAAGACAATTGACAATTTCACTGCCAGGAAAAAAATGGAGGGAAACACAGCCCAGTGAAAAGATAATGGCTCTCTGGGTTTTTGCAAGCACGTGTGTGGGTGTTGCAGATGTTGGTCCAGCAAGTTGTAAACAGGCTGGAGGGTGGATTACAGGATGCTATTTTCAGAAAATAGGACAACCTTCCAAAACAGGGAGCTTTTTTTTTTTTTTTTGCCTGTTTTTCCCTAGATTCTAGTAAAGGAATGGAGAAACACTAACCCTCATTGAGAATTTTTGGAAGCAGAACTTTATTTGTTATTTATTAATCCACACACTGATCAAAGCCCAGGAGAGGAAATCTGTGCTGGTTCATCAGTAACATTTGAGCACATTCTTGTGTTGATTGCATGTTCTGTTGGCCTCAAGTCTAAGCCCTGTGTGCATTGTTGAAGGGGTGAATGAAACAAGATTAGCTCATTCACCCTTCTGCTTGGGCTCTTCTGTGTCTGCTGGTGGAGTGAGACAGGTCTTTGGGGCAGTTGGCTCTGATGATTTTCATGTTCAAGGATCATCAGGGGAACTAAGCTGCTCAAAAAAAATGGTGGGCTATACTTAAAAGAAAGTTGTGGCTTGAATATTGTACTGAGGAAGTTCTGGAAGAAAAGGCAACTTCACATTGACATGGAGAGAGTTCAACTTTTGCTCCCCCATGTACATGTAACAGCTGTAGCTTTGTTCAGTGTGTCTGGCTTCATGTATTGTTTTCAGAGCAAGGGTAATTAGTGTCTGAAAATGTAACTGCTCTTTGCTATTGTGGAACAATGTAAAAATCCCTTTTTTCACTGTCAGACATTCCCACCCTCTTTTGATCTTGTCAAACTAGACAATACAGCTGTCTTGTCATCATATTTCCCATGGCAATGGAAAGTTTGCCAAGTGGTGGAAGAAACGTCAGAAGCCCTTAGTTACTGTGCCTTCATCAGTGAAATTTGACTGCCTTTGATGGACTTGCTTCAAATTGAAGCGAATTTGAGAGAATTTGGGCCTGGATGGCTTGACCATGGCAGTTACTGTTAACAAAGGGGATGGTGCCAGTAACAATGGGCAGCAAGGATGACCTTAGTGCAGCTCTGCAGAGTGTGGGGTGCAAGGTCACATTCCAAAGTCAGGAGCTTTATTTCCGAATTTATAGCAATACTCAGGGCAGTACAAGGCAAAAAAACCCTGGAGGAACTTAGAGGGGGAAAAGTTTCCCTAATTAAGTAAATTCATTACTGTTGCATTCCTTATTTGCATTGTCCATCAATTAGTGAAAATCATTCCTGTTAATGCAGCCTAACAAATGTTAGCAAAGTGCAGAGGGTGTGATTGCAAAGGGTCACTCCTGGGACTCCTGATTTTGTTTAGCAAATGGAGAATCAAAGGTGGAATGGAGGGGTGGTGCTGGAAATTTGAAAAGCAGCAGAAGGAAGAAGCCGGCCAAGGGTGACAGGAAAGGAAAGATAGGGCGTAAACAATGAGAGATAAGAGAAGATGAAAGAAGGGAAGAAGAGGAAGTAAGAGATAGAGCAGGTAGAATTATATAAAAAGTGGGAGGCAGAGGCAATTGATGTTTTGTGTGTCATCACTGAACCATCCTGCCCCCAGAAAGGCTGACTCAGCAACATCAGTAGAAAAAATATCTGAGTTTTCTTTCAAAGATGCCATTCTAGATCACAGAAGTTTCAATTAGTGAAACTGAATTTTCTGTCACCGATCCTCCCCTGCCTTAAAGAAACTTTTCAGCTGTATTATGTAAAGTCAGCATCCACCCTAACCACCGCAGGGCTTAGCTCCCTCACTTCTCTTCCCTGCCACATTTACTCTTCCCAGGTCTGAGTCATGGTCTGTTTTGGAGCCCTTTGCACAACAGAGTTGTTTTGGCAGAGTGAGGTGTACACAAGAGGCACCAATTACTGCACATCTTAGAGGCTAAGGAAATCTAAAAAGAAATGCAAGTGAATAAAAATAACTTGATTGAAGATGGTTTCTGTGATTTCGTATCCCTGGCAGTGGCCTGGCCACAAAAGCACTGCTGGGAAGGTACAAGTGTGGTGTTCATATATTAACATTTTTTGCTGGCTTATGATTCAGAAATAAGGTGCAGTCAGGAAAACAGAGAATAGAAAAGGAAAATTGTCTCCGTTGCTTTACAATGTTTTGTAAAGGCTGGTGGTGGTTGATGATGAGACTGGGCTGTGTTGACTGTGGACAGTCA
Organism: Lanius collurio; assembly: GCA_020086605.1. Lineage (NCBI taxonomy): Eukaryota > Metazoa > Chordata > Aves > Passeriformes > Laniidae > Lanius > Lanius collurio. The sequence continues at coordinate 11,165,056 of JACBWW010000009.1, forward strand.
AGAGAGCAGGAGTGGGCAGCAACTCCCAGTCTGAATCTTGATAGAAATATTCCCTAAATTGTTTCCTCTTTGGCATGCACAGGAGTTTGAGCTGCTACTTGCAACACCACGTGTTGTCCAGTCTGTGTTTCAGGACTCCTGGGGAGGTGAAAAGAATTCCACTATAAAGACATGTTGCACACAATAAAATGCATGCAGAATTGCCTTGTTCTTCTTTCTCTTTTCCTCAAAGCACTTGTATTATATTTAACGTAGCTCAGCCCAATTTCACAGTGCTTGTGCAAGTGATGTGATGGTAGGTGGTAACAAAACCATAGAGCTCTCCACCACTGCAGCAAAGCCTGGCTTCTGCTGGCCTCAGCTGGAGAAACAGATCCTGTATCCTGCATCAGGGCCCTAAAACAGCAGCCATAGCACCTGAGTGTGACCATTCAAATACAGCAAATGTCATGAGTTACTGAAGAACCAGAAATTTGGAGGTTTGGACCAACAACCAGCCAAAGAAAACCCTCCTAGCCTTGAGTGTTGAGTTGCAGTCTGGGCTGACAAGGAGATGCTTGGTCTGCTAGTGGGCGAGAGCTGACAGCAATGCCCACCTCTGGCTCTGCACAGCACTGCTGGTGTCCTTCCCACCCCAGACTGCAGCTCTGTGGGCTGGGTGGGATGTGAAACTTGGCTGGAACCTGGCCTTGAGCCCTGATGAGGACTGTGAGGACAGCCTCTGGCTGCACAGCGCTTCCTGCCCCTGGGGAAGAATGGATGGGCCACCTTTCTTAACTGATCCAGTGCCCCACAGAGCCTTTGGTAGTTTTCAAGGTGCTTTGAAACACAGTTTTGTTCTGTGTCACTACAGCTCCCAAGCAGCTGTGCGGAGGAAAACAGAGAAAGCTTACTTTTTTTTAGACCATGCAAATAATGCATTTCAGATCTTTCAGTTGTCTTGGTGATGGTTGAAACAATACCATTTTCTCTCCAGACTGCAAAATTGGCATGACAGGCACTAGGAAATCATACTTCTCCTTCTATCCCCCAATATTAGAAAAGAACAATAAGGCCTAATGAGAAGTGTGTGTGCGGTGATGCCAGGACGCAGTGAAGTGAGGAAACCGACCATGAGCATTAGGATCTCTTCTCATGTGTTCAGATTTCATCAGGCTTTGCTGGCTTTATGCAGGAAAGGCAATTCAGCCTCTGCTCATCTCTGCAATTTGGGCAGACTTGGTTTTTGTTTTCATCTCACCACTACTACAATGGCAGGGAATAAAATTTCTGAGGCAGATAACTGGCATTATTCATCAGCTGCTGGTGAAAGGGTCCTGCCTACATGTTTGGGTACATTTAGTCTGGACAGCAAAAAGTCATCCAATCCTCCAATGTCTATTAATCCATCTTCTGTGATTTCTGCTGTGGGTACTTTGTTTTTCGCTGGGGAATTAACTTTTTATTTAGCCACATATAGTTATGGCTGCTGCTGCCACTGGCTTGTTGTTTCACACATTAATTGCCCTTGAGCAGAGGAATATCTTCCAGAAGGCCTAATCCTTTCTCAGCACCAGATCATCAGTTCTTTATTTGCTGCTGGCTTAGTCCCCTTCACTCACCCTTCACAGAGCAGAACAACATGATCCCTCATTTGGCTCCATGTCCCCACTGATGTGAATCTAGGCCATGCAACAGGACGTGCCAAAATGACCCCTCCATGTATCTTCTTTCTTTCTCTGAATCAGAAATTTAAATTATTACAGGGAAAAAAAGGGTCCTGCAGGAGCTCCCAGGCAGAACTACAAATCGGTTAGCTCAGTCAATGATAAACAGTGTGTGAGTATAAAGTTAGGGCTTAGGTTGCTTAAACCAGGGCATGTAGACTTCTTTGATCCAAGTTGTGTATTTCTGCTGCAGCTTGATTTTAAAAGCCTTTAATATAGAAGCACTATGTGGCTTGTAGCCCTATGGGCTAACAGCCACAGGTAGCTCTGCACTAGACAGTTTTATGCAAGGAATTCGTGAACATCCAAACATGGGTATCCCATGGGCTTGGTACTGAGGATAAGATCTGTTTTCTGCTGCCTCGACTGTAAGAATTCAAGATCAAATTGTTTCTCATGTTATCCTTTTTCAGTTGTTGCCATGGCAAAACCCCAGAGAGAACAGGGAGGGTTGTACTAAACCACTGGAACATAAACTTTTCTCTGGATTGATTCAAAAGATATATTCACATGCTCAGTCTCACCTTGGCACTCACGGGGAAGTAACCTCACGTGTACAAGCAGCTCTGAGGAGCACAGCCCACAGCTGCCAGTTATTCACAGGGATCAATACACATCAGGAATGAGACAGAGCAAATGTATTCCTATTTATTCAGATAACAGTTTCCATTTTCTGTACTTCACCTGCTGCTCTTTGGGATGTTTTCTAGGTTGCATCAAGTGAATTTTGAGGCTCCCACTTGTGAAAGCAAGCGCCGGGAAACGCTTGCCTTAATAGGGGACTTCTCCTCTTCGGCAGAATTCTTCGTCACCATCGCAGTCTTTGCCTTTCTCTACTCACTGGCTGCCACCGTGGTTTATATCTTCTTCCAGAACAAGTACCGTGAAAACAACAGAGGGCCTTTAATTGTAAGTGTTTACAGCATTTGCAGTGTTTTCTAACGTAGGTCTTCACCTCTTGCTTTTTTCGTTATTGAGGTTTTTTCATGGTCTGGGACATCCAGGTGTACAACTGCTCGAAGCATCTCTAAATTCACCTGCTTTTTTATCTTAATGGTGCTTTAATATTTTAACACCAAGGGTAATGGAGACCGTGTGGAAGAGGAGTTTAGTCCTGTATGTACTTCTGAAATTCTGTGCTTCTCTCCCGCTGCCCACAGTTATGATGATCACACAAATAAAGAACATGTAGCTGAGTGGTAGCAGGATTGGGGTCTCAGCCCTATGTCTGTGACAGCAGAGCTTCATTGGTGGGGAAAAAAAGGGAAGAGGAGATCTTAGGAATTGTCCTAGCAGATAGATGAAACCATGATGAAGCCCCTGATCAAAACCTAGCCAGGGAGATTTCTTACTGTTAATTACTGCAGGGTTAAGCCAAATTATTTTGCTTTTGAGAATTCTGTGGCTGTTTTTGTAGCATGACACTGAGCTCCCAGCATGTTTGTGTCTCCACACTGGTTTATGAGCCTTCCAGTTATCATTGTCTGCACCCATCAAGCTGGGGCTGTTCATGCCTCTGTTTTTATTTTTACTGATTCCTGAAGGCTTGTGATAAAAAGCAAGTGCTACTGTGCATATATTTTCACATAAATTTGGACTGTAAAGCCCGTGAGGGCTGTTTTGGTCCAGGTGTCTGTTGCCTGTCAGTGGATCCTGACCCATGGTGCACCCCATGGTCTTGCTGGGCTGCCAGGCACTGGGTGCTGACCCTCACCTGCATTTGGGTCGGGTCTCTGCATCTGTGGGCTGTAGGGGTTGCATCATGATCCCTTTCATGGACAACCCTCTCCCTCATGACTGCAAGGAGGAGGTTACTAAGGGAGAGAAAATACTTCTCTGAAGTCTTGGTGTGAAGGTAGGGGAGTTTATCAAGGACCCATGTAAGGAAAAAGTTAACTCTGGATTTCAGAAAAATCTAAAGTTTCAGACATTTTGCTGAGACTTAGGTGGCTAAAAGCCACCAGTAAAGTACATCAGAAATATCTAGGATGAAAAAAAAAATTGCCAGTGCAGAAAAGCTGAATCTATTAAAGGAAATAACTACAGTAACAGCAAAAGATTAAACTGCAGGAAGGTAAACTTAGCATCATGGTTTAAGAGAAAGATTTTCTTGCTGCAAGGAGATGTGAACTGTTTTCTTTGAGTTTGCATAATTCAAAACTGATGAACTTTTACCAAAAAAAAATTCTCCTTCCATATCAAAGGAAATGAATTCTCTTCATTTGGGGGTTCTTGGGATCTTTCCTGTCCTAGAAAATGGTGAGGAAATATGAAGAAATCCTCACAGAGGGGGTGAAGAGCAGGCAAAATAAAGGGGACCCCACAAAAAGAGTAAATAAATAAAGTGCCTTGCTTCTTCTTGGTATCAAGTTAGATCTCCTTTCAAATTGTCTCATCAAAGGATTAGATAGAATTCTTCCATCTTAATTTTCTTACAGAAAATAATTCTTGCTTTTGACCAACCGCATTATCTCTGTAGCAATAGAAAAAGGAAATAGAAACAATAGTTCTGATATGTCACATTATGATATGGCCACTTGCCTTGGTCCAGGACTTTCCTGAAACAGCTGCTGCCATCATGTCTGTCACAGGATGCACGGCACAATCCACTGCAGCATTAACACCACATTGACTTAATTTGTTCTGTGTAATGGATTTTAAATGAATCTACAGGTTAAATTTAACCAGTGTCTGTTACCAAAGCCTCTGTTTGCAATTTCCCAGTATTTAAACCAAGGCTATATGACCCTATTTGTCCAGAATATAAAGATGCTTTTGAGTTTGTCCTACAGCAAATGCAGCTCCTGCTGGTGAGTGGCTCTGGGAAGTGGCTGAGGGTTATGGTCAGGTTGTGCCTGCCAGGAGGAGAGTCCCATCTTCCCCAGCCAAATGCTCCTGCAACTCCTGTGCAGTGCTATCTCTGTTGTATTTGGTATTTTTAGGAAAAAAAAAGAACTTTTTGTGCCTGGAGCACATTCTTGCTGGTGTCCCTGGACACTGTCCAGTGCAATGATTGCAGCACCACAGCCTGACTGAGGACAGGTCCCTCTGTGTAGTGAAGTGGTAGGGAAAATGCAGAGCCCCAGCCAGAGAAAAAGCTGGTAGCTGTAGCCAGGAGGAATTCAGGGATCAAGGAAAAAGAAAACTTGGAGTGAAAACCAGCTTCTCAGGGCTGCAGTGCTCATCTAAGGGATGTCACACGCTCTGGGAAGGAGGCAGGCAATGTATCCTCCAGCTCCAAGCAGATGCTGCTCTGAACTGATGTGCATCAGATCAGATGTGTGAGTATGTCTCATCCCTGAGATTTTTCCTTTCAAAGAAAAGTGCTGCAGAAATCTGTAGTGCAACAGCAGTCCCCAGCATGTGTTGGTGCAGGAGGCAAGGGAGCCCTTGCTCTGTTTCATCACCAGGCAGGATCAGTGCATCAGGCACCATTTTCAGACTACCAGGTTTTTTCTTTGTAGTGAAGAGTTGAAGATGATAGTTTCATCCATCCTTGCTTCTGCTGCAGTGCCTGATCACAATTTCATTCCTGTTTAAAGCCTTGTACTTCCTCTTGGAAGCTTAATATATTCTCAGTCTGGGATGGCATCTGCCTTTAAGCAGCACCCTCTCAGCAGCTGCCTTTTCTCCTGGCAAATTTTCAGGATTTGAAAAATGAATATGACAGGAGAAATTAAGAGAGGACAAAACCCCTTTCACTTGAAATTTTATTTTTTTTTTTTTCAAAAAGCCCCTGCACTGGCAGTCAGAACACTATCAATGCATTATCAAATTGCAGAAGCCTGACTGGGTACAGAAGATATGATTATAAGGAATTTAATGACCATTAAGTCACAAGAAACTTGCAGGGAAAATTTCAGTCACAAATGTTTTAAGTTTACTTAGTTTATACAGATACAGGGAAATTAACTGAATGTGCTAAGATCTCAGCGAAGCATCACTTTAACTGTGGAAAAATATTTTAGTGTTTAGTGTGGGGTAAGGCATGATAGCAAGGAAATATTTCCAGTGGGAAAAGCAGTTAACTCCTTCCCTGGCAGTGGTGTATTTATTCACTATGCAGTTAGCCATTTATGTTGCTAACATTGCCTGTCAGGTTTGGGGGATAAAAGTTTTCCTTTTGGTCGCACAGAGCCCTGGTTGTGTTACTCATCCATTCCCTCAGGGCTGGCAGCAGTGAGTGCTTGCACTATGCGCCCTCTGCTTCCCTTGCTGGGTCCCTGAGGGATCATCTGAGGGCGTTCCTACAGATACAGGAACCCAAGGGAGGACCTTAGACGCCCACTTTCTGAAGGAACAAGGAGCAGGTTACCAGAGATTCAATACCTCATAGATCTGTGCTGTGTGTTTCTGAGCTCTGCAAACCATGGCTGTGATTTTCATTCCATTGTGAACTCCCACATGGTGCATGTGTGCAGCAAGGAGCTGGGGGCTCACCTTGGTAGGTACAACGAGGGCAAGGCAGCTTCTCAAGTGACTAATTTAGTGCTCAAGAGCCAGAAACTTTCAAAAGAAATTATTTTGAGGTGGTGACTTAGGTTTTTAAGAATGTGATGTACAAAATGCCACCAGCTTTCAGTATATCCCCATCTCTCAGACCAAACCAACCTAAGCTGGTTTCCACTCACTTAACACCACATACCCAGGGAGGCACAGCTGGTTTTTGATGAGAGCAAAGATGAGCTGCACCCTGGTACTGCCAGCCCAGGTACCTGTGTTGATGCTCTGCTTCAGGTCTGTATTTGGAGCTTCTTGCAAGCAGAGAATAACCAACCCAGCTGTGCTGAAGTTTTAGCAGATCAGGGATAGAATTCTATATGTCTCTCAGAAAGTAAAGAATAGTCACGGTCCATGTGTATCAGTCCCCATCACTCAGCCTTCTTACTTTTCTTCTGGTTTCTTTACCCCATATGTGCTCTATTTAAAGTCCATGTGCTGACAACCTTATGTGCCTTCAGGTTTGTCTTTGAGAAGTTATAATTTGGCCATGAGAAATGACATGCATTCATGTATATATGTAAATCACTTTATTAATATTCCAATCAATTAATATAAATGCATGAAATTATTCAGCCAAGAAAGGTGATTGACATAGCCCTGAAAAGAGATAGTTCATTTTTATAGTGATTACTTGATAATCTCATTCTTATGGTGCATGGAGATGCTTACATCTTAAGAAGATGAGATCTTTCCTTTGTATCTGGAGTCTTGTGAATAATCATATTATTCAGAAAGGGATTTGGTTCCTTACATATGTTGCAGATTGAGTGAATTAAGTACACCCTGGTCTGCTCTTTGGACACCTCTTTGATTAAACATATTATACTTCCTCACCTGTGTCTAGCTGTCTAGAAAATACAGAGGAAAAGAATAAAGAGCCATCTATAAAAACAAAGACTGAATCCTTTACAGCTGAAAAATGAAATTAGGAAGAACCTGGGTATTTCTTTGCATTTCAAAGAGCTGTTTCAGCCTGCTGTTGTCATCTCCTTTTGAAGCACAAGCCAGGGTGACCTTGCTGTACAATGCTGATGCCTCCCAAAGGTCTCTGCACTTCCCTGCCAGAAGCACACTTGCAAGGCCTTACACTATTACTAGAAGCATGTAATTCTTTCAAAGCTTCATTTGGCAGAAAATCTGGGGTGGGACTTCATTCAAACCAAAAAAGAGCTAAAATGCCACTGTAGGGAGGTGTTTGCTGCCTGAGCAATCTGCTCTTGGCCACTTTCGTGGCTGGGACTGGGCGTTGTGGCTCTTGCTGGGGTAGTTCTAGAATTTTTTCGTTGGTTGTGACTGTAAAAGCAAATCCTCTGAAAGGTTTGCTTCTGCTGGGTAAAGAAATCTCCCTCTGCTCCTGTGTGGCTGGCCGTGAAACCTGTTGGCAGTACTAGACAGGCTCTGACTGGGAGGGTTTATGGACTTCAGCATTTGAGGAGTTGCTGCCTTGGATGCTGTAAACGTGTGACAGGGTTTTCCTGAATGGAAAGGTTTTGTAGCATGAGCCCTACATGGAAGCCAATTACAAGGCAGCAGCTGTGGCTCTGTGAGGGAGGAAGGATGCCAGGAGCCATTTGGCCAGGCCAGAGCTGAGGTTTTGCCTGTTTGCAGCCATGACAGCCCAAGACCATCCTGCCAGACTTGGCTGGGAGGGAGAGCAGGGCACTGAGTGCGTGCAGGGACATGTGTGTCACAGCCTTCAGGGGCTGATGAAGCCACTGACCAGCTTGGAGCAGATCAAACACATCCCCTTTCTGAGTGAACAAGCAGCTTCTGCAGAGGCTCTTGGCTGGGTGAAGTTGTACCAGACACCAGGCAATCCAAAACTGTGCTCAGGAGGCTTAAGTGACTGCCCCTTTCAAAGAGGGACATTTTGCAAAATTTTGCTTTGATAGCAAAGAGAAATATTTCAATTATCGTGAAAAGGGCATTCACAGTTCTATTCTAAAATGTATAATATATAAAATTGTTCCAAGTAAGCATTTTTTGAAAACTCAGTAATAACAAGTTTCAACTTGAAAAAGGCAGCAAGAATATGTTTGGGGTTTTTTTGCACATACTTTAGGATCTTAAAAAGTCCCTCCTTGGGTACTCAGAGTACTTTAAATTTCGATTTTTGCCTTTCTTTACATGTTCCTATTTTCCTTCCTTCCCAAAGGCACCTGTAGGCAGAGCGAAGTATCTCAGCTGAGATGTGAGAAACTTAGCAATTAGGAGTGTAGTGTAATCATACAACAATACAAACTGAAGAGATCTGCAGACACCACTTTAAGAGAGCAACTACAAAAAATTACTTTGTTCCAAAAGAAAAAAAGACTCACCCATGCTATAGGGATATTAAACATTGAAATGCAAGATTTGTTTTAGTGTGCAGGCACTCTGGCCTTAATTACCAAGGAGAAATTCCCCAGATAGACATTAAGCCACAGAACAGCTTAGCTTGAAATTCACTTTTATTTTCAGCATGTCATTATCTGGTAACTCTGTTCCACCCAGAACTGTGAAAATGTTCAGCCAGAAATGCAAACCCACTTGAAAACAAGAGAGGTTCAAGTTCCAGACAAAGCTGAAGGTTCGCAAAGATTCAAAATAAATAGGAAGATGCAAGTTCACTCTAGTCGTAGAATCATACATTTTGTTCCTTGCACTGTGCAGAGGTGGTAGAAAAAAGTACTCCAAGAGCCTGAGTCTGACCATGTAGCCTTGATGAGAATACCTACTGAAAAAACCCCAGTGTTCCATTAACCTTTCTGTCCTGTCTCCTCAGCCAGCTGTTGGCCGCTGGTGGACAGGCTGCATGGTTTCCTCTTCGAGTCCCACTGTGCCATCTTTCACTTCTGATTTGGTGTGTCTCTTGCACCCAGCCAGACTTTATTTACAGTTTTAGGGAGTTCCTCTAAATAAGAGCTGATCCTGGCACCCCAGGAGCAAGAACCCTCTCCCCAAGGCTCTGACCTGCTCAGAAATCAGGGAGTTTGTGGCAGAGAGGGCAGGGTTTTAGTCTTTGTGAGCACCCTGGCACAGGGGAGCAGAGGAAGTCAGGAGAAGGCTGGAGGATGGGGTGTGATGGGGAAGATAAGACTTGAGAAATCACATTAAATACTTAGTGCCTTTAGAGCCATCCCTTCAACTGCACAGTGCCATGGGATGTTCCTAGAAGGATTTACCATCCATGGCCACCAGCAGTCAGAGTGAGGGACTCATGCAGATGCAGCCATTTGTGCAATGACCACCATGAGGTCAGGGCCTGTGAGCTCAACAGCAGATCTGTACCTCTGCTGCTGTCACCTACTTCAAGAACTTTGCTTGCTCTTAAAATGTCTCTCTTTTTAGAAAGTTTAATCTCCTGTGTTGCATTAGTCAGTTTGTCTCTGTTTACATCAATTTTCTACCTGCTGTTACACATTTCTTTAATTGGCATAGCCAGTGCACCGCTTACAGAGCTGGATTTAGTTTGCAAAGGCTCCAAGTGTGGTGACATTGGGAGAGGGTTGCTTGTCATTTAAAAATATGCTCCCCAAAACTCTGCTGTGACCCCATCTCTTGTGTCAGTCAGAACCCGCATGGGGTCTTGGCATCTGGGTCAATAGCATGTCAAACCTCACAGCAAATAAAGAGCATCTCCCATCATCTCTCCACAGCTCAGCAGATATTTGGTGTTTCTACCAGACGGAATTTTTAGGAAATGCTTGAAACTGAACTGTTGCCTCTAGGAATTTGTTTCTCATTCACTGCTAAGACATATGAGATACAAGAATTTCTTTTGCTGGAAATCTCCCTGAGAAGAAGAATTACTCTGGGCTATATGCCTCTGCCCCCATGGAGTCTCTTAGGGTGTTAAGAGAGTTGTCAGCTCCTGGGCTTCACACTCTTCAAGAGGGCCCATTTGGGGGCAGAATGAAGGAGGTCAAAGGAGCTCAGAGCTCAGTGGCAGACACAGGCCTGCAGAAAACAAACTGTTAAAAGAGAAGGATGCATCCTTTGGGAAAGCATCCAAGCACAGTTAATTTAATCCCATCTGCATCAGTGGAGACATCCTTTGTTCATGGCTCACTTGTTTATCGACTGGTGCCTCTTCCATCGTGACGGAGGCTCGCACCCTCCACCCTTGTGGTGCCACAGAGAGCTCCTTCCCCAAATGTCAGGTGTGCTTGTAGATGAGAATGGTGTTTCCTGGGGATTGCTTATTTCTTTGAGAAGCAGCCTGAAACACTGGGTTCTTAATGAATGTTTTCCCTTCCTTCCATGCACACCTTTATTTTGCAGGAGGGAAGGGGAAGCAGCCCCTTGGGAGGTGGGATATCAAGACTCAGCGCTGCAGTTAGTGGTATGTTAGACTTTGGCACTTCTGCCATCTGTTGTGGGCTGACAGATGGGATGAAATATGACAGCAGAAAGGCTCTTCTGTTTTAGCAAGACACAAGAAAGCTTGAAAAATCACACCTCCTCCCTCCTTTTCCCCCAAACCCACACAACAACAGTGTCACTTGGTCACTTGTTCTGGCTAAGACAAGGAGAAGTTTATGCCTGAGCATGCTCTCAAAAGTCTTTGAGGGGAAAGTGAGCCGAGTGGATCAGAGCAGAGCTGCTCGGAGGCACTGGAACCTGGGGAGACCACCACACTTTCTCTACTCTTTTCACGTGGATGGGAATTAGGAACCAGTGCTTTTCCAGGGCAGGGAGGAGTCTCTGCTTGGCAAGTCTTGCTGTTTACTTGCTTACTCATGGTAATTAGTGGCTTCATGGCTCATGCAGCAGGGACATTTGGCCTTACCTGTGGCTGGTGAGAAAACTCCTCATCTGGTACCTGAGGATTAGCCAATTTCAGATTCTCCCTGAGACAGAAACACTTCCTACTGGAAACCCACACTGACTGTCTGTAGGAGTACCCAGGGCAAGACCCAGCACTCAGGAAGGCCCAGCTTCTTTACAGGCATGTGTATTTTGTAATTCATCCCAATGCATCTGCCTGGTGCTGTGAACAGTCACATTTTCAAGGCAGCTCAGTGTCCTGAGTACCGGCCACATGTTTGTGGGAATCTTGCCTCAAGGCCAGAGGTGCAAATGTTGTCCAAGGGGCTCTGCCCCATTAGGCATGTCAAGCACTTCTGAAAATTAGGTCTGTGGATGATGACAGTAACAGATGACAACCTTCCACTAAGTAACAAGCTCTTGGTATTTCTCTCCTCTAACACGAGCTTTCAGTTTTCTGGTGATTTTTTAATATGTTTTCCTTTCCAACGGACACACCATTATAATGCTTCTAACTAATTTGTCTTTTAGGATTTCATTGTGACAGTGGTCTTCTCATTCTTGTGGCTAGTGAGCTCATCTGCTTGGGCTAAAGGACTGTCAGATGTAAAGGTTGCAACTGACCCTGATGAAGTGCTGCTGCTGATATCTGCCTGCAAACAGCAGTCCAACAAATGCTTGCCTGTTCGCAGCCCTGTTATGTCAAGCCTCAACACTTCGGTTGTAAGTGACTTTGATTACTGCTGTTTACCCTTACCTTGCAATGTATTTTCATCTTTCACCTGTGTACTGACCTAAATTGACTGGTGCAAACCAGTTTGCTGACATGATTTAATTGGAAGTGCAGTCTTGCTGCAGGGAAAGGCAGGCTGTGACTCACAGCAGCTCTGCCGGAGCAGCAGCAGGATGAGCGTGCAGAGTTGGGAGCAGCAAAAGGCAAAGTGTCTGTCCAAGTGCATTGTTTGCCCCTCTGCTTTTAACTTGCTCACTGCAACACTTTTGAAAAGGGGTCTGTGTGCTCCTTTAGGAAAGAAAGGTTTGTGCCTTATAAATTCCTTTAAAAATCCTCAAAAAAACAACATAAAATTGGACTTCAGCATGTTAAAAAAACCCAAACACAATAAAACCTCTCCAGGCCAGCTGACCAATTAAGATCTCTCTTTTTAATTAGTTTCTTTCAATTTTATATTTCCACAATTTCTTTAAACTAAATTATGTTTTCAAACAAAAAAAAAATTGGTCTAAAAACTTAAACTTTTTTTGGAAACAAAAAGCGAAGCAGACACCTTGTGAGCTACAGCTAAGGGAGGTGAATTTGGGAATTTGCTCCAAAGCTGAGAGAATTTTCCAGCAGCTTTTGGAAGAATCATAGAGTCATTTAGGTTGGAAAAGGTCTCTAAGATCATAGAGTCCAACCACTAACCCAGCACTGCCAAGTCCAGCACTAAACCATGTCCCCCAGATGCCATATCTACTCTTGATCTCATGGATGGTGACCCTACCACTTCCCTGGTCAGCCTGTTCCAGTGCTTGACAATTGTTTCAGTGAAGAGATTTTTTTCTAATAACCAGTCTGAGCTTCCTCTTGCACAACTTGAGGCCATTTCCTCTTGTCCTTGGGAAGGAGGGGTTGGGAGCAGCTTTGTCTTCTCCCGGGACCATGCAGGAGGGTCCATAACATTAGGTTGAGCTGTGAGACCGTGGCTGCTGGTGACGACCTACTCTTCTTCCCACCCAGGTCTTTGGCTACTTGAACTTTATCCTCTGGGCAGGCAACATTTGGTTTGTATTTAAGGAGACAGGCTGGCATTCCTCAGGCCAGCGGCACCCTGCGGACACCATGGAGAAGCAGCCTGGTGGCTACAACCAAGGTGGCTACAACCAAGACAGCTACGGGCCAGCTGGTGGCTACAACCAGCCAGGCTCCTATGGCCAGGTGGGTGAATATGGTCAGTCCCAGAGCTATGGGCAGAGCGGGCCAACTTCCTTCACTAATCAGATTTAGGGTTCACACACAGTGCAAGCTCTTGTGTCCCTCACATGTAGAGAGTTTAACAGGTCTCAAGTTTCAGTGGCGCCAGATTTTCAAGGGTTCTACATAAATTAATACTACAGCACGGTGTTTAATGTCCATTGAAGGTTTAAGCCCACCTTGTTTGGCAGATGGGAGGTAGCCAGTGGGCTGGAGTTGGCCTTTTTCTCCCTGACTAGCCAGACACAGGGGATGTGCTCCTTGCTGGTGACCTGGAGTTGCCGTTGTAGTACGTACTGTAGAGATAACTTTATGGTAGTTTTGTATGTGTTAAGATGGTAGAAGCGTTTTGTAGCCTCAAGTCTATAGTATTTAATATGCATAATATAATTGAATTTCCTTCTTAATTTTGGTGAAAAATTGAAGTGTTTTACTATGATTTTTACAAATTATTCTGTATATCCATGCATGTACCATTGTACCTAAATTTTCAAAACTGCCTGTCTGTGACTCTTCAGAGCATTTGTTTTAGTTATACCTTTTGTTTCAGAAGATTTCACTATTATTTCAGTTAACTGAGTCGTCCATCTGTAATTTAGTGCATGGATAAGCAGTTTCATACTACCAAATGCCTGCACTGTGTAAATGGAACTTCTTGACTTCTGCCACTATATTTTGTTAAATGTCTGTTTAAAAGAAGTAAGCATCTTTTATATATATTTTGCAGAGTTGAATATATGGCTTACCCAAGTTCTGAATGCTTTGTAACTAAACTGTTTTTCCTTGAAATGGCATTCAGTAGTATATATGGTACCTGACCAATGTTTATTCCATTTAACTCTGCTAAGTATTCCTTCTATAAATCACTATTTCTATGGATGTTTCGTGAATCTTTTAATGTGAGCTGTGGAGAATAAGGACCAAGTAACTGTGTTCTATGTTTACAAAGGTATTTATTTAACTAAGATAACAGAGGTGCAGATATCAGTATACAAAATCATGTAAAAATGTCCTGTTGCTTGATACAGCAACATGAAAACTGCACGTGTTGTTGTGACCTTACAAAGCATAAATATTCCTTTATGCCCGCTTACAAGAAGAAAACCTTTTTGTATGTGCTGTTTCAAGATTGTTAGATATCCCTCTGTTAGATCGCTGCTCTGAGCACTAGCTTGGTGCTACTGGAGAATGTAACTGGATTGACCAAATAACCCAGGCTCAGAGGAACTCATCCTAAAAGAGCCAGAGCCAGACTTGTAGCCTGTTTGGATTCCTCCCTGGGAAATTCAGCCCTTCCTCACTACAGTATATGGGATGCATTGATACAAATGAAAGCCTGAAGCACAATCTACTAATCAAAACTGATCATCTGCATTTCTAGATCAAAGTGTATCAGTATATAATCTTATTGTATGAGCTGTAATGTTGAAAGCATCTTAGCTTAAAACAGCTTAGTCTCTTCTATGATTGTTGTAACCAATTTATGGCTACTTGGTGGATGAATCTATATTGTGATATCTATTTGACCCTAATAAAATTATTGCATACAATGCATGTTTTCAGAGTATGTTAATATTGAAATGTCACTGCCAAATAACGAAGGTAGCTATTAAAGAAAAATAACTATTCCTGTGCCTGACCTTAGTGATCATTCTTACTGTTTTCCAACACTTTTATGGCGATTGTTTTAATGTACAGTGGAGTATGACAACTTCTGCAGACACCTGTCATCAAGGGTCAGTATCACAGGTTTTCTAAAAATATTAAAAGTGTGCAGTTTAATACCTGCCTGCCTCTTTACCTCTCTTTCCACTGTCAGTACTGTGCTAACCATCCCAGTTCTGAGGATTGCTGGAAAGCCATGTAAAGCGTTGTAGAGAAAACAAACTGGAATATCTGAATGTTCTCCTGTTCCAAATGAGAGCAAGATAGCATTTTCTGGGTTAATGAAAAAGTTTATTTTGGCTCTTAGGTAATTTGTTTGGGGTTTTTTGGTTTTGGGAGTGGTTGGTTGGTTGGTTTGGGGTGGGGACTTTTTTATGGTTGCTTGGTTGGTTTTCTTCTTTTAAGTTTGGAAAAAAGCTAAATATTGGCAAGTCAGGAGAAAGTGAAATCTGTGTGTGTGTGGCAAGAAGTGTGATGGGATGTGCGCTCTTCATATCCGCTCCCAAATAGTTCAACTCTTTTTTTTTTAAGTTATTGTCGTTCTTTTAAATTCCCTTTGTATTAGTTGATGAGGAATATCTCAAACTAAGCTCCAGTATTGAAACTTCTCCACTAGAAATAGATTTTGTGTCAACTAGCTTTCCCTTCATGCACTTTTCCACCCAAATCAGCAAGGTCCCATTCCCAAATTTTTATGTCCAATGCTGAGGGATGGAAATGAGTTTTGCTTTGGTTTATTCCTGCATTTCAAACCAGATGAAATACTTGTATAACCATGTGAGCGCAGGACTGCAGCTTTTTGGAGTTTACACCCCTGGAGAAAGGACAGTTTCTAAATCAAGGCTGGGAACAGAATTAAGATTATGTCATATTTTGGGTACTATTTGCATAACTCCAGGTCTAAAGTTTTCTCATGAAGGGCAGAGCTGGTGGAAGAGTTTACAAAAACAGTGCAAGAGGCACATGTTTTCATGGAAGACTTGCCCTTTGCTTTATCCAGCTGGCCAGATCTTCACAGGCACCTCAGCTCCTTGCTGCTGTACAGAGCAGTTGAGCTGGTTGTTATCATTTGGGGCTTGTAATCTTCACTCTGAATTAGGAGGGAAGAAAAATCTCTTCATCTATAACTTCTCAGATAAATAAAGTATGGCAGCAGCAAAAGTGAAAACAAAAATGATGTGTGCACTTGTCTGTGTTATGTAAGAAAATGTATTTGAATGTTTCATCAGTCTTCCTGTGAATTTGGGTCTTATCACATCCTTTTGCAGTTGTTGAGAAATTGAAAGTTTATTTCAACAGGGAATAGTGACTGCACAGCCAAGGGTTGAGCAACTGATGAAAAAGACTGCATTTGGTGTTACCTGGATTTAAGAAAAATAGTGAAGTAAAATTGAGCATCCTTTGTGAAACTGCTGCTGGCAGCCTCGTTGCTTTCCTACTTCATCATTAGTGAGTATCTCTGCCACTTAGTTAAATAACTAGGTCAGCCTGGGGAAATAAAAAAAAATGTGTTCCTTGATCTTCTGTGCTGTCCCTCCTGTTTTCCCATGTGTTTCTCTTTATAGCCCATTTCTCAGCTACTCAAGTTAAGAGCATGTTTGCATTATCAAGTGTGAAGCTATGGGAGAGAGGCAGGTACATCTAGTGAGTGTGGTGGAGAGGGGGGAGCACAGGACTTTCTTTCCAGGTGCCCCAGAGGCCAAGAAAGGGGCACATTCACCTGCTGGTTTGGGGTTTCCCCCATTGCTCTTGGCTGGGGAGGGGATGCACTTTGCAGAGCTGGAGCATCAATGCCCTCCACGGGAATGTGCTGGAGAGGGCAGGGAGGATGATTTTGGGTACCCCTGGCTCTGCAGCCTGCTTCATTTCCTGCCCAGCACATCAAGGAGACAAGGATGAGTTCAGATGCAAACATTCTGCCCTGACTTGATGGGGTTGGGGTTTTTGTGTGTGATATGATATTTTTCTTGATGGCCAAATCTCCTTCAGTATAGCCATTGAGCTGCACATAACAGAGTCTCAGGGATGACTAAGACTTGAAGAAAGTTTGTGCTCCTGTTGCATGAATTCATGTTGCAATTGCCTGACGGGACTATTATTTCCAATCTTTTTATGCTCACAAAATGAATGAGCAATCCAGGTTGTAGCCCTGAATCAATCTTGGCTGAAACTGTGATGCACTGATGAAAGAGGCAGTGGCATCAACATGCATTGCACCTCCCTGTAGTCTCCTCCGAACAATATCTCCAGAGTTTCACAGTTAATTTGACAGATAGATTATGAACTACTGAGTAAAAGCTGCCATGTATTATTGCATCCTTTTCTGAAAAAGTTCTTCTTATATTGCAACGTATCATGTCACAAGCATTTAGTCCTTTGTTCACTAGTTCTAAGATAGATTTATGTCAAAATTCCTTATGTATGTGAATGGATGGCATCTTGGTTTGAAAGACAGGTGTCTGCCAAGGAAGGCAAGAGTCTCCCTTCAAATGAAAAAAACCCGCAACCCCCTTCCCTCTGAATTATTGTAATTTTGAAATTAAAGGGCTTTCAGGCAAAGGTATGAGGAATAGAAATAGTAAAGAAACAGTTCTCTACGTGTGTGTGTGTGTGTGTATGTGTGTGTATCACAAGGCAAACAAACAACAATAACTACAGCAGTGACAGCAAACAGAAGCACAAACCCAGCGCAGCCTCTCTCGGCTGTCAGGCCCTTTCCCCTTTGGTGCAGTTCCAGTCACAGCCGGCAGGGGCGCTGGCGGCTCCCGGTGAGCAGGGCAGGTGCGATGGTTCCCCCGCGGCTGCAGGGGGCGCTGTGGGGAGAGCTCAGGGAGCGCGCGGCAATGGCGGCCTGGGGTCCTGGGAAGGGATGGAAGAAAGGCTTCACAAACCTCCCTGGGCAGCCGATCCCGGTGTGCGGCCGGACCCTCGGGAGCAGCAGGCTGGAACAGCAGGGACGAGCACAAATCCCGGGTGGCAGACGAGATGTATCAAACTCCGGAGCTGCACAGGGAACCCCGGAGGTTTCGGCCCGCCGGACGAACGCAGCGGTGGGGGCAGAGCGGCCGCAGCCCCGCTCCCAGCAAGGCAGGGAAAGGTGGGCTTGGGATCCCAGGGTTTCTCCAGTAGAAAAGAAGGCAGCTGAAAACAGAAGGCCTCCAGTGGTGACGAGATGGCAGCAGCCTCTCTCCCCATCCAAATGCAGAGAGCTCCCAAAGCCCACACTCCCAGGTGAAAAAGAGTGGACCACACCCTCAGTGTCTAGGTCCTTTGTCTTTCCCAAGTACCCAGCAATTTGTAGCCCCGGCAATATATATGGGGAAAAAAAATCCCAAAAAACCAGGAGGGGAACCCGGCAAACCCCAACAGATGGTCTACTTAGCTTGTACCCTCCCTAACTTAACTATTCATTCTTAGGATTTCTGTTTATTCCCTGCTTCTGCTAAACCCAAGAGCTTTTCCTTTTGGAATTCTCTAACATCAGCAATAATCTGTATTTTGCTATTAATATCTGATGCTGGTTATCCCATCATTTGTCAATGCCATCTATCCTTATTCTGAACATCTTGGCATTTCAATATGAAATTTTAATAGTGGGGAGGCATCCCATTTGTTGCATTTAGTTTCTGTTATTACATTTTTATTATGGTGTCTCCCTTTAATGAGATTTGGGGTTTTTAAGAATATAGCTGTCTTTCTAACATCTAAATGTCCTGTCATAAAACATTTCTTGGAGGAAAAATTACTTGGCAATAGTATTTTCAGGATTAAAGATCATCTAATTGCAGCCCCCCTGCCATGGGCAGGGACACCTTCCACTAGACCAAGTTGCTCAAAGTCCTATCTAGCCTGGCCTTGAACATTTCCAGGGATGGGACAGCCACAACTTCTCTAGGTGAAGAGTTCAAGCTGTTACCTGCCAGGGTACAAGTTAGCAGCTCTTCTCCTGCAGCTCCTGAAGGGTTTGCTGGTGAAATGAAGTCTGAGAGGCCAGGAGGTGGGAATGCATCTCCTGTTTCAGGTATTCCATTGTGCCTGTGTCCCTCTGGTCCTGCCCTCCCCTGCCCAGGGTCATCTCTAAGGGAGTCGGGGCTCTGTCATGTACACACAAGTTTCACAACATCAGCCTTCTTGAAATGCAGGAAGCATTTCCTCAAGAAAAGGAGGGGAAAAACTCTGGGAAAATACCAAAAATGAAGGAGAGGCTGTGACTTCTTGCAGTGGCAATTATTTTAAGTGAACTGCCTGTAAAGATTTTGCAGTTTGAAGTGGCAGGTTGCGTATTTTGTGAAGACAAGATTGTTAACATGTGAAACATGCTAAAAATTGACCAATAAAAGTACCTGGATATTTCAAACATAAATAGTGTGTATCAAAATAGCTACAGTGCAGATGGCCTGTCTCCCCACACACCTTGCTGACCAGAATACTTGAGCAACACACACAGCCAAAATCTCACTGTCTTCAAAGCTGATCAGCTGCAAAGGCAAGGGTTATCCTCATTCTACCCTTTGTCAGGCACAAATGCTCCTGCATACACTAATTAGTGTATCCTATAGGGATAATGAACCCCAGGTTTGTTTGAACTTGTTACTACCCCAGAAAAAAACAAATCACCTGTTCTAGAGCTCAGGCTCTCAAACGTCGGTGAGATTAAAACAACTGTGAGCTGAAATCTGATCTACGGTGGAAAGATTCCAAAACACAGAGGCCTGGGTTTGCCAACCCGCTCACAGTACTGCCTGCTACTGATAAACAGGCAACTGAGTCTGTTTCTCCCTCTCGTTTTTTACCTTGGACACTAATACCAGACATACCCATTCCACAGATAAACCAGGATGTAAGGCTTTTCGTGCCTCATATGGTTCAACAGATGTGAAAGGGAATTACCACTTCAACATGATATCAAGACTCTTTTTTTTTCTTTTTTTTTAGCTGATGGCAGATTACTAAGCCTGAATTCTTGTTTCATTTTAGTGTGTTAATTGATGGGATAATGAGCATTGATTATATGTCTTTTGGCTTCTCATTGCAATTACAGGCTCTGTTTTATTCATGAGCCAGTCCTAAAGAATGCACTAGAGATCCAAGACAGCTTAAAGCTCTCAGAAAAAGGCTCTGAATTGTTTGAGTAATGACACTCTTAGATGGAAAATTAAAGGTTCTCTTTTCCCATGCTTTTTAAGATAATTAAAATCCAGGAACAGTAAGGTGGTGAACATCCTTATTCATTAGCCTTCAGTAATTTAGCTTCTACTAAATGAGGAACACATTTTAATTCTCCAGGCCATCTGTTGCAGTCTCCTTTGTGTGTCCTGTTACATAAAGTCTCATCATGGATAGTTTTAACATCAGTATTGTATCCTTTCATCAGGAGTGATGAGCTGGATGAGGTAGTTGAAGTGACTACCTATTAACAGACCACCCTGGGATTAAAGCAGCTGCTTGGTCTTTTAAGTTGGAAGTTATCCTGTCTAGACACCTCTAGGCAAAGGATCTGCAGAGAGGAGCCCCTGCATGGAGATAGGCAGTGTGACAAGCTGTGTTTTCTAATAGCGATATCCATGCCAATAAATAACAAAGTTCATCGGAGCCTTTCCAGTTCCTCTAACATGCAACTGCTCTCCCATATGGCTCTGTGCTGCTTTTGGAAGCAGGCACTCTCTGTTCAGGTAGGAACCACAGCAGAGGCTCCATGCTGGATGCTGCTTTGGAAGGGGTTTGGAGCAGGTCTCTTTGCGCTGTGATGGGGAAATAGAATAAATATTAGAGTAGGAGTGCACCCACCTAGGATAAATGCTGGATCAGGAACTGGGAAATGCTTGGATTCTGACTCAGGCTGTAGGAATAACTCACTTTATAGCTTGGGGCAAGTTACATTATCCCACACCGGAAAAGTTTCTCATTAAAATTATAATTTGTATAGATGAATGGATGCAGTGTCAAAGTTATTCCTGATGCAAAGTTACATCCCCACAGGTCTAGAAGGATCCAAGTTCCATTATGAGTTTGGTTTGTTTCTGTCAAATTCTCCTGTAAAATACAAGCCCCACTACTTGCCAGCCCAGCAGTGCCTTCCAGGGGCTACTGTAGACCACTGTGTTTAGCTGGCTCCATGATTCCCAGGTAGTGTTTACATTATTGATAGGCATTGCTACAAGCAGGCTGCTTCCACAGGGGAGAGCTTCAATCCACCTGCTTGCTATTACTCCCGTTGCTTGGAGATCACAAACACCCTGGCCTCGAGATGTGTGGCTGCAGAACAAGTGTTCCCAGTACAAAACAGGACTCAGTCAATCAGCCAGCTCCTGCTTCCAGCAAAAAAGGCCCTCTGTCTGCTGCAGGCATGCCCAAAGGGTAAGTCATCGCTTTGTTCTGGCATCTTGGTGATCTGCCATTTGTCTTGGAACTCATTATCTGGATGCGTTTGTCTGTGTCACATGCTCTGTAATTAGTTTCTAGTAATTCAGCACAAGGTAAGCAGGTTTTGGGGTTTTGATTGAAAGCCGGGAGGTGCTTCTTGCAAATGTGAGTCCTCCTGGAAATAAAAGCTATGTGCCTGGTCCAAGCTGAGAGCACTGGTGAGGAGGGGATAGCAGACCCCTCTGCACTTTCCTGGGAATGGGTGTAAAACTGAGAAACTTCCGGGACCTCTTTCATGTTCTGAAGAAATTACATTATGTTGCAATGTCCCTCACTTAAATATAATAATCAGCTTTACTAACAAATCCAGGCTACTCACTTAGGTGAGGGTTTAGAAGCTGTGTGATGTTCTTGTGCTGCTTGTAGAGGCCATTTTCCTTTCCACTGAGAAGGAAAGGCATTCTTCCTTGGGGAGCCCTGAATTCCTGGGGGATTAAATAAAATAGAAATGAGCAAGCTCATTCATGGAGACATTAAATACCCAACACAATTTACCAGATGATAATTGTGCCTCTCTGCTTTCTCACCACCAGCGTACCCATAGCCAAGCAGCTGACATCAATACAAGGTAAGGGGACCCCTTCATTGTCCCTTTGGGGTTCAGGTCTCTTTCACAGCTCACGTGCAGAAAATTCTGGTGATGTCACAGGGCTGCACAGGCTGTGCAGATACTCAGCTGATGCAAGTCAGGAGGGTCTCATGGGTCCCTGTGCCAGGTGCTCCTGTGTTGTTACATCTCCTCTTCTGCTTGCCTTTTCATGAAAAATTACAACATAAATCATCTGTATAACCTCTGCTAGCAGAGGCTTGTGAACATGCAGCATTTTGGAGTCATGCATGAGTGGGGGGAATGAATCCAGCCACAATCCCAAGTATGCCATAATGCTGAAGTGCAACACTGATGCTCAGACACAGACCTGCCTGTGCAGCCAGCTTCCCAAATGGGCCATGTTTTCCCTGGGAGTCCAAATGCATCTAGGAGATGGTCACCATGGCCTGTCCCTGTGGTGTGGCAGGTCCTTGCTGGATGCCCCGTGTCAGGATAGACCAGATGAGTCTCAAGCCTCACACTGTGTCACAGCCCTAGCTCTGAAGGAAAGCTTCCTTCAGGGTGTGGTTCTATGGGGCACGAAGCGTGTTGCTGGCCCACTCCAAATAAAATCTGTGCCAGGTCCTCTGTGTGTATAAACAGTTTCAGTCTCATTAACTTTAATGAAACTACAATGAAACTACACAGATTTCCACCCACCCAGGATGGTTCTAACAGATTCATTTCAATTTTATCTCAAAAGCCTCTTTTTAAAAATTTTTTAATAAACTTTTCCTCCTTCCAGCTCTAAGAAAATGCTCAGACCTTGAAAAGGCTTTTGCTACAGCAGCTTTGGTGTATAACAACTATGCTGACCCCAAGGGCAAGCTCAGCAAAGCTGAAACCAAGAGCATACTACAGTCCCAGTTTTGGCATGTCATACAGGTGAGGAGGTTTGCTGAGTGGGTGGCACTGGGACAGCCCTGGCCGGGCAGTTTGGGTGCAGGAATGGCAGCTCAGGCTCTGTCCTGCAGCTGGGCAAACATCCCTCTATGGGGTAATCCCAAGTGAGACTTTAGGGATTTGGTACAAACATATTCTGTGACTTAGTTGTTTTATGCTGGGCCTGTGTCTAACATAGGGCCAGAGGAGGGGGGCAGCAATAAACCATGGCTGATGCCTGGTTGAATTTGTTTAAAGAAAACAGGGCAATTGCAAAAAAAAAACGCAAACAAACAAACAAACAAATGAGAACCCTTGGTTGGTGACAAGAGGCTGTATTTATGAAGAGAAGAAACCTGTGGCATTTAATGAGGTGTTTGGTGGTTTGCTGGAGCACTGACCCAGTACTGAGAGCCAGCCCTGTGCCACAGAGCCACATCACTGAGGTCACTGGTGGGGCTCCTGGGAGCGAGGGGCAGAAAGCCCTCACCCACCTGGCCGTGTATGGTGAAAAACAGCCATAGCAGCCCTTGCAGCTGTAAACTTCCTACAGGGTTTTTTTCCCCCTCCCTAAATTAAAAAAAAAACACCAAAGCAAAGCAAAAAATCCCATTTTATCAAGTGGTAGGAAAAGCTATATAGGATACTGAAAAAGAGCTCAACTAAGTAAAAGAGAGAGGTAACACCTTTTCTTCCAAAAATAAAATCACGACTGGTTGGGGAGGAGAAGTCGTCACCAAATTAGAAACTAGGCACCTTATTGAAAAAGAATTGAAATTATCACTAGCTAATTAAACTTGGGATCCTGAGATGATTTGGGAATTATGAAGCTATAAAACCTACCCTGGAACTCTATCAAGGTTTTTTTGTGAGGAAATGTGAATAATAGATATGTTACAGAATTTTAATAATCCATTCCAACAGGAATGTCCAACAGGACCAAGAGTAGCACTACTACAGTTATGCCTGTAAAATCAACAGTTTCTGAGACCTTCACAATATATATTTGTATATATTTGAATATTAAATTTAGGAGGGTTGGTTAGTTGGTTGTTTCCTCCTCCCAGTTTTATCAAGACACAGGACTCTCTTTTTTTTCCCAGCAGTTACCAGCTACATCATCATCATTGTCAGATTTTCAGTCATGATTAGCTGTCCTTTAAAAGATATATTCTGGATTCTGGTGTAAACTTTGAGGACTGGTTGTTCTCCTTTCTGATTGCAGTAGTATTTCTGTTTGAATTTCTTTGGATAACTGTAGAAAAACTAATATAAATGTGGATGTAACAACCTGAATGGGAAAATAGAAAAATACATTAATATTTACATGGGTAGATGTCTTTTTATTTTTCTAATGAGGCAATAAAAAAAAGGAATCTCATGCTTAATTTTTTTTTTTCATTTAAAATCCTCCCTAGGGCCAAGAAAACAAACCAAAGTACCAGGAAATAATTTCTTTCTTGGATGAGGAGTCAGAGAACAAAATTGATTTTGAAGATTTCCTATTCTTGTTAGTCAGTCTCACTTTAATGTCTGACCTGCTGCAGGAGATCAAAAATATGAAAACCACAAAATGATCTGTGATTTTAAAGAAGAAATGGCTTGGCACTGTATGAGGAAAGCATGAGGGGGTCTACACACAGAGATACCACTGTGTGCCAGGATACCCTGTGTTGGTCCCTTTTCAATGGAATAAAGTCATATCCAAACCTGGCTGAACTTACTCCTCTCTCAAAACACTCCATGAAGCGGGTGCTCAGGGATTTGTGTCCACTACGTTTGTGCTTTGGGAGAGTGAGTGACTGGCTCCTGCTGGGTTCAAGAACAGTTAACAGCTGGGAGCAACCCCCAGCCCAGTTTAATGCCAGGGAAAGGCAGCCCATTCTCTCCCAGACCTCTCCATCCTCCCCCTACTATAGTTTGGGAGATGATGGAGAGACAGCTGCCAAAATGTGCAGCCCCATCCCTCGAGGCAGGGCTGCCCAGCTCCCCGGGTTGTCCCTGTTATCCCAGGGAGCTTCAGCCCTGAGCAGGGCATTACTAGTGTTGGATTTCACACTGGTCAATGACCATAAAATCTGTTGCTGTCTTAGGTAAACATTGATTTTAGCCTGCGTGGTTTCCACCCCACCATTAACCCCACTGAAGGGAGCCTTTGTTTGCTTTTGTTTCCTCCTCCAACTGCTCTCTTCCTTTAGAGATCACAATGGAAGGAATTTCAAGTCCTACATTTGCAGGGCATCTTTAACAGTGCTGTGCTTGTATGAGCAGGGGAATGACCCAAACATGCCAGCCAGCTGAATCTGCTGTTCCATGAAACTGTGAAAAGCAGTAACCAGGTAAGAGGTGGTCCAGACCAGAGATGGTGGGAAAAAAGGGTGGCCAATAAATTGTCTGCATTGGAATGGAGCAATATTGGTTAGGGCCAGAGCCTCAGATTAAATGCTCATCATCCTAGTATTTGATTTGATTCCTACCTACGAAGTCCTGACTCAGAGCCAATATTTATCCTACTGTGACATCCCTTTGGGACACAAAAAGCAGTCTCATGCCCCAGGAACTGAACAGCCTCTGTAAGGATGTTATAAGAGCTTACCAAGATGAACGAGCCAGCAAGACATTGGAGCCTTTTTAATTTTTTTTTTTCTTCCTTGGCTGGAAAGGAGAAGACAAGAATGACTTAGCTTTGGTGCTTTAATTTTTAACAGGAAGGGATCAAACTCTCTAGTGTTAAAAGAGGGAAATCCAGCTGAGTAATGAGATTTAACTCCTTGACATAAAAAGGCTCTTAGTGTTTCCAGGAGCTAAGAGGATGTTTTGTGATGGATTTTGATGTGAAGGAAAGACTACAGTAGAAGACCAGCAGTCTGTTGTTGGAGAACGAAGGTCTGTGCCTGTGCAGCGGGGGATGGAGCTGAAAGAAGAAATGCAAATGGATGTGGTGGGTTTTGAAATGAAGCTCATCAGGTAAGGTGCTGTGTTTGGACCTCAGCCAGGACATGGCCTTGTCTGGAGGCTAAACATTCATAACCAGTCCTACTACAAAAAAACCCTCATATTAGCAAAGCCCCTTCTGTGAGTTGCAAGAACAGGCAGCATCCAGCCTGCGGCAAGAAGTGACAAAGGCAACACGTAGCGCTTCTGTCTGTTTGCTAGCAGGAATGTCCCTCCAGCACATCCCCTTGCTGAGAGGCTGATGTCCCAGTGCTGTGAGGATGACTGCTTCCATGGGGTGCCCAACAAACCTCCCAGAGGTGGGATCATCCATGCTGGTATCACAGTTTAACACTGATACTGTGTCCCTGGTGTTACTCAGTCTCTTTCCCCACCCCCTTGTTTTTTGGCCAGGAAGACTTGTGAAAGCTTAAAATATCAGCTAATGCTCCTTTTCTGGAGTAGGAAGATGAATTGATTGTGAGTCTCTAGGCAGCTTTCCTATTACTAAAGCAAAGAAAACACAGCACAGCCCTGAAAAGATTGTTTGGGAGCCACTGGTGTTGCTGGAAGCATAAATTTCCTAATGTCCCCGTTACAAAAACAAAAAAAAAAGGAAAGGAAAAATATTATGAAGCCAATCAAGAAAAAGTTTATTGAAATTGCTAAGGCTCTAACACAGTTTTTGTTACTGCTGAAGTGTTTCTAAATCTTGCACAATTTGAATTAATGACTTAAGAACCTTTTATCAGATCAAGTCACTCTATCATCTCATCATGTGCAAACACTTTTGTCCCAATTCAGTGTGTTGTGAGGAACATCCTGAGCCCCTGGCTTGGATGAAAAGCCCCTTGTGCTAAGCACAGTGGAAATTCAAAGTGAGAAACAATTCCTGAACAACTCAATAGCAAATATATTCAAAAGGCAGGGAAGGAATCAGAGGCACAGAAAAACCAAGTACCTTGCTGAGCACATGTAGCACAGCTGGAGCTGGATTCCAGCCTGCACTGGGCTCCTCACACAGAAGCCAAGAGGTTCTGTGATGGTTTGTGCAAGAGTTTCTGAACAAAGTGAATGGGATGTGCAAGGCTCGATCTGCATCAGTTCTTGAAAGTCCTACCTGATGCTCAAAAGCAGAAGGATGTGTTTGGAAGAGCCCCAGCATCTTTTAGTTAGGAGTAGGCAGAAGTTTGCAGCTTGACTGTGGAAGATGCTCTTTTGTTATCTCAGGCTATTTGTGGCTGCCCTGAGCCCTCTCAGCTATTGGCTTTGAAGCTGATCTGGTGTAGAAGGCGTGTCTGGCTGCGTCCTCAGGGACCTGGCTGTAAACTTCCTTAAAAGCCTACTGTTGTGCTTTATTTTGTTCCTAGCTTACTCCTTTCGGAAGCAAGGAGAGTTCATTGGATTTCTCATAGCAGAGCCCAGCAAGTGCTAAGGAGTGAACAGCAGCTGAATTGATAAAATCTGCATTTCCTCTGCCTCAGCAAGGGGGAACATCACACCAGTATTTGATACCCTCCGAAGTGAAAGGGGCATGAAGAGTAGCCAATAAAGACCTGACTTCTGTGTGCTTGGGGTTGTGTTGGGATTTGTTCTGTGAGAGCATTCAGCCTTGGGAGGTTCTGTAGACTTTGGATCTCAGCTTTAAGTTCTGTCCTGAAAAGTCTGAATCATCTCTGCAGTTACATGAGCTTCAGATGACTGCCAGAGGAGAAATGAGGGTCAGGGAGAATTTCAGCCTCTGATCTTCAGCTTCCATTTCCAAATATCAGCTCAGGAAGGCAGGTTCACTCTCATACTTTAATTAGCACACCTACAGCTTCTCCCCATGACTTCTTACTTTGTATCTGGCCTTAGCTCTTTGGCCTGCTGAACTTGTGAAATTTTTAAAATCTGGTTTTAGTCTAATCTCTGAGGGGCTCTCGCAGATTGCAGGGGAACTCTCACACCCCAGTGCACTAACTTTGAGGAGGTGAGTCGGGGCAGGGCTTTGCATGTTGAACTTTCTTCTGGGAGCCCAGGGCCACACACACTGTATGTACAATTTTTCATAAGTCTTTCAGGGAAGAGAAATATATTTTTCAACTGTCTTGCTGTAACTGTACCTTCAGTAAGCAGACCCTGCAGTCTGAGATATGTTTTCCCTGACCCTTCCTCCCTCAGAGTAAGTGTTGTGTTACTTTTTCATATAAGTTTAAACTTGCCCTGGGTGCATGCACTTTTGAAGTGTGTGATGCCCGCCCCACCTCAGTGCTGCCATGTGTCTTGGCCCATGAAATCTTCTCAGCAGCTACATCCACTCAAATGGTTATTGCAGCAGGTCTCTTTGCAGAGAGAGGTAGAGGTTTGCATTGTAGCCTGCCAAAGAAGTGGTTAAATTGTGGCTACGTGGTAGGAAGCTTCTCTGGGAATGTTGGAATGATTTCTGCAGCAGTGTTGGAAAGATGCTACATAGTGCAACCCCCTAGCTCACACAGAGCAGATGAAAAACTTTGTCCCAGAATTATGTTCTCTGCAAAGTGTGATAGTTTGTGAGCCTCAAATGAGCACTCTGAAATGTCTCTTGGAAAAATAAAATCTGTTCATTTCAAGCTCATTCAGGGAAGATAGATGTAGAAGAGATGGTTTATGGTTTTTTGAATTGCCTGGTTTTAATCCTGCATTGGCTTTTACTGCAGTCCATGGTTCCAGTGAAGCTGTGTCTCCTCACTTTGCTCACCTGCTCTTCCCTCCGCCCTACATAAGTGTTTATAGTCCTAGAACTGAGTCCTCATCCAGCAAAGGTAAACAGCAAATAATATTCAAGCTGGGCCAAAATGGGTTTACAACAAATATGGGTTTATAACATATGAGTGTCTGATTGTTTGTCAGAGATCCACTGAGTCTTAAACAGGACCTGGAGTACTGAGGGCCTCTGGGCAGGGAGGGACCCCAATGCCTAAGAGGTCTCTCACTCGATGGCAGCATGAACTTCAGCCCTTTGCCATGATGGGTGGCACCCTCACATTTCTGACACCATTTGGGCAAACCCTGGAACAAAGGGACCAATTGCTATTTGTGATTTCCTCTTCCTTTTATTCCCCTTTCCATGATCTTGCTTTCTTGGCTGCTATCTGCTGGATCTTGATGTGTAGAGAAACACAAAACAGGACATATACTCCTGGGAATCTGCTGCTGGAATCAATGAGAGGGCAGGACCTCGGGTGGAGGGAAGCAGCTCCGCAGGTGGGTATGTTTCTACCCCTCCAGTAAAACCAACAGCCCAAACAGGTGCAGGAGCTCTTCAGTGGGCAAAATCAAGCCTCTGATTGTCCTGAGATGATCAATAAACGGCATACAGAATACGGGGAGCTCTTCCACTCCTGCAACCTCTCACACACAAAGCTGGTTAACTTTTGGGCACTCAAGCATCACTGGAGCAAAGGAGAACAAGCATCATGGTACATGATTTTGGTGAGTTTTGTCTTGCTGCATGTTATTACCAGGAGCCTTGTTAACCGTTAGTCAATGTTACAAACTGAAAAAGGGGCTCTCTGGAAAGCCAGCTTTGAGTGGATAAACTAATGGATGCCAGGTCTCTGCTTGAGTTTGGAAAATGAAGCTGGGTAGTACTGGGAACTGTCCAAGTAGTCTTACAGCAGGGACAAGCAGAAAAATCTACAACCCAACCCTGAGACTCTTCCTCCTCCTCTGTTGCCCAGACAGCCTTCCCACTATTTCTCTTTCCTAGGAGTATGAGATTTGTTTACTTTGACATCTTTATTTTGACACCTGGGACTGTTGGAGGAAGCCTCTGTACAGACACTGACCCATTACCTGCATTTGCTGGTGAATTTTTCTTTTTCCATTGTTCTGTCTCCATCCCCACATAATGCTCATTTGAGCATTTTGAGTATTTTGTGCACTAGCAGACACATCCAGGTTAACCATTATATGACAGCTTTTTTCTCTGAGGCTGGCAGGGGCAAAAACCACACTGGAGATAGAATATCCACAGGTAAGTATCCCTTTTTCTGTGGGACACTGTAGCTGGTGTCATGGTGTAGTGGTTTAGTTAAAAATATCCATTACTTATTTTCCTTCTGTGAGATAAGAATT
Source organism: Lanius collurio (assembly GCA_020086605.1). Lineage (NCBI taxonomy): Eukaryota > Metazoa > Chordata > Aves > Passeriformes > Laniidae > Lanius > Lanius collurio. The sequence goes on from JACBWW010000009.1 coordinate 11,194,577, forward strand.
AGGAGAAAGGAGGCACAAAACTTAAATGAATATAACGAAATTTATTAACACACCTAAAAGAAAGAAAAAAAGTCAGACTAAACCTCCACAACACTTCTCCTCCCTCCACATTTCTCCCTTCTCTCACTGACAGTGTAAAAAGACAAGCTTTGAGATTTTCAGTCAGTTTACCACCTCTGTAATAATCTTTTTTCAGTTCACTTAGGGAGCTGGAGTCTCTCTTACTCATGCTATGGAGACATCTCCACAAGAAGCAGTTCTCTCGTAGCTTCCATGTCACAGCGAGACAGCCACCAGGGTTGGTCCTCTGCTCGCATAGGAAAGTCCTTTCCCTTGACTTTCAGCTTTCCCCACAACTGTTTTCGAGGGTTCCATTGTGAGTTAATGGGGTACTTGTTTTAAGGATGAGCTGTTCAAAAGCAAAGGTTCTCTTCACTTATCTCTGGCAGCATCTTCATCTCTAGGAACAGAGATCATCTTCTTCCCCATGGCAGATGGTGGGACAGTGCTTCCACCCCTGGGGCAGTCAGTTCCAGATGTACTGCATGCCCCTCCAGGTGAAGGCAAAACTGAGGCCTGCCCTGTGGTGCCAAAGATATGGCGAAAAATGCATTAACAATGTCAATAGTGGTGTACCACGTCACTGGTTTGGACTCCAGCTCTTACTGGAACTCCAGCATGTCTGGCACAGCCGCACCCAAGCTTCTCATCAAATCACAGCTACTTTAACATTTGCTTATCTCAGCACAGGTACTTTTGCTTACAATTGCAGTCTGAACGCTCCACCCCCCATGCTTCCATGAAATTGTGACAGGTACCCTGCTGTATCATAGTCCATCACCATAGCTTTACAACAGAATTTCAGCTTCTAGGCTTGAAGCATCTCTTTCTCCTCCCTCAGGGTTTTCAGCTCTTCCTTCTTCACGACTTTGGTGTCTTTATGGTGTTTTCTTCACATGCCTTCACCTTTCCCTTTCCTCTGACCTGGGAGAGGACTGGTGTCTGCAGACTTCATCTGTTCTGGAGAAATCGTACAGCACTAAAAGGGTTAGTCTCACTGGCTGGAGTTCGCCTCATCGCTGTGGGTTACATGATCTTTGCCAGGCCTCAGATGAATGTTGGCCACTCTGGGTGAGGGCTGGCCAGGCCTGGGGCTCCTGCTCGGAGCAGGGCTGCGGATGGACAGAGCCACGTGGCTCTGGGGTGGCTGTCTCCCATCCAGCCCAGCCTGCACTCAGGGGCCACACCGAGCAGGGCCCAGCCTGGCCCCACGGGCTGCGGGCCCCCAGTTACCTGTCCGAAGGCTGGAAGCAAAGAGAGCTTTTCCCAGGGTTTGTTCATTCTTAAATGTGGATCACAGAGGCATGTTAAGATTCTTAAGTGGCTTAAAAAGTTGCCGATATTCAGCCTAGCCAGTTGATTGGTTCTGTCAGTTCTAGAGAAAGCTGTGTGCACCCCTCTGCCAGAGAATCACTTCTGTGGCTGGTGGAGCCCTCTTTTAATCAAAAACCCAAACTATTCCAAACCACGACACATGGCTTCCCTGGGTTTAAATGCCACTATATGGACTATATAGAGCTTTGCCTAATTAATTAATGAAAACAAATTGCAAAATTACCTTCTTATTTAACTGATCTCACTGCAGAAATAAGGCTGATTACTTCCCTGACAAATTTTAATTAGGCAGCTACAACAAACTGTAATAAAGAGCACAAGTCAAAAACAGATCATACTAGATATGGCTTTTTCAAATGCTGTGTTAGTACAAGGGAACATACACACAGTGATTAAATGATACAGAAAAAGCTAATTTTTTTCTCCTCAGGTAAAAATCTATCTTCTTTCTAGGGAAAGAAGCATTTATATAAAAACATTGCATTAATAACCAACACATCAGTAAGTGTTTATTGGTAGTTTCTTTCCAACAGGAGCTCTTGCACATTCTGCAAGGCTTGGCCATTACAGAGCTCTTTATTTCTCCTCTAAATTTACACTTGTAGTACACATGACCCAAGGTTACTGCAAAGCCTCTGAGGACAAGAAAGGCTTTATTACCTGCACATATACTACTCATTTGTCTTTCCTCTTTTAGCATTTTAGGGCTTGGATCCAGCTCAGCTGAAAACAGAACACAATTTTATAAGGATTTGCATAAGAATTGTAAGCAGAGGCCCACACAAATTAAGCATTAATTAATGAGCACCTAAAGCCTTCTGCTTGAATGCAGCCTGAGGCCAAGCAATGCTGGGAGTGCTCAAGTATATGTGAGGGAAAGAGTGTGTAAGCAGAGCAAATTAAAGAAAAATGCTTAATTCTTCTCCAATACTTATTCCAGCCCTTGAGACTGTAGAAGAATTGCAGACTTCTTATGCCTGTTAGATGATAACAAAGGTCAAAATGAAAGCTCTTTCACATGGAACTGAATTCATCCAGAAGATCCCAGGCTGTGTTGTGTCCAGGATGCTGAACTCTGGTCAAGGAATAATGGTGCTTTGAGCTGCCCCGCAAGGAGGGAGAGGGTGCCTCACAGCCTGGGCAGTGTGGAGGTGCAATGTGGGGCTGGGGGTGTTGGGGTGGGTGTTTGGGGTCGGCTGATGCCCTGGGACAAGCAGGTAGTACCTCGGAATTGCAGCAAAGAGGCAAGTTTGTGTTGCCTGATGCAGTGTCTGGGTGGGATTCACCTCCTCTGTGGGACTAAAAAGACCATTGATGTAACAGGACAGTGGGCTTTGGACTTGGAAAAAGGCTAAGAGAGTCTGGAGAGTTTTGAAATCTCAAGTGACCATTTTCTATATATTATTCCCTGCATACATCTAACACACTGGCAAAGGACTCCTAAGGAAACTGGCTTGTAGCTTTCATGGGTGGCAGCCACGCTCTGAACACACCTGCTGTCCCTGTGCCCACCCCCACCTGTTATAGCCAGAGCCTTCACAGGAGAACATTTTGGCTCTGGTTCTCTCCTTTTTTCTAACCCAGAGAAATGTTTAGCAGCTCTTACTCAGGCATTTAACTGAAAGCTGTCAGCTGCTGCATATTTCAAATCAGCTCCTAAATTCTGATAAAAGGAAAACACCCTTTTTTTGCAGAGCTCTTGGGATACAGGTCAGGGTGTTGGACTTCCCAAGCTGAGCAGATGGAGAGCTGTTTTGTCCTGCCATAAAGGTGTGTGAAATACCTCCTTGCACTAGACATCTGTTCATATACCAGAAAATAAATGCTGGTATTAATTGAAAATGGGGAGTTGTTGATGTCCATGACCTACTTCAGTAGTGTAGCTGTCTTGAGCACAAAACTTGCATGCTGGTAGCCTTAGAAAGGTCCAGGCAGGTCTTGTTTTTGGGGTTTTTTTGGAAGCAACAAGAGCTTAAGAAAGTCAGGACTGTCGCCTTGAGCTGGAAGCCATTTGAACTGTGTGCTCTGCTGCAACCTGGGACCATTTTGCTGTTGACAATTATTTCCTAATAAGATTCCTGGCTAGATGTGTGCATCCTAATGAGTACTAGGCGCTAACAGAGGCCTAGAGGTGTCTTAAGATCGATTGAAGCACACAGACAGTTCATGTAATGGAGGAGAGCCTGAACTTTAGCTAAAAGCAAATGAATTGAAACAGCTGTAGACCGATTGCTGCAACATCTTAGTTCCCTGTAACGACTCAAAAGCAAACGCTGCCCTCAGGGTCTCTTTGGGAGCTGTGTGGCTCCCGCGGAGAGCGGCTGTCCCTGCCTGCCTGACCCGCGCTGGGGCTGGGGTGGAGATGGGCTGGTGCTGCCCCAGGGGAGAACGGGGGGGTTTGGCTTCGGGGGTCGTAGGGATCCCAGGCAGTTGGTTTGGCGCTTGGTTTGCTCTGAAGGAATGTATTTAACATGTTGCTAAGATGTTTCTGCTGGAGCCTAGTACCAAGGGAAAGGTGGTAGAAAATGGGGTGGGGTAATAGCTTATGTAGACCTGGGTATGTATATAAAATATATGGATTTAAAAATATATATAATATACTTTGACTTATCTATACACAAGCTATAATCTAATATATATAATATGTAGAGTATATAACTACTAATATACATGTGCTACATATAAAATATCTCTATGTGCGTAGACACTTATAAAATCTTTCCAGTTTTCACTATTCTGACTTATCTCACCTAGAAACTCTGTTTTGCTTCTAAATTACTTTCTAGGCCACTTATAACTACAGTGAGCAGTACAAATCACTGGATACATTTCTTTTCTGTTGAAAAACTGAGGCTTATTCCTAGTCTTGTGAGGTTTGGATTTTTCATCCCTCTATTTATTAATGCATTAAAGGATCCTCCTTCTTATCCTGTGACATCCTAGCAGCTTTAAGTGCCTTGGAGAGGGGATTTGTTAAAAGCCTTTTTGCATTAAAATGATGCTAAATGGAGTAGGCAATCATTCTGCTAGTATGATAGTGCCTTCCTCTGCCAGGAGACATCCTGGTCCCTCCCTCTGCTGCTGTTCTTGACAAAGCTTTTCCCCAGCTTGCAGGTACAGGTCTCCGAACGTTTAGTAGGCTTTCTCTTAAACCCACCCTCACATTTATCATTTCTCTTGTCTCTGGTATTGATGGTAATGTGAGCAAGGCTGTCACCCACCACAGGCAGCTGTGACTGGCATCTGTGATGGAAGATCCTTGAAAAAAAATTTTTTTCTTACATCTGTGAGCTGAGTAGAGCTCTACTGCTGAGTATGGGGCGAATCACTGCCAGTAGGAGTGTAAAGAGTACAAAGCCAGTCTTATTCATAACTTAATATTTCTATTCTCTCCTTTCCCACTAGTTAGAACCCAAAGGGTGCCAAACATTTCATAAGGGTTTGGGACTTTCCTGGCACTCACCACTTTAAATATATATATATCCTTTCTATTTTTTTCTCTTCTCACAAGCTCCTCCACTGTAATATAGCCCATTACTTTGGAGGGAGGGGAGCCATGATGACAGCAGAGCCTTGCTGCTTTGCCATTTTGCCTGTGACACACTGCTGCATTGTAACTGCATCCTGATGAAGGTAATTACCGTGGAAAAGTCATCAGCTCCTTCTCCAGACACTCCCCCATCCCCCACAGGTGCATGTGGCAGGAGCCAAACGCTCACATAATGTGAGCTCTGAGACACTGCTCCAAAATCATATATTTCAATTATTCATTAGTTAAGGGTTCCCTGGGGATATAAGACTGAGACTGTAAGGAACCTGTCTGGAAATACAAGCCCGAAGATACAAAGGATTTATCTTTACATGAGCAGATGTCCTGGAGATGCCCTGTATGAACCTGATTTCAAGGAAGGCCACAGCCCCATTTGTGATCATTGGTCATAGGGAGCCTTCACAGTGACCTGGTCATGTGGCCAGTGGGACCAGGGCACGCCTCAAATCCTGGGTTCAGTTTTGGGCTCCTCACTACAAGAAGGACATTGAGGGGCTGGAGGATGTGGAGCTGGGGAAGGGTCTGGAGCACGAATTTGATGAGGAGGAGCTGAGGGAGCTGGAGGGACTCAGCCTGGAGAAAAGGAGGCTCAGGGGGGACCTTCTCCCTCTCTACAACTCCCTGAAAGGAGGATGTAGCCACGTGGGGGTCAGTCACTTCTCCCAAGAAACAAAAAACAGGACAAGAGGAAACAGCTAGAAGTTGCTCCAGAGGAGGTTTAGACTGGATATTAGGAAATGTTTCCTCACTGGAAGGATGGTCAGGTATTGGAAGAGGCTGCCCAGAGCAGTGGTGGAGTTTCCACTCCTGAAAGTGATCCAAAAATATATGAATGTGGCACTTAAGGATATGGTTTTATGGTAAACATGGCAGTGCTGGGTTAGAGGTTGGATTCAATGAGGGTAGAGGTCTCTTCCAACCTAAACTACTCTGTGACTCCCCACACACAGACTTTGTCCCAGAGACTGTTGAGTGACTGCAGCACCATAGGGTAGAGATGCTGTTGGTTGAAGCATCCAAAACAAAATTTGGGGAATATTTAACAAGCTTTTTTTTTTTTCCCAACAAGTTTTCTTTGCTTTACTGCAGGGCTCTTAATTTGATGAATTAATATGAGAAGTGCTAAGACAGCAAGCAAAGATCTGTCTGGTGATCCCAGACATGACTGAATTCAACTGTGCTGCTGAGCATGGTATGTGCTGATGCCATTAACACTGCCATAAAGATAACAGCAGTATCTGTGTGGCCTCACAGGAAGGTGTTTGTAGCTTTCAATCTCTCCTCTCCCTCCAGGAAAAGACTGCAAGCAATTATCTTTGACAAAGGAGTGCAGGCTGCTGGGACTCTGCTCTTGAGTGCACAGGAGAGAGGTGCCCACGCTATAAATGGTGACACTCAAACCTCCCTTCCAGAGGATTTCTTTTAAAGCTGTGGAGGATGAACATCTGGAGCCTTCTGCAGGCTGTGATCCTCCTGCACTGGCTGCCCAAGTACATCCTCCCTGCTGCAAGGGCTCTGGGCCTGCAGCAAGTAGCTTTGATTGCCCAACGCTGGAGCCTGAGGAAAGAAGCTCGCAGCTCCAACATCTGCAATTCAATCCCAGAGAGAGATCAAGACTTGAAGAGAAGTCAGAAGCCCCATGCTCCTATTACTGTGTTTGAAAGAGCCAGGCTAAAGTGTCCAAAGGGGAGATGCTGCCTTGTTCCTGATGTGTTTGAGTGGGCGGCTCATCAGCTCAGGCTTTCCACACATACTCTATGTAATTTTACAAAACCTATTTAAAAGACACATAGTGATAGGAAAAGGGGGAATGGCTTAAAACTGAAAGAGTAAGTCTAGATTGGATATCAGGAAGAAATTATTTCCTGTGAGGGTGATGAGGTGCTGGCATAGGTTGCCCAGAGAAGATGTGGTTGCCTGACCCCTGGAAGTGTTCAAGGCCAGGTTGGATGGGGCTTGAAGCAACCTGATTTAGTGGAAAGTGTCCCTGCCCATGGCAGGAGGGCTGGAAGCAGATGATCTTTAATATCCTTTCTGTCAGGAAAATTAATCCACAAACACCAGAGGTTTATGTCCAAAAAGGAGACAGAGGAGTCCTGTTGCTTTATTTGAATAAAGGAAGAGGCCATGGGGCATTTACCCTGGGGTCTCTCAAATTTTTGGAAGGTGCAGCCTCCTATTTATCCTTATTTCCTGACCACAATTCCCTCTCTCTTTCCCCACTGGCAGAGGTACAGACTTCCTGAAACTCCTAATACCTAAGACACCCTTCTAATGTATAACCCCTCCTCTTAATTTTAATTCTTATGAAATTTATGTTGTTTCTTTCATCTCTCAATATCAAATTTCATTTATCAGCAGACCTATAGTTTATTTGTAAAGACAAATCTCTTTCTATTCATCAATCAGTGGAATCCTTTCCATTATTTCTTTTATTGTGCAGTACTAGTTTTATCTTCCAGCAGCCCCACAGCTTGTTTGTAAAGACAAGTCCCTCGTTCCTTTCATTTCCAACTCAAACCATTCTGTGAAATAAATAGAAGTCTGTTGTTGGGTTCTTACAGTGTTTCTAGAAGCAGCTCTCCCATGGTCACTGTGCACCGTGATGTGTTGGTTCTTTCACAGGATAAAATAACAATCACAGTTTCCATATGGAGAAACACCTTTACAACTTTCTGCCTGGTTGAAATTGTCCACAGCAGGTTCTCAAATGACACATACTGGAATGGAGCCACCTTGAAATGCCTGTGTCTCAAGACACCTCCAAGCAGAGAGGACAAGATTGCTCTGTTGCTTTTTGAAAGATAAGTGACCTGACTGTGAGTGACAGTCTGCTCACATGAGGAGTGTTTAGTCATTTGGCATGAAGTAGAATATCTAAACCATTAAGGTGTGTGGGCTCTGCAATGCATAAAACAGTTACAAATTAGGGATCCTGAGTGGCTGTTTGCCCATGCAGTCCTCCAAGTGATTACTCTTCTCTTTGTCTAATCAAAGTTCCTCAGCTCAGAGCCAATTTATAATTTAAACACTCAAATACAACAGATTTCTATAAATTAAATAGCCTTTACCCAGACAAATAATTACAGAAATTTCTGTCTCATGCACAACAGATTCTATCCCCCCCTTTATATGCGACTTTTTTTCTTGACTCTGTAACATTTTCCTCTGAAGAGTAAATGGTTCCTGATACAGATATGAAAAACCTTGGCTTTGCAATATTGTATCTTCAAGCAATTCATTTAAGATGTTTTCTAAAAAAATGCCAAGAGCAGCTTTTAACATAAAGCAAATATTGTGGCACTGCTCCAAAAAGGAGCCTTCTCTGAGTAAATGCCCCGTCATGTAAACAACTGGTAGGCAAAGCGGTAGGCGGTCATCAACACAGCGATTTCCCCTACAGCACTAACAGCATGTGCATCTTTCCTGCACTGCCCTGGGTCTCAGCTCTTGGCAGCCCTGCCTGCAGGGCTGAATGCAGACTTTAAGCCTGTCTGATGAAAAACAGCTACAGCTGGCTGTGATCCAAACTGGAGAAGGCTTTGGTTCCCTATGCAGTCATGGAAAGATACTTTAAGTGACCAAGGCCGAGAAAGCTTATAAATGTTAACTCCTGTGCTTAACCCAATGAAAGGGAGAGTGTGTTGTGCTTGCTAAATGGTGATACCTAGCAAAACATACATCCTGGGGCTGAGGGATGCAAACACAGCATCCTTGTAAGCAGAGGGAAAGAATATGGCAATGTATGTGCAAGGGGAGAAGATTGCCCTTGCCTGCAGGGATTTAATTTACAGCCTAATGTCAGTGTATGCTTGAGCTGTAACTCACAAACAGTGGCTTTTGTAGGGTTTCTTTTTTCCTCTGCCAGAGGCAGAGACATCTCAACTGGCTGTACAGCAGCTGCTGAGCTGCTGCACTGGGCAGATGAGCACATTATTGCACGGCTGATGCAACTTGGCTCAGTTTGCTGAGCTTGGAGCTGTGGCCACTCAATAGATGCCTGAGATACCACAGCATCCATGGGAATGGGAATGCTGCAGCCAGCAGATAGATTTTGTAGGTATTATTGGTTACTGGGCTTATCCTACAAGAATAGTGAAGCAGACCTTTATATGCATGAAAATATTCAAGTATATGGTTTTAAAGTATCTGGGAAATTGTGCCTTAAAAAGAATTATTGGGGGAGGATTATGGAGTTAACACCTTCTAGGACCCCCCTGAAAGGGGTCATCCCTGTGCTTTGCTCATGGAGGGTCTCTCATTGCCTTTTCTGAATCAGTTCTGGCTTTTATGGAGCTCAGGTTCTTATCATCTTGGGAAGAGTTACATCTGCTCCGTGTTTTTGGCCAAGTTTTCCTATGGAGAGTGGTGCTGTCTTGTCTTTTGCAGGCATGGGGATGGTGGTGGGCAAAACCTCTCTGTTCCTGCCCAACCCTGAAAAAACAGCATGCAGAGGCTTGTGTACAGAGGAGCTGGACTTTTCTCTGGGTGTGACAGAAGAGTTCAAGGACAGTTGTGTCAGGGAACACCCATATTTCAAGTACAGTTCATTGCAGATCAGGGACAGGCCTGGTTTTATCTATGGCTTGATAATCTTTCTGTCTGTACTGTAACTCTATGCACAAAGCTGAGGGAAACACCTCCAGTCTGTGCACTCCCTGGCCCCGGGCAGGGAGCAGGATCATCACAGCAGCACCAGTCTCAGGGAGAAGTGCCACTCACCAGCAAGGTGGTAGCAGCAATCAGTGTGGAGCTGACACAGTCAGGTGATGAGCTGCAAATTAGATCCCTTTCTCAATAAGCAGTTAATTTACAAAGCGTTTTCAGGGTTGTTTGTTCTTTTTTATTCAAGTGATCAACAACTCATCACTTCTGGATGTGTATCCTTCAGACAAGGGACTGCTCACAAATTGTTGACTGGAATTGTTCCTGCCTTCTGGTTTTGATCTAAACCATGCACTGATGAATGAGAGAAATATTTTTAGGGACAAGAGGATGGTGGATGCCATATTTCTGGTGTAAACTGAATAAAGAGGCATGTGCTAAAACTCACGGAAATTTTGTGAGCATCTCTCAGAAATGCCAATCTCTCCTTGGCATGTGAATAATACTTAATAATGAATAAAGCTGTTGATATACCAAAACAAATGTGAGGGAATAGTTTGCCAAAGGAGCAGATGCTGTGTTGCATCCCATTGTATGGTTAAAACTCCCAGAAATTACTTATCCCCAAACATTTTGCTTTTCTGTTAAGTGAGAATTCAGAGTTGTCTCTTTCTGCAAACTTCTAGCTCCTCAGAAGAAGCAGAGAGCACTAGAAGTAGGAATAATTTCTGTCTGTGAAATGAAAAAGTTCTGAAGTATTTTGTTGGTTGGTTAGTTGGTTTTTAGTAGGAAAAAATTCTTTTTTTCCTTTAGGTTCCCTTAACCATTAAGTACATTTCTTTTGAAGCCTAGATTTTTTTCTTTTATTTTTTCCTTCACTTTTCCTAGTCAGGCCACTAGCCTCCCACCAACACTGCTATAGGAGATATTTGCATTCTAGTGCAAAATTACCCTGAGAGAGAATCCACAGTCTTTCCTGTTCTTGTTGCTGGGACCAGAAAGTGAAACCCCTCCAGGCGTGTTGTGTAGAAACAAATCAACCTTTGCAGCAACTGCCCGTGTGAGCCCAGCCATGGTTTAACCCCTGAAGCTGCCATCTTTCCAGGGAAAGCACAGCACCACCACTGCTGCTACAAACTCCTGGAGCAGAGTGTAACCTGCTGTAGTCACATGGGGCACGGGGCTGCCGTTCTAGCTTGTGTTATAAATATATTGGTGTTGGCTTTGTCGCATATTAGAAAACTGTACCCAGGTTTTATAATGATATAGAATGTCTATAGTTTGGGTAGCCAATTTAGAAAAGATAAGCAGAAAAAGTCTTCACATTCCCAGATTATCTTATCAGAGAAGAAAAAAAAACAGAAACTGGAGAGGGATAGAAGAGTTTATGGACAAAGAGCAGACACCAAGGAGTAGAAGAAGACATAAATTTGATGGAATTATACACAGAAACTTCAAGGAATTTATGAATAATGCATGACTGTGATGAATATGTAATCAGGGATGTATTTTTAAAGGATATCCTTTGGATGTAGAAGTGTGCTTGTGGCTCTTTGCCAAAGCACCAGGCCGCATAATAACTTTTTGTGGTGGTCTCCCAATTGTCCTATTTTATTTTATTAAACTTTTCTTAAATGTTATAAGAAGTGAACCTCATTTTTCACACTTGGCAACATTTTATTTTTAGCTTTTCAATGGAATAGATTAAAAGAAGTAAAAAAATTCCCATGACAGATGATTGTGTGTGCAAAGTGGCATCAACAGGAAATAACTACTCCTTGTTCTCCTGGAGAAAAGGAGGTTGTTGCTCTCCAAAACTCTCTGAAAGGTTGTGTTAGCCAGATGGGGGTCAGCCTCTTCTCTCAGATGAAAAGTGACAGGTCAAGAGGAAATGGCCTCAAGTTATATCAGGGGAGGTTTAGGGTGGATATTAGGAAATGTTTCTTCACCAAAAAGGTTGAAGTGTGGGAACAGGCTGCCCAGGGAAGTGGGGGAGTCACCATCCTTTGAGGAATTTCAAAGACATGCAGACATGGCACTCAGGGACATGGTTTGGTGATGGGCTTGGCAGTGCTGAGTTGATGGCTGGACTTGATAATCTTAGGAGGTTTCTTCACCTTGAATGATTCCATGATTTTTGCAATGGCTAATATATTTCCACTGCTGCTTTTCAAGCCTGTGTTGGTCAGTCTCCATCCCAGCGTTGTCTCCATTTTACACAGAAATTCTGCAGCCCATGGACAGAGATTTCAGTGTGCAGGCACAGAACAGCATTCAGTGTAATGAGATAATTGAGATGTCTGGATTGGCCCCATTCAAGCATGGCCAATCAGGCTGTTTTGGGTTCATAGTATGCAGCCCTTCATGGTGTGTTGTATGTCATGTAAGGGCAGGGGATTTTTCTGCAAGTGTGTTATGGAAGATGTTGGGACCACCTGCAGCCCCTGGCTGGGCTGCCCTGATCAACCCAGGGGCTGCTCTTGGAGTTCACACTTGCTGTTTCTCAGACACTGAATTGCACCCATGGGGTTGGCAATAGCTGTGTGGGTTTTAACTCTGATAACATTAATGAAATTTGCATGGTTGATAGGCTGATTATCCAGTCCTTTTAATACATTTTGCTCTCTAAATGGGAGGTAAGACTCTGCTATGTTGCATAGACAAGTTTATCCAAAAGAAATGATGCATAACTCATCCCTAGTTGCAGTGAGCACTGGAGAGTACACAGCACATTACCAACTACTCTCTGAATCCACAGTATAGAATTGCTCCAGTCCGTAACATAAGAGTTTAGCTGGGAGCTGTGGAAGTCTGTCCCACCAGTTCTACTGTTGGATGCAATCGCCTTTTACAGGGAGGGCTCACAAACTGTCTGCTCATCACTATTCTCTTCAATGTCAGTTGTAACCTGTCAGGTATTGAAATAAAACAAGCTGTTGGCACTGTAATATGTATTTATGTCACCTTCTGTGCACATCATGGATCCTATAGACCACGTGAATCTACATAATCAATTTACTCACTGCAAAAAGCTGCAATTCACAAATATTAAAACTCCCTACCAGTTAGAGAGGCACTCCCTACCATCTAAACAGCCAGATTTCATCCTTTATCTGTCAAAATGGGTTTCCTTTGATGTTGCAGGTCCAGCCCAGGGCTGTGGCATTCAAACAGTTTACATTTCTTTTAGCAATAGAAAATCCAGTATGTTAAATTATTTTCTCAGGAAGGGGGAAAATGGTAGAAACATGTTAGCCAGAAATGCTACAGAGGAACACTTGAACTCCCTATTTGACACTCAGGAGTTTGTTTGCTGTCATTTTAAACGCAAAGATCCCCTGTGGAGGCAAAGATACCTGCAGGGCTCCAGCTGCCAGCATTGCATTGTTGGGGGGGGAGGGAGGCACTGGGAAGCAGGGGGAGATGTCCCAGTTAGGAGTGGCCCGGGGCGAGGCTGAAGTCACAGTTCCAGCGTGTTGCTGGTGGAGGAAGGTATGGAGGAATTGGAGACAGAGGAGGCTGGTCGGTAATAGAAGCACTTTGAGGTGCCTCCCACGAGGTGTATTGACCACCACCTCTCTGGTAAAGTCCCAGAAAAGCAGCTAATTGCTGGAACTTATGAAATTTAGAGGCGTGTGTTTGTTTCTCAGCCTGTTAAATGGGCTCAAGAACTTTGCTGTCACGTGATCCTAAAAAGAAATTGTATTTCCTCAACCTTGAAAACCCTTGTCTTAACTTCTCCTGGAGTTCTGGGAAGCTCTTCTTTCTGGCCACAGCAAGAGGGGCTCCCTAGATTGTGCTTCCTCTGGTGTGCATGTGCTGCACTGAGCAGCTTTGCGAGCTGGGAGACAGATGTTGCAGCTGAAACAGTGAGGTGACCAAACATGATAGGTTTGTGTGTATTTGGGGAAGCTCTTCAGTTTCCCTGATCTGTTAGTAGTTTGTTTTTTTAAAGGATTGGCATAGTTCAGAATCTCCCAAAAGATAAAATACTGATTTGTAGTCCATCCTAATTCATAATCCTTCCACGCAGCTATCATTTATTCAGGAAAATCGGATAGTAAAATGACCATGACTGTATGTTTGAGAGTGAGTAATTAGAAGAGTGTAACTGAGATGTAGCAGAAAAGCTGAACAAGGATTCTGGAGTCTGATGGCAAACGAATTGCTGGTTGTTCATAGGAACTTCTTTATCTGAGATTAATGACAGGAGGTTAGTGGCATCTTGCTCCAGACCCTTTTTTGGCTCTGGGACACTTGCCAAAGTTTAGACTCCCATTCTGAGTGTTGACAAGTGGAGAGAGCACTTCAAAATGTGTTATGAACATAATTAGTTACTGTTATCACAGTTTTCTTAATTAGAATATCATAAAAAGGGGAAGTGTGATGATTTACATTAGGAAGATCGGAAGAGCAGCAATTCTAAAGGTTAGAGACTGAATACCAGAGAGGACTATAAAGGTTACCTGCCTTTGGGATGAGGGATGTTTCTCACCTGGGACTTTCAGAGGGATGCCTGGAGGTGCTCTCAGTGTCAACTGAACATTTTTTTCCCCCCCCAGCTTTCCACTAACTCAGACAAACTGCAAGAGTCTTTGTTCAGCAATTGCCCATCCATCTCCTGCAGGATGGCTCACCCGCTGCCAGGATCCTGGCAATGCTGATAACTTGCAAATATTAAAAGGAAGCCTTACTTTTAAAAAGACTTCTTTCATAAGCTACATTTTTCTTGCTCTTTCTAGACAACTGAATCCAAGACATCAAAGTTATTCATTCTCATAATTGTGGAGAGAAAATATAACCCTATTTTAAAAAGAATGCAAACAGCTAAAGAAACCCAGTTATTTTGTCACTCTTTTCCCTGGCAGTTCCTTGTCAGGGCTGTGCCTCACTTCCCAGCCATACCAGCCTTTACAAAGGCAAGGTCCCACCTATCCCAGAGCACAGCTTAGGAGGAACTGGCTGCTCCCAGCCTCCACATTTGGTTGAAGGCTGCTTTCTCCAAGCTGTTTTCTATATCCCCTTGCTGGTGAGGAACTCAGACTGAACTGTTTGCAGGTTTAGCTTTCTCTGCCATGCTGAGGTTTGTTTTACTGTTGCAGGGAGGTGCATTTGACTGGCTTTGAGGCCAATGCTCTGGAGCATGGGATGCCTTGAGTTCTTTCTTTGTGGCTATGGATCTAAGGCTTGCAACAAAATTTCCCCAAACTGACACAAACTCAAGAGCTATTTCTGAAAAAGCTGGACTTGGAAAAAGTGCTTTGGAGGAGAAGGTGCTTTGATGCTCGTGCCTGAGCTGTGCCACACTGCCTCCCCTGCACCTCCCTGCCATAGAGAAGCACAGGCAGGGGTGTAACTCAGAGTCAATAAACCTGTTTGTTCTGTTGCATTAATCCTTTGTCTGCAAACTGTGATTAAATTGTTCCCAGGGAACCTGGGATGTGGGATCACACACTGATCCCGGCTGGGTATGTCAGTGGCCATGTGCTGCACCTCAGTCAGATGGCAGCTCTGCATATTCCCTGAGCCCTGGGAACAGTCCCTCTGTCCCTTGTTCCTCAGGCAGGAGCCCCTAGCAATGACAGGGAGCACTGTGCAATGGTAAATATGCCTTGCACAGAGCCATGGTACAGGATTCGTTGGGATGAATTAATCCTCTTCCCTTGACAAATAATTTCGGGTTTGACTGAACTTAAAATACCTAAATTAAATTCAGTGTGACTTTTTTCCCCCCATGACTGAATCATGGTTTCCTTGAAGGCAAAAACTATGCTTTTCCTTAATGGTATTCCTTGTGCATACTGCTGCAAAAAACGCTCTCCTCTCTGCCTGTATCCACCCCCTCCAGCACTGCATGCTCACGCTCACACATACACTTGTTGTGTGGAGGAATGATGATTCTGGGAGCCAAGAGGTGGCTGTATCCATCAGAGGTAGCTGAAACTACTGCTACAAGTGCCCTCTGTGTTTAATTGCTGGGATCTGAGAAGCAGAGGGGGAAGCGTTGGTTTTGGAGGTTGCCAGACACAAAACCAAAAAAGCATCACATTTGCAAGGACTTTCTCAAGTCATGGGAGGCTGAAGTTCAGGCTGTGTCACAAAATAATTACAAAATCTATAGCCCTAGATACTGAGAAGTGTCCTCTTGGGACTCCTCTAGCTCTTCATGATTGGGTCCAGGAAAACATTTCCCCACCCTGGATGAGTGATGGACTCAGTGTACATTGGTGGCATGGGATGTTGCACCAAGTGCACAGGCCACCAGAAGTATTTGTTTGTTTGTGCCCTGATCTTAGCCCTCCAGTGGGAGGTGAACATGGAATCAGGCTGGCTCCCAATAGCATGTTTCACTCCAACAGAAAATACAGCTGATGGAATGGGAAGGGAAATGAGGAAATTTCTTCTTTACCTACCTCTTGTTTGTATTTTGCCAGAAATAAGGTGAGCCCAGAGATGCAGTGGTGCTTTTCGACACACCTTGGCATAAATCTGTGAAGAATTAATATTGTGCAAGCCTTGTCCCAGGGAACTGTCCCCTTTTGCTTTCTGTGCTGGGTGTTTTCAGGTGTGGGCTACCACAGCCTCCCACCCTGCATAGCTGGCACCCAAATTACTGCAGCTGGTGATATCCTGCAGCTCTCACCTAGGGCTGATTTAGGATTACGTGCTGTTGGTGGTGGTGCTCCAGGCAAACCTGTGCCTTGGCTCCACGGGTAAAGAACGGAAAATTAGGATGGGTTAACAATTCAACAAACTTTGCACATTCATAGGGAAGGGACTGTAATTTTCGCATTTAACACTCTGTTAGATCTAATGGAAAGCTGATATTTTTCTGTAGGTGTGAAATTAACCTTTCAATAAAACTAAAAGCTATCTTGAGTGTTTTCAAGATGAAGTTTAAAATAGAGCAATTATGAAACTTGCTGAAAGACTGCCAAGTTTCCTTGTTGAAAACTGCTGCAAATGAATTATGTTTCCCTTGTGATTTATAGCACAGTGTGAAGGAATTATAGTTTGTATTTAAATCTGTTTCCATTAAAGACTATTTGCAGCTTACAGAATTTTTTTTTTTTGACAAAATTGTCAAACTCCATCAAAGAAAATTCCTTTCAATGTTTAATGCTACAAATTGCTAAACATGGCATTGTTTATGAGTGCCATGTGTGGCAATTGCATGCCTTGCAAGAATATTTTTTTTCTGAGCGAGAAGGGTTGACACTAAACAAATTAACTCAATTTCTTGTGGAGACTGCTGGAGGCAAGCAGGGGGATGAGGTGGGTTTTTTCTTGCCTTCAATCCCAGCAAAACTGGGATCTTCCATGCCATGCTCCTTTATCCTAATTTAGGTTAAAAAAGAGAAGCTGAAACTATGTAGGTTTTGCACTCACATGTCCATGCACTCATGGTGTCTGTGTAAGTAATGATGTTTGCCAATGGGATTGTTATAGGATACTGGAAAAACTTGTTGAGTCAGCATCCATTCTGGAAAAGCAGCCAACTTTGCATCCTACTCCTAGAAACAAGGGATTAAATACTGATTAAAAACTCACTGCTCTCTTTTACTCAGTGGCATTCACTGCAGACAGCAAAGAAAAAAATTCCTGGGGACATGGAGCATGAGGAAGATGATCGGTCATACATAGCTGTAGCATCTTGAGTGGGAGCTGCTTCATTGGCTAACTATCTAGGAAATTGATTGAACTTTCTGTGAAATCCAGCTGACTGGTATGAAGGATAGGAAAATCAGATGGGTCTGTGGAAGGGATTTTTAAATATGGAGTTAAGGTTAAAAATATTCCTGCATGGAAAGGCCTCGTGTCACATTACAGATACCATCATTTCATGTACATTGACATCTGCACCTTCAGTTGGAGCTGCGTAAACTCACTCCTCAGTGACCTTGAAAGACTGATGAAGCAAATCAGACCTCCACTTTTAGGTGGTTGTTAAAAATATATGTGGCTGAAATCACATACTCCCTGTAATGACAACGTAATTCTATGAGGTATTAATATCTGAGGACAAAAGCAAAAGAGCATTTATATATATATATATATATATATTATTTTTTAACTCTGAAAATAGTATGTTAGAGGCAATAATCAATCTCCTATTCAAAGCCACCTCCATCCCCAGCAGAAGCATCCCCCCCCTCCAGATATCTCCCCTCCTTTCTCTGCTGCAGCCATGTACCCATACCCTGTAGGACCAATTGCTCTGTACAACATCCACCTTGCTTCCAGCTGTGTGTGGGCTTGGGTCAGGCTAGACACCACCATAAACTGGGTAGTTTTTTGCAAACAAGGCACTTGGGCTCAGTTTTACTTCACAGATAGTGTTCCCAGCCTTGATTTTCCTTGAAGAGCTTCCCCATACTTGATGGACTGCTCTCTGGTACAGAATGAAGTACATCTGGGGACCTGTCCTGGTAAAGACACAACCAAATTATTTGCAGTCACCCCTGTGCCTGAGCATCTAATTAAAAAGAAACCATTAACCTGTCAAAGTAACTGATATACTTGCAGTCTCCATAATTATCCTCCATAAATGTCTGTCAGCTGTACAAGGCTCATATTTTGCCATCCATCCTAATAGGAGACAGGCTGCTTGCCTGGCTTGTGTGGGTGGGCTTGGTGCTTGCCACTGGCTTCAGAAAGGTGATGCTGATTTACAGTACTGGAAACATGTTCTGATAAATGTAATAGCTAGCAGGTAATTGATTTCTTGGTAAAATTTGGCTGAGTGAGTGTCATGATTCTTGAAAAATACAGCAAAGCGGCTTCTAAAAGTGATGAATCACACATGAGTGCATTTATGTCAGTCTTGCATCAATGTAGTGGTAAAATTTTCTGGCTGCAGGTTCAGCTGTACTGGCGCTGAAGTCAGCACTGATTTAGATGGTTTAAATTATTAAAATGATTTAAATGATGCTGTGTCTCACTCTGCTGTCCCAGAGCTGTCTGTGCAGCCCCACAACGGTCCAGCTCCAGAAAACAGAAAGGACCTGGTTTGCTGATAATAGAGTTAGAATGGAGTGAATCAAGCATCCAGCACAGGTACTGATGGGCAGTGAGTCCCAAAGGAACAGGGACTCACTGTTCTTTCTACATGACAGTAGTTCTGTCATGGTTGTGTTGTATGTTGAGTCAGTCTACAAAAGTTGAGTCACTAACACTGCAAAATTAAATGCTGAAGTGCAATGCTCCAGCACACAGCTGTGGGCTCCTGGGGACTCATTTTGACAGTCACAATTGTGCTGTGTAGGAACACTTGGATTTTTAGTGTATTTTTAGCATGCAGAACATCACTAGAGGCTGTAAAAGAGAAAAATGGAAAGGTTTTTTCCTTAAGGGAAAAAACATGTGTTTTTTCCTCATGCACATACTCTGCAGGAACTTGAGTGGTGGGAGTGCTCCCTTCTCCACAGGTGTTCAGATGGGGAGGGTTCTGCCCTTAGTGGATAACTCTGGGAAATTACTTGCTCTGCTGTCTAAAACTGCTCAACTGCACTTTCAACCGTAATTATAAGCTGTCAAAAGGCTGCAACAGATACTGATATCTTGCCAAAGTTATTCTTGGAAAATGAGCTACACCTGTTGTGCAGCAACAGTTCATCAGGAACTCCTCAGTATAATGAATATTGAAAACACTGCCACACCAACAATCAGGAGCTTAGCAGTAGCAGTGGGTTTGAACTGCTCCTGGTTTATGGTGGATTGCCAGTAGCAGGAGGAGGGTTTGGCTGCTACTTGATAACTGAGAGTTCCCCTGTAATACTTCTGTTGTTAGTTCTTTTCCCGCAGCCTTGTCAGAATGGTGAAATTAACTCAAATTAGGGCCTGGTTTTTGTGTGTCTGCTTTGCCTGAATATTTTGCTATTTGTGCATCCACAACTTCTCTGGGTGCCTCACTACTGTCATAGTATGTAGCACTGCATTTCCCCACTGCTTCTCTTACTAAATTGTCTGCCTTTCCCACATGGTCCTCACTTCCCTGACCCTAGTCCTGGCCACACCCCCGGGTTCTCCCTGTGGTTCCAGTATCCCCACTGTTGTAGATGTGTCAAAATTCATAAGAAATCAAAATGCAATAATTGGAATAAGTTATTAATGTGAAACCCAGAATGTAAAACTATGTTTTATCAAATTGTATATATTGTAGCATATATGTTTAAACTCAGTTGTGTTCAGGGTACACCCTGGCAAGTCTCATGATACCTTGCCCAAGAGAGGTGCTAATTAAGCGCCGGCAAACCCAGGAGATGATGTCAGTCCCAGGATTACACATTGCCCAACACTTTTACCATCTGAAAGAATCGACAAGATTGAATCTGCTACCTCTTGGACACTTGCCCAACACCTTTACCATCTGAAAGAAGCAACGAGATAGAATCTACTACCTCTTGGATATCGCTGATGAATGGACTTGTTGCTCAAGATACTTCAGTGTAATCTTATGAGGATTTCTCAGAAGGACCATCATATGTTCACAAAGAGAATCCCTAGACATATCAGCATCTGAATGTACCTTTGAGCACTGAATCAGAAGATCATCAAGAATGAAAAGGACAAAGGGTATCATAGCCAAGAGCAAGAAAAACAGTATAAAAACTGGACTCAAACTCTGTAAAGGTGTGCACTTACCACTCTGAACTGCTGGTGGTCAGAGCTGTGTACGTGTCACCCAGAGTCAAGAACCTAGGCTTGGCCCTGCTTTCCTTTATTAGTGGCTGATTTCGATTGTCAATTTGTTCAAATTTGTATATAATAAATTTTATTTGTTTTTATATTAATAATTTGGCTCATGCAAATTATTAATTCGATGAAATTGGCATTTCATTTATAACACCACTCTGCCCATGTACCGCCCTTGCACCCTTAGAAAATCCCAGGCTCCCTGACAGCGTGGTCTCTCTGCCTCTGGGAGCTGGCTTGTCATCATGTAAAATAAAAGTTCCTCTGAGCTTGCTATGCAGGGGCCCTTCTGCCTCCTTTACCGTGTTGTGGAGCCCAGCTGGCTGGAGCAGGAGCGCAGGGCCGCCTGAACGGGCTACCAGAGAGCGGAACAGCCGTTCTCCCCAAAGCAGCCCCGCTGCGCTCTCTGGGAAGGTTGCAGCTTGCTATACCAATGCAGGAAACCAAGCAATGCAACAATAGTAAAAAAAAATTTTTCTTTATATCTAATCTAAGGTGCAAGAGGGAAATATTTTTGATGGATTTCTGAAATTACCAGATTCTTTTAAAGCTACTAATCTTGGAAGATGATAGAAGAGATGGAAAATCCCATTTCCTATTTCATGGTATAATACTGTTCCTAAGGCAGTTAACAGAAAAAGAGGCATAATTAGAACAGAAACCTCCAAAACTTTAAGTTTTTTGTTGTTAAGAAAGTGATATTTTCTTCAACACACTTCCTCTTTCCAACGTCCTTCAAAACTTCTGTCTACATGAAAAGCTTTAGAACACAGCTGAGAGATTTCAACCAGCTCTCATTTTAGACAAATAACTGAACACAACTCTCTTTACCCTGTAGAAAAAGACTTCTTTGGTATCAACTTACCTACCTTGACTGTGGCCAAGTCTTTCTGCTTTTGAGTTACTTTACAGTATCTTGAGTTAGTTGTGGCTGCCCCATCCCTGGAAGTGTTCAAGTCCAGGTTGGATGGGACTTTGAGCAATTTGGTCTAGTGGTATCCCTGACCAAGGTATCTAAAGGTATCCCTGCCTAAGGGAGAGAGGTTGAAACTGGATGTGTTTTAAGGTCCCTTCCAACCCAAACCATCCTGTAATTGTATGGTCAGTGGTACGTTGTGGAGCTCTAGAGAGGATATGGGGTTGTGCAAAGTCCTTCACACTCACCACTTGCACCATTTGTGATTATTATTTCCTGTTCTCACCACTGGATCCTGCTTAGATGCACACATGTAATGGAGATAAAAGTTCTGCTGATTAAATTATGTCTCCATAAAGTGGAGAAGAGAGTACAGTGCAAAACTTTCTAAATTTCCCATCAAAATAGGGATAAAATCACAATATCTACAGTGGTAGATGGCCTGCTCCAGCTCCCCAGCAGCATTAAAGGGTCATTTAAAGAATTTCACAAGCTTTTTGGATGTCAGGGGATAATTATCATTATCAATTATTTCATGACTAACCTAAAGGAAAAAAAAGCCTGTTAAAAACTGATCAAAGAGAATAGGCATCTATATTTAACAAGGCCAGACATTATTAATATGCAAGTGCAGAGACATGGCTGATAAATATGATTTGTTATTACTAAGGCAATCTATAACTTCTTTGAGTGCCACAAGTGGCAGGGAAGTCACTGCTGAAGTGACTGGAATTAATGAGCTGTCTCAGAAATTTTATCAAGTTCTCTATAAAAGTATTTCCCTTGCTTCTGAAGAGATGTATATATTCAGAGAGAGGCAGAGAAAAATTTTCTTTGTAGCTGCTTAAAGTCAGAATGATCATGAAGGCCCTGAGCTTAGGAAGCTCTTCATGCCAAATTCTCATGGGAGCTTTGAACAACATCAGGTCCATTAACAAAGAAATACATCTAATGTCTTCAATCTGCTGGTTTACCTCCTACAGCTCCAATCCATCAGGACTCTCTAGTGTATGAGCACAGTTAAAATGAGAGCAGTGACATGAATAGACTGGACTGGATGTAGTTTTTAATCAGGACTCTACTCTGCAGCTTGCATAGAACTTACTGTTTTGTGTTTTCTCAGGGCCAGATTGATTGAACCATCTTACACCAAAATAATTATTTATGTAGCACTTATATGAATTTTAGAGGAACGCAAAAGTCCAAGGGTGTCAGTGTAATTTCTCAGTGACTGGATTTCAGGTGGAGCTGCCTCATATCTTTGTTAGCTACACTGAAGGTGATGAAGATGTAAAACCCCACCGTCCTCTCCTGTCCTAGAGGACAGTTGATGCACACAGTTGTCCCAGAAAGTAGTTACCCCTCCATATGTCCTACCTTGCAGTAAGGGGAGGGTAAATGCGTATTTATTAGAGTAGCTGTGCTATGGCTGACTTGGAGACAACTTACTTACATGGCCACATCACAAAATGTTCTCTTTACATGTTCTCTGTTACATGTTCTCTTAGAACTCCTGAGGAGCACTCAGGTTCATCCCGTTTTGCTGCTGAGCTCTTGGTTTGAGCAAGATCTAACAGAGGGACATCACGCTTCTTTAAAAAGTATTTCCTTGAAGAAATTGAAAGGTCTCAAAGGTTCAGGGTGTGTGTTTGAGCAAATGTATACATGCATGTATTCATAATTTCCTGTGGCAACTCTCATCCTCTTTTTACTAAAAATTTCTCACACATATCTACAGATATATATAAATTGCATGTAGGAGTTGCTCTCTCCTGTATCCTAAGAAGAGTGTAATATGTAAGAGAAGATACAGGACAGAAATGTGCTTTCCTGACATTAACACTATGGCTGTGTTTAAAAGTGCCATCCATAATTAGCGTGAGCAGAAAGCAGCAATCTTTCTCCTGTTTTTTGCTCCTCTTTTACACTCAGGACTGTGGGTTATTGTGCTGATTTGGCACAGCCTAGCTTTTAGTAGTGGGGAAGGGCCACAAAAGTAGCTTCTGTGAGACACTGCTAGAAGATTCCACCTGTCCAGCAGAGCCAATCCCTGATGGCTCTGAAGATGGACATGCTGCTGGCCCAGTTGGAGAGGTTAGTAATGCCTCTGTGATGACATATTTAAGAAGGAAACCAAAACAGCGAGTGGGCAGTTTTTCCAAGGGTGGTGTGCTGCTGCCACTGGGACCATTCCCGGTGCCGCACACGGTGATGTGGTGCCGTTGCCATTTTGACGCCACCCGTGGTGAGCCTTGCCTGCTGTGCCGCGGGCAGAAAGGCAGGGGTGGCGGCAGCTGCTTCTCCTTCTTGGCGCCCCATGTGAAGAGAGACATTAAATACCACCCCAAATGGTGGCCGTGGGGGCCACGTGGCCAGCAGCAGAAACATGGTGAGCAATTCCCCGATGCAGAACCTAGACAAGATCAACGTCTCAGCACTGCGAGATGCGGCAAAAATCTTTGAATTAGTGGAACTTGTTGACAATGATACCTACAAGCAGCAATTTTTCTTCTAGTTGGAGAAAGAGGAGGAAGTGAGAACATGTGGAGAAAGACAACATGGAGGCACCGAGATCAATGAAAAGAAAGAGGGAAAGGAGGTGCTCCAAACGTTGGAATCTAAATTCTTCTGCAAGAGGTGATGAAGACTATGATGAAACAAGCTGTCCCCCTATAATCAATGAAGTCCACAGGGTGTGCAGAAATCCACTTGCAGCCCATGGTAAAGGTGCCCATGCCAGAGCGAGTGGAGGCCAATAAAAGCTGTAATCCAGTAGGAGACCTGAAGTGATAGAGAGGGTCCCTGCTTCCAGAGATAAAGAGAGCCCTTGCTTCCAAACTAAAGCAGCCTATTCTTAAAAGATGTCACCCCATGGACCAGTGACCCACGTCACAGCAGCTCTGGGAAAACTGTTTTACTCATGGGAGGGACTCACGACAAGACAGGAAGAAAGACTCCTCTCCCTGAGTGAACTGAAAAAAGATTTCAGGTAATGAACTGACCAAAATATGCTCCCCGCCCCGCCATCTCCCTGCACTGTCAGTGGGAAGGAGGGAGGGGCTGGGAATAAATAAGTGTTTAAAGGCTTATTTTACTTCTCATTATCCTCCTCTGACTCTATTATTAATAAATTTACTTTATACCTTCAAATTTGAGCCTGTTTTGACCTTAAAATGTTTTCTCCCCATTCTTATCTCAGCTCATGAGCCCTTCAATTTTTTTGCCCTCCTCTGCTCAGCTATAGCAGAGGAGAGTGAGTGAACAGCTTTTGTGAGTGCCTGGTGTTTTAACCAAAGTCAAACCACAACAGTCATTACCCAGCAAGTACAGCAACCTGCCAGGCTGCAGCAGGTGGATCACTGGCAGCTGAGGATTTCTGCTTCCTGCTGGGAAGCAATGCTGGAAGAGCTCTACTCCAAATGCTGATGAGATGTGAGTGGAGAAAAGGTGGCCAATGGCAGGGCTGCAAGGCAGCCCTATGCAGACAGCAGGGACACAAGCAGAGAGGGAGACAAATCTTTTCACAGAGTTGGTTCTGAGAGGACTGAACAAAGAGCTGGAAGTAAATAGGTAAGAACCTTGTGATGCCTAAAGAGACATATGTGCAAAACGAATTAATGACTTCAGGGTTTGCCATCAGTCTTTTTAAGATGCAACTTTAGGGTTCAAGAGTTTTCCAATTAGAAAAAAAATGGGAAGTACCTGTGTCCTAGGTTACAATGTAAGATGTGCCCACAAGCATGTATTCTATCACCAATCTTCATGAGCTGTTAAAACCAGGTGGGGCAGTGCTCCTGCCTCCTCCCTCAAGACTGTGTCCTGTTAATGGCCCATCAGTGCCTTATCTCATGACTCATCATTCCATGGTGAGATGCTCCACCCAGAGGGAGAAACCAAGCATTCCATCCTGGATATAACTGGGATTTTTGAAGACCACAAGCAGCCTTTCCCACTGGGTTTTCCAAAGGACAAGAGCTACATACCCACCACTGGACCTTCTGAGGAAGATCAGATCTTTCTACTCAGGATCACCACCAGAACCACATCCATTCACTTCAGGAGGACTGCAGCCACCACTTTATCAGACTGCTGCTTCTACCCTGACTAACAGGGTCAGGTCGTATCTGACTGTCAGTTTAAAATCAGTTTTGTTTTGTTTTGCTTTTTTCCCCTGCCTTGTTATATATATATATACATATATATATATATATTAGTCAAGAACTGTTATTCCTATTTCCCATATCTTTGCCTGAAAGTGCCTTGATTTCAAAATTATAATAATTCAGAGGGAAGGGGGGTTGCATCTTCCATTCCAAGGGAGGCTCTTGCCTTCCTTAACAGACACCCATCTTTCAAACCAAGACAACGTGTTTTCAGCATTTCAAAGTATTCATATCAGGTTGTTAAGCAGGATTTTCTATGCTGGAGAACCCCAACACCAAATGTGCAGGGGGCTGTACTAGCACCCAGTACCTCACAAATCTTTCTGTTTATTCCAGACACAAATGAGTCTCTGCTGTCAGCATCGAGCCGGGCACAGGGATGACAGGTACATGTGAGGTTACCTGCTGTCCACAGACAAAGATAACCCCAGGACCCAGAGCTGGGCTCTTCTGGGAGGGAAAGAGTCTGTCTCTTCCACAGAAGAATGAAGGCACCAAATGCACTTCAAATGCAAGCTTCCACCAGGCACTAGTGACATTTAAACTATTAAAAAAAAACCCTTCTGTTTTCTGTGGAAACCTTATGAGCCATGATTTGACACCTTTTCCACAAGCTTTGGAGCTGTGCTGTAGGAGAGAGGATTAGCCTTGAGGCAGGTCATGAGCAAGGACAGAAACTGGGGCTGGACAGAGACTCATCACTCAGCTCATCATTTCTTATTCCAGGGCTACATATGAGATAAGTTAATTTGAACTGGCAGCAGATTTTGCAAAACTACATCTCAGAACACCAGTCAGCCCTAAAATTTGCCATGGAATTTAGTTTTTATATTATTAAAATCTTATAATGAAGTTTTACAGTCTAAATCTTTCTTCAAGCTTTGCTGCAGTGATGTTCAATGCTTGTAGAGAATAGACTCACTTCAAAAGGTGAAGGCTGGGATTTTATTACTATTAAGTGTCTTGTGCTTGGCCTTAATGTCTCCACAGCGTAGGACATTAAGAAATGTGGGGATTATGCCCATAGAATTTGCAGCATCCTTCTTTTTCATGTATGTGACAGAACTACCCAGAGCTTTTATGCAGGAACAAAGCATTTACTGTTGATGATACTGGAACCATTTCTATGACATCTTCTTTCTGTCTAGAATGTATGTATTTTATCCTCTCTTTGTAAAAGTAGTTCCACCAAAATGGCTACCACTCTTCAGGGAATCTTCCTCGGAGAGATTTCATTTCCCTTCTGAAACCACAGACACCTATGGAAAACATCCTGCATGCCGATGGAGGCTGAGGCACTGCTGCAAACAGCACAGCTTTGTTCCTGCTGTTTTATGAGGGAGCTGCCAGAAGGGAAGGGGATACAGTGCCTGGGCAGGGCAGGCACACCTAGGCAGAAAGGAAGCAGAGCTGCTGGATCTTGAGGAATTGGAAGGAGCTGGATGAGTGAACTTTCTGCCCGGCAGCCCTTGTAGCTGAGGTGGATGCCTTGCCCTTGCCTGCTAATCACAGCTCTTCTCTTGCCACTCAGCCAGATGTGGGGGTCACTGGGGGGTGTGATACCCCAAAGGAAAGGCTATGCTTGACAGCAGGGGCCTTGTCCATCTGAGGGACCCCTGCACTGGGTGTGTTGTGGTAAACTCACTGCCTGACAGGCTTTACCTCTTTATCTTCCTGTCGTTATGTTGGTGATGATGGGAATATTGATTCTGTGTAATTAAGACACAGCATGTCTTGTTCAGCAGGTTTTTATTCCCAAGGGTTGCCTCTGTTAAGCTCTGTGGGGACCTTCCCCTTGAGCCTGGCCTCCAGGATAGAAATGTGTTCTCAGAAGTGCATGCCAGTGTGGGTGATTTTCCAGGCAGTGAACATCTCTGTGGGAAGTGTGAGCACCCCTGGTTGCCCCCAGGCAAGGGATGAGGGAAAAGCCTGTATGCTGATCCTCACTGGAGACTTGTGCTGGAAAAGGAAGGGAGATGAGGAAGGGGCATGCCCTGGGTGGGTTTTTGTCCCTCCTGTAGCAAGGGCAGGGCTAACTGTGTAAGCCAGACAGCACAGCTCATAATGCTGGGTGTCAGGAGATGGAGGGGGCTGTGCCTTCCTACCTTGCAGGCAGGTAACATCAGCTGCCATGAGCATTTCCTGCTGCAACCCATGGGTCCTGGAAGCAGACAGCAAAATCCTGGTGTCTGGTACCTACATGCTCATCATGGCCCATCACTGGTGGCCTCTGGGGCATGTGCTGGTAGCTGCTCTGCCCCCTTGACATGCCCCACTGCTAGGTCAAGCCTGGGTTTGAAAAGTGGGAATCCTTGTAGGGACAGCCTAGAGGGACTCCACGTCTACAACATCTTAACGCTTTGTCTGAATTTCTGAATGAAGAAAAACATAAAGTGAACCACAGTTTTGTTGTGCAGTGTCTCAGAAGCAGAAGCTGGGGAAGGGATAAGCTTAATCTTATTTTTAATATTTTTAATATTGCAAACTGCTGAGTTCTTAGCCTTCTTATGCTTGATGATGTTGCAGTGCTTATAATATAGTGCTAAATTTTATGTAATAACTAAAGAAACACCCACTGGTACTTGAGGTACCCTCTAAACAGGGCTCAGCAAAGCTTCTTGGTCATACTGGGCAATACCTGGGCCAATGATTCGAAGGTAGAAAATGTTAAAGCAGCACTGAGCTGGTTTTAGTGAGATGGGAGAAAGTCTGGTGAGACACTTGCTGGCCTCAGGATGTCCCCACCCCATGTTGTGAGAGAGGAATCATTGAAAGTGAAAGGAAATCTCGCTATTCATTCACATAAGGACTTTACTGAAATTTCCCCAAAGCCTTTAAAAAGCAAGAAACACATCTTAATAAGCAAGAAGTACAGAAAACCTCCCTATAATTTTAATTGCTGGTCTGTAACTCTGGAATTGGCAATCTCACTTGTAACGAGTGTGTTGGCTTAACACAGCCTGGTTTTTGGTGGGGGTGGGAGAAAAGCTGCTCAAAACTTCTGTATCCAGCACAGAGCCAATCACTGAAGGCTCTGACGATGGGCAGGTTACTAGCCCAATTAGACAAGCTGGTAATGCCTCTGTGATGACAGATTTTAAGAAAGGAAAAACCATGGCAAGCTCTCTTTCTTCTCCCGAGGGGTGGTGAGGCGGCTACTGGGGTCCATCCCAGCGGGCACTGCTGGGGGCCGGGCACTGCTGGGGGCTGTGCGGCCGGGTCCTCCTGGGGCCTTCCCAAGGCCGGGTCCTCCTGGGGCCTTCCCAAGGCCGGGGCCCTCCCTGCGCCTTCCCAAGGCCGGGCCTTCCCGGGGCCTTCCCCAGGCCGGGGCCCTCCTTAGGCCTTCCCCAGGCCGGGGCCCTCACAGGGCCTTCCCCAGGCCGGGGCCTTCCCCAGGCCGGGGCCCTCCCGGGGCTGGCGCTGCCTGTGCGGTGCCAGCAGGGACCACTTGGCCAGAGCAGCAGGAGACATGGTGAGCAATTCCCCGATGCGGAGCCCGGACGAGATCAACTTCTCAACTGCAACTTACAGACACCACCCTCCTTCCCAGTCAGAGAAAAAGGAAAAGTGAGGACACGTGAGGAAAACCAACATGGTGGCACCGCGGTCAGTGAATAAAAGGGGAGGGAGGAGGTGCTCCAAGCACTGGAGATCCTCCTGCAAGCCGTGGTGAGGACTATGATACAGCAAACTGTTCCCTTGTAATTCGTGAGGTGCATGGGAGGCGCAGAGATCCACACACAAGTGATGAAGAAAAGTACTCAAGCTGGAGCCCGTGGATGCTGAAAAGCTGTAATCTAGTGAGGAACTCAAACAGAGAGAGAAGACCCTTGCTTTTAGACATAGAGGAAGAGAAGCCTTTGCGTCCAAACTAGAACAGCTCATCTTTAAAAGAGTAAACCGCATGAACTAAAATGACCCATGCTAGGCAGTTGTGGAAGACTGCTTGGCCTGTGGGAGGGACTCAACATTCGTGTGGGACTGCTGCTTGTGGAAGTTAAAACCATGCAAGAAAAGTTCACAGAGAACTATCTCCCATGGGAAGGATCCCACGGAAGAAACTCTTCTCCTTAAGCATACTGAAGAAAGACTTTTAAGAAGTGAAATACTGACCAAAACTCCATGTTTTGTTTCCTTGCATGGTTGGTGGAAAGAGGGAGGGACTGGGAAAGAAAGGTGTTCTGAAGTTTGCTTTGGTTCTTATTATTCTTTTTATTTTTAATTCTGATAATAATAAATCTTCTTTATACTGTTTAAGTTTTGAACCTATTTTGCCTCAAAGTGATTTTTTTTTAATAATCCTTATCTCAACTCATGAAAATGAAGTTTTCTATTCCCCTTCCTCTGCTCAGCTATAGCAGAAGAAAATAAGTAGATGGGTGTTTTTGTGGGTGCCTGGTGCTTAGCCAGCTTCAAACTGCGGTAACGGGTCTGCTGAACAGCTGGATTGTCAGCCACTGAAGATATTAGTTTATAATTAAAATGCTGGCAGTTCCTTAATTACAGCCGCTGCTACAATATCATTCACCACTCTAATTGTTTACCTTTCTGCTGGGGAGCATGAGTAATTATTTTTCTTCAAGATTTTCAAATAAAATATTGGAAAGGATACATTCATCCTGTCACTCTGCTAGTGGGAGGAGTGGGCCGTGCTAGTGCAATGCACAGTGTGAGTGTTCAGCAGGTGACTGCAGGCAAAACTGCTTCCAGAAAGAAAAGCATTGGGGTGAGGTTTTCAGTCATACAGTCTGATGGGAGAGCAGAATCTGACATGATAAATGCTGTGATTGGTTTCCCCCCTTGGCTGCTGAGAAGCTGGGGTGGCTGCACTGATGGTAGGGAGGATGCCTGAGACCTCAGTTCGTGTCTTACGTGCAGCTCTAACTCTTCATTTGCTATTTTGCCACAAGGAAAACCAGAGCACAATCAATAGAGGCATTTTTTTAACCTGTTCAATGCTTTGTCTAAATAAACAGTAGCAGACCTATACTCTAACTTTCAGGTTAAAAACTTTCCCAGTGGTCAAACATTGGAACTGGGACCCATAGAGGCAGTGGGACCTTCATCCCTGGTGGCACTCAAATATTCCGGTTCAGGCTTAAAGCAACCTTGCCTAAATATGAAGCTGGCTCTACTCTGAACAGGAGGTGGGACTAGAGACATCCAAAGAGTCTTTTCAGCTGAAATAATTGAATGATCCTATATGGCCTGTTTAGGTACCTTACTTTTACATGTGAGCTAAGAAAAGGCAAAGAGGAGCAGGTGCAGGAGGGGATGGGGGGATGTGCAGCATCCACACAGCATGTGTGGGACCTGATGAGCACACCAGGAGCTGCTGTGGAACCCCAGGAACAGACAGCTCAGTGTGACTCAGTGTCTTAGTGGCTTGAGCACATCGTCCACAGAGCTTTACAGCATTTTAGCAAACAAACACAACTTGCTGCTGTTTCACACCCTGGGAATGGCTACTGAAATTAATGAGCAGAAGGACGGGGTGCTGAACCTAGCCTGCTGAGTCTGATGTGGTTAATCACAGGCACAGAGACTGGCAGGGAGCAATTTGGAGATAACACAGCTGGGAATCTTTCTTGTCTCGTTTGTGCTGATGCATCCATGTAATCAGTACATTTTGGTTGGTTACTATTATTTCTCAGTGAAATTGCAGCTCTCTGCTCCATGTGCCCAGTCTCCTTCCCCACTGCTCCCCCAAGGGATGAGCAATTGTAAAGCAAACAGGAGGAAGTTTGACTATGGGTGGTAACAGGACAATGCAAAACAGCAAGGTAGCTGAACTTTCCAGTGCTTCCTCAAGTGTCAAGACCAATAGTAACAAGTATTGACTCCTCCACAGTGGCTCCGTGTTTCTATTGTTGGTGGGAGCATGGGAGTGGAGGCAGTGGAGGAGGCTCTGGGCTGGCTCGATTGAGAAGCTGTGGTAGCAAAGGGTGCGAGGCTGTGAGCTACAGTCAGAGAAAATGGGAGTCACTGAGATGTGTGTTGATTTAATCAGTTTAAGCATTCAGACGTGCTTTGTACAGTGTACCCAGCAATCTGCAAGGTTTCCAGTTGCAGGGGGGGTGTGTGCTTGCAAATGTGCACAAATGCCTGCATATACTCACAGAGAGGCTGCAGGTCTGGTCCTAGAGAATGGGAATGAAGAATGGTAAATCAGCTCACAGTTAATTGGCTTTGCTTTTCCTTTCTTTTTGCTTCCTTTCTGCCCTTCCAAGACAATAAGACTGCTGGCTCGAATCCCTTCTATGGTCACTCCCTGTGGGCAGTGCAGTAGTTTGATGCTGCAGCCTATCTTTGAGCACTCTGCCCTGAGCATTTGTTGTGTTCTAGCTGTTTGTCCCTATGGTGCTGTGTCCCGTGGTTTCTGTTTGCTCCCAGCCAGGCTTGGTCTGCAGCTGACTACATGCAGGTTTACAAGGGTTTTGAAATTCTCTGCTTGCTACTTGCATTAGCAGGAGAAAGTAAGTATTACCACTGCTTTTCAGCAATTCTCCTCCTCAAGCACTGTTAGTGGCATAAACCATCTATCAGTTGGCAGCAAGCTACAGCAGCAACTGGCACATTTGAAAAGCCCATGGCATCGGATTAAAGATGATCTACAGGCCAAGTAAACACTGGCAAGGCCCAGGCCTGTAGGAGCAGGGAGCAGGCGCTCCTGGGCAGAGCCTGCAGTCCTGGCTGTGTCACCAAGGCTGGGCTTGCACAGTGCAGCCTTGCTGCTCCTCCCGCAGCCCAAACTGTGGGGAGATTCTATGCTGCCAATCAATCCTGCTGCTTCCCTCAGGATTTTGGTCTTTAACCATGCCATGATATTTTTGTTCTTCCTCACTTTTTTTTTTTTTTAAATCCTAATGGTTTTGCAACCTCCTTGCATCATTTTCTGCACAGCTCCTTACCCAGATTGAAGGAGCTGTGTGATTTCATTCCTAAAACTCACTTGGGTGCTAGCTGCAGCCCTTATATGATATCTAGCAAATTAGTATCATGTGAGAGGCCTGAAATAGAGATGAACAGCTTTCTTTCATTGATTTGGCGCAGAATGGCAAAGTGTTAACTGATGTTCTTGTAGGATTGGGGTCTGGGTTTAGTCCAATCAAGCTTAGGGAATGTGTCTATCTGCAACTTGAGAGATGATGCAGTGTAGTACAAATCCCCCTCTCTACATTTGGTAAATATGCTATTTACAGTGTTGGAACAAGATTACAAAAAGGTTTTTCCCTATGTGCCTTGAGATCCTTTCCCATTGCTTGGTGAGCTTTGTGCAGCAGCTGGCAGGTTTGGTGAGTTAGGCAGTAAAGAAGAGAAAAGGAGAGAAACTACCACAAGCTAAATACAAATATAATCTGTCTATTCAAAGAGGGATTTGATGACTCTTACATCATCCTCCTGAATGTGTAGTACTGGCAAGTCAAACCCAAACACACCCCAAATATGCCTCTCTGCTCCTCCAGCTCTTCAGCATTGCTTTTCTGCCCAGGCAGGTCTTGGAAAGCAGTGCCCATCTGGCCAGTGCAGTTCCTGTCCCCCCTCATTCCCACCCTGTGCTCCATGTACACAAGCAAAGGCACCCATGAGCCCACATGGGGGGAGAAGGCTTTCCTTCACTTTGCTGAGTGTTGTGGGCTGGGAAAGGTTGGTTCTGGAGATTTTGTTCTTTTCATCAACATGCCAAGAAGTGCTGGAAAGAACCCGTTTTTCTATACAAGAAACTGAATGAATGTGTACCCCTGACAAGCTGAGTCCTGAGGTGCAGAAATTGTCTCATTCCTTTAGTGAATCCTACTGCTGTTACATACCAGCAAATAGTTTTGCTACTCACATTTTATTTCACAGAGGCACAGGCCTCCCAGGGAAGGTTTCTGTCATCAAGACCACCAGTTTGCCTTCAATCACTCCTCAAGTCACCTCAATAACATGACACGCTGGTATGTCAGAAGGGCAGAAATCTCACACAAATAACCAGCATGTGTCAGCCACCAAGGGAAAAGCCCCAGCATAACCTGTCTCCTGACACCAGGGCATTTGTGGGTGTGTAGGCAGGTAGTGGATCCTCCCACTGCAGGAGGTGTTCCCATTGTAGTTTTGCACCTTGCTGGACACTGGGCAAACTAACACCATGGTGTGATGGACCCAGTGCTCCGTGACCCTTCCCATCTCTAGCAGCCACAGTAACAGAGCAAAAGAGAATTGATCTGAAAGCTCTCTGAATTCATGCAGACTAAGTCAGAAGATACTGACATTAATAGGCACTAAGAAAAAAAGCAAGAATTTTCTCCCCATGTTTTCTCTTGTATAAGTCAAAACGTCTTCACCTTTGAATTTCCATTAGGTTGTAAAAGTTTCCTTAATGTAATTGGGAGAAGCTGCACTGGGCAGTGGTGGTTGTTTCCATGTGTCTAAATTTGTGTCTTATGCTTGGTAATCAACCAGAGGCTTCTGTTTTCAGCTTTGAAGCTTAGTGTTGTTTGGGAGTTTTTAGCAACAATATAGCGCTTTTGGGAAGCTATATAGTTTGGAACAGGAGCTCATGCACAGGATTTTGGTGCAGCAAATGTAAATGTGAATTACATTTAGGTTCATATAAGATCTAAGTGTAGTAATATTTTATGTAAGTCTTTGGGAAGGTGGCTGCAGTCAGCTTGCCCTGCCAGATCATAAATTATATATTTTGTTTTAATTCCAAAGGGCATCCTAGTGGGGCCTATTTGTTACATGCAGCACACACTGTTATTTCCAGCATACACTTCTGATGAAACTTTTGTGTTGAAAAGAGCCAAATCATTTCCTCTCAGAGATAAACCATCATTTTCCATTCTCTTGATGGTGACTTTTTCATTGTGAGCAAACTGGCAAAGCATAAAAAAAAGGTTGTTTAGGTAGTTTGCTTTTTGTTTTCCCTTTATTGTGAGAGCAATTAAAAAGCATGTCTTTGTTGTTACATATTTTAGGAATTCTCCTGCATTATGATGCTTTATGAAACTTCTGCCAAATTTCTCACTATGATGAAGCAAATTCAGAGCAACCCATACAATCAGTATGGAATGATCCTGGAACAACTCTTGCCTTGGTTTCAGGATGATGGGGCTGGATGTGTTGGAGGCAGCAGAGTCTTGTATGCCAGAGGGTGCTTGGTTCCTGCTACAAACACTGTCAGACTCTGCTCTTCCAGTCCTTGCATGGGAGAGGCAGCATGGAGAGTTTGGGATCTGTCATCATCAGTAGGAAAATGAAGTATTGGGTACACTTGGTATCATGGGGTATCCCAAAGAGTGGAGGTTTTGGGATGGCATCTTCTGATCCTTGGCAGTATTTTATGTGTTTTCCGGCAGTTTAGAGAGATCCTTTGAGAATCAAGGTAGTTCAGGTAAAACAATGAAAATAAAGTGTGGGGGTAAGCCGGGAAAACCGTCTCGGGGCTGTGCTGTGCAAGCCCAGGACCTGGGCTCCATATGGATCCCTCCAACTCAGGATATTCTATGATTCTCTAGAGTTTTAACCCTTCCAGAGTGGGTTAGGACTGGCTGCGCGTGGGAAACGTGAAAGAAAAAAAAAAAAGAAACGAAAACGAAAATGTCTGAAAAGGGCTCGCAAGACCGGAAATGGCTGGGAACGGGGCCGGTGGGATGCACGGATCCCGGGAAGCGCCAGCGAAGGATCTCACCCGCCCAGCTCGGCCTCTGCTGCCCCCTGCCGGCCCCGCCCCGCGGCACCTCCTTGGGAAGCGGGACCCGAGCGCGGGAGGCCGGGCACGGTCCCATGGGATCGCTGCCCGCGGCACCTCCTTGGGAAGCGGGACCCGAGTGCGGAAGGCCGGGCACGGTCCCATGGGATCGCTGCCCGCGGCACCTCCTTGGGAAGCGGGACCCGAGCGCGGAAGGCCGGGCACGGTCCCATGGGATCGCTGCCCGCGGCTCCTCCGAGCTGCCGTGCTTTGTGTCCTCCGAACGTGTGGCTCCTCACAAAAGCTACACAGACATAAATGTAACAAGTGTAGAAAAATGAGTCTGTTCACAAGTTTGTTCCTCGTGGGTTCCTCGATTAAGATGAGCTCCTGCCACTCAGCCAGAAACAGCTGCCCGACACAACCAGTGCTCTGCCTCTGGCCAGTACAGGTCCAGAGGTCCTCTTTCCATGAAACAAGGCCTCCATCATTTCACCTGGCATAGAGATGTAGGGCCCCTCAGCCTTCCCCTTCAGGACTCTGCTAGCCCAGGTAAAGTCCACAGCATACTGCATCTCTGGCTTTAGGATTACTCTTGAATGCCTGGGAAGTTCCTTGGTACAAGGATGCTGAGTTTCCTTGGCCGGGATGTCCTGGTGTCCCATTCCACAAGTGCCTTCAGCACATCACTGAATAGCCTCACACAGCCATGCCATGCCAGCTCCTGCTGGATACTTTCCTGCTGCCAGCAGGCAGGTGAAACACATGAGGTCAGGGTGGACACAAACCAAAGCCAAACCTGGCTTTGCCTCCTGGCTGCTGTGGCACTGCCAAGCACACAGGAACAGCCTGTCTGTTCTGCCTTTTGCACAGTGCACAGCAACACAGAACCCTGGGCTGTGTAGCCCTGGGCTATGAGTGGAGGGAATTCTGCAACAGTGCTAACAACCTTTATTAAAATAAGGCTTGGGAAATGAAGGCTGAGTAACCCAAGAACGTTTGACAATTGGCGTGAAGCACAAAAGGTGGAGCACTTCTCTGTTGCTAACTTGCTTTCCCCAGAGTCTGTTGCAAATAGATCTACACACTGGTACAATGTGTCCCTAATGCAGCTAGTCTAGAAGAAAAAAAAACCAAACCACACTGGTTCTCAGAGCAGAACTAACAGTACTTGTCTGCATTTCTGAATTCTTTTTTCTTAGTTTTTTAAACTCACATGAAAAGGAAATCCACCTGAGCCTTGAGTAAAGGAGGGAAACCATGGTACAAGCCAGCTGTGACAGCTGAAAACCTTAAAAATATCTCAAATAACTAATAATTTCTAGCTCATAAATCTTTGGGATATATATTTTTTTGCAATTTTCTTTGCTGGCAGCAGTTTTCTTCAAATTAACATGGTTTCAGAGATATCCCATCACTTGACAGTGTCACAGTGACATTCCTTCTCCTCCTTCTTCCATCCCTTCACGAAGCTTGCTAAATCTGTCTTAACAAATCCTGCCCAAGCTACCAATTCTGCCCAATGTTCCACTCTCCCTCTGCTGCTCTCATTTAGACAGGACAGAAAAACAAGTCCCGGCATTGAAAATGTCAGTTTATCACTTCAGCAACGCTCCTTCTGCTTGTATTTTTGCATCCACATGACAAGGGCACTGAGATGGAACATTAAGGCATATCATAATCTTAGATAGGGCCAAGGCAAAGCATAAATCTAGGAAACATATTCTTTAAATAGTGTGGTTGTTGAGATTCTGGATTTATGTACCTAGATTTTTATATATGCATATTTCGAGTCAATTGCAGGTAAGCAGCATGACAGAGGACAGCTTTCTAGGCAGGGATGTAACAGTGATCATCATGTGTGCCTTGGAAACATGACACAGAAAACTTCTGGAACAGAAGATTAAAGGAGATGCATATCTATATTTCCAGCATATTCATAGCTGGAACCTGAGGCTTGGTAACAAAGCAGGTTGAATACTGGCTGGTATATGAATTCCATTTGGTTTTGTTTCTTTTTTGGTATAAAGCTAATGTTTGAGAGGTTAGAGGTATAAATACTGAAAAAAATAGGAGCAAATATTTTGGGTGTCCCACTGAGGCTGTTTGCAATGCATTGATGTTGCTTTTTATTTTGATTGGACTGGTGACATCACCTTCTTGATGCCACATTGTACTATAGTAACTTGATTTTCTAGGGCAGTAATTTCTTTTCAAGATTGCATCACTGTAATTTAAACTAGAATATATTCTAGTCTTTGCCATTCATTTGTATTGCTTCTCTTGTGTCCAACTCTTACTTCTCTGTAAATATTCCTTACCAGAGGACAGACTTAGGTGTTGACATGTTTCTGGTCAGGTTCTACACAAAGCAGTGCAAGTTCTGAGATAAGATACTTGACTGATCCAAGTAATTTCCAAAGCATTGTGTAAAACAATGAATGGAAAAATTTGAGATTTTTAACTGTTACAGAGACTATTTTTAACTGGTGAATGTCATCTTCCCCTGCACCAAAAGACTGTCTAGATAGCTCATGGAAGGCATTTCGACCACAAAAAAAAAATATGCTTTAAAATTGTTCTTGAGTCCTTCTCACTTATGATCTTCATAATTCATACATTCATGACAAAGACTCCACCCTGATTTGGCAATAATTTAGTGTTGCTGCTTTACAAAATATTTTACCATTCCCTGTTGTTAGGAAGTGAAAAAGCCCATATACTTAATAGCTTTTGATGGTGTACTTCGCCTATTAGATGGATGTTTGCTTTGCCACCCCCCCAACCTGTCAAATTCGTAGTGCATGAGAAGCACTGCATGTCTGTACAGGCTCCATCAGGCAAACCTGAGCTTATCCTGTCTTCTGAGCTGACCAGCTGTGAACTAGAAGACTTCTGACAGCTTATTAGTTCAGGGCTGCATTGCACTACTGAAGTTTGTGCGACTTCTTGTTGTGCTGGCTTGCCTTTAGTGAACTTGCAATGTGAGCAAAACAAGCTCAGATATGTCTGTTTAGCCCAATCCACACAGATCCACAGCCACTCAGAATGGGAATTATGTGGCATTTCGATTATAAACGTCTGAAGTCTCCATTGTCGAACTCCCCCTCAGCTGTCACCGAGTGAGACAGCAGCTCTATTCCGTGTAACATCGTTATTTCACTTGAACCACGTATGCTTATGGCACAGTCTGAGTGAGATCCCAAATGTTTTTCTTTACCCAAACCACTGGAAGGCTCCATTTACTTAGATGAGATTTAAGTCCCATCCAGAACAGGGTATGGAAGCTGAGACTCTTGAAAAGATGCACTGCCCTCAGTATGATGTCAAGTAAGAAAAGAAGTCCTTATTGTAAGGTTCAATCCCTACTAAAAATAGGAAAATCTGTGAAAACTCTTTTTATTGGCAAAGTTTTGCAAACACCTTAGTTCACAAGTACTGTGTAGAAGCTTCAACCTTTGTGAAACAAAGTCTATTTGTCACAAATTACAAAGTTTCTGGATTACATCAAGTGCCCACCTGCAAACATTTGCAACTGTTTACCCCTGAAGCATATGCAAAACAAGTATTTTTGTATAAAAACTCACAGAAGCAGTAGAAAACTATTTTCAGCTCCATCTCTCTTACTGTTGATTTCAACACAAAGTGAAGATACTTGGACTTTCTTAAGTAGTATTGTCAGTCTTCATATTACATCTACTGCTTGCCCTCTGCTTCCATCTGAGTTTCTTGGGATTCCTCAGCTTCTGAAAGTTTTTCATCATCTAAAATTCAGTATTACTATTAGTCAAACATGCTCGGTCATATATACGGACTATATTGCAGAACTTTGTTGCACGTAAGTATTTTATTTTGATTGCCTTAAATCTGTAGTTGAGTATCTCAGTCTATAAAATGTTATGTTCAAACAAACAAAAGAATCCTTCAAAGTTTTTAAGGATGTTCTCTCTAAAAGCTCTTCTGGAAATAGGGGGTAAATTCTATAGTATCAATTGAAGCTAACAGTACCAAATTGCTTCAAACCCCTTCCTTCTCTTTGCCTACGAATGGTTTATTTATTTCATACTGAAGCTGTGCTTTGCACTAAACTGCTACTTCCTTCACAAAATCCTGAAAGCTGAAAGGTAATCTATATATTCACATGAAAATGCATTTTTCAAGACTAATACTTAAGCAAGTGTTAGTAACACATAATAACAATAACCTTCTGCTGAAGTGCACCTAGGATTAACAGTTCATTCTGCTTAAGAAGGTCTAGACAGCCTCAGAGAACGAAAGTCTGCTCTTACAGCCATCTCTGCATTTAATCAGGTCATGCTTAGAGGCTGTACCAATTGTTCTGTCTTTGAAAGACACGGTAAATATATGGACAATAATATTTAAAACAATATTATCCACATTAGAGCATGGAAAGTTAGTGCTGATTTGAAAATATTAAATATTTGTATGACTAAAGAATTTGTACAATTCCTGATTTTAGTCTTGTGTCTGATAGTTTTAGTCCCTGCTCTATCACAGATTCACAGTGTGAGTAGGTTGTCATTTACCTTCCTTGTATTTAAATTTTTTTTTTAGTAAAGCCTCAAATGATACCAGTGAATGTTCAAAACTACAGAAATAGTAATTATAAAATTATATTTGGAAATAAGCACAAGAATAATTTTCTGTAAGAAATACTTTCTGTTAAAAAAAACAAAAAACACACCTCAAATTGCTATTCTCCATCCTCACGTTTTAAAGAATTCTGCTGCCTACAAATTAACCTGAAGCTAGTTGGGAAATGGCACAGTGGACAGCTTATAGAAGAAAAAAATTCATAGCAGTCTCAGGCTCTGGACTACTACTGGGGAAAAATTTCTGCCAATGCAAGAGGTTACCAATCTCAGTTGCACCGCTATCCCACTGCCAGAAGTTGTGATTCCTTTTGATCTGCTGAAACTTAAACCAGTTATATCTATTACCAAAGAACAGCACTTACTCTCCAGGGTTTGCTGAAGTTCATGGATAGTACTCAGGAGAACATGGAACTGCTTTCTTCTCAGCTCCAACTGGAATGATAAAATACATGTTGTAGGAAACAGAAAGCATATACAGCCAAACAACCCATAGCAGATTCTACATTAACTGTATTCCTAATAAATTATTATATCTTTATGAAAGACCTACCTTATCTTCAACATTTTCTTTAATGTGAGAAAGATTTTGCAGTTCTTTTCCCAAAGCTTCTAGCTGCCTGAAAATAAATTGTCAGAGTATCCTTAAAAAATTCTGTAGAATCCTTGCAAAACTGATTTGCTCTATGTAGAGGAGAAAGAACTATAAAATAAACAGCTTAAACAAAACAAGTGAAACGATTTAGAGGTAAGGGCACTTCATGTAATTGTTAAACTATTATGTTCTAGACTTGTAATTTCAGGACTTTTACAAAAAGCTGGAATACAGTTGCATCCTGGGCATTTGTAACGATGCAATCCTGACACATGTTATTTACTTGGCCATACAGTGAAAGTTAAAAGAAGCAGATTCATAGAATCATGGAATATCCTGAGCCAGAATGGACCCACAAGGGTCATCAGCTCCAGTTCCTGGCCCTGCACAGGACATCCCAAGAGTCATGCCCTGTGCCTGAGAGTATTGTCCAAATGCTCCTTTGACTGTCAAGATTGGTGCTATGACCACTTCCTGAGGAGTCTGTTCAGTGCCCAACCACTCTCTGGGGGAAGAACTTTCTGCTCTCACTTGAACCTACCATGAACCACCACAATTCTTTTTGAGGCAAAGAATACCAGGTACCATAATACACCTTTCAAATGAGGATGGAGCACCAACTCTTACAGACAAACCTCCAGTTTGGTCCTTCTGCTTCTAATGCCCATCATCATTTATGAGCCATGCAAAAAGAACAAGCTGTTCATTTAAAGGTGAAGTGAATTGAGGCTGATCATCCCTGATTAGTTAGCAGGCAGAGTCACAGCGGGGTCAGCAAGGGAATCAACCTTTTTTTCCTGAAGCCATTGATAGCTGCTGCAACTAGTCTGGGTAGGGAACCACAAAAAGCCCTCCAGTCCTAAGTATGTGGATGGGAGAAGGTCTATTTTAGTGCTACCTGATCATGGGGTTTTTTTGAGCCAGCATGCTTGGTACCTCAATAGGAATGCCTGAGAGAGTTGGGTGTGACATTATTCCTTCCTTTGATGGAAACAGGCTAACAGCTTAGAGGCTCATACACTGATTCTGCAAGCATTTAGTTTCTAGTTTCTGAAAAACTTCCATTTGGCCAAATTTTGCTGTTTACACTTGGTTGTCAGGTGCAAGCAGACTTTGAGAGGACAGAATTTTTTTTTCTAGTAACTTCCAAGCTACATTTGGAATTTTACCTCTTTTACTTTACATTCCAGAGAATCTTTGCTTAGCCTTCTTACTTTCATATCTCCTTTTCTAAGACTCAGTATCATTTCTTGGTCATCTGAACAGCTCTTCTGTTCTAAGTACACTGTGGGCACTGCTGTTTAGTAGTTCAGCTCCTATCAATTCGTGAACTGGCTCCTGTGTACTACTTGTGACTAAGCTGCTAACAGCTTCTTTTGTGCTGTATAACTTGTTGTTCCAAGAAACAGACTCTTAAAAGTATAAAGAAAGTATTTTTCTGAACTTTGTTCTATCGTGCCACATAACCTGCAAAAGCTATAAATGTAACTCTTGCAATAAACCCTTATGTTTCTTCTTACAAGAAGTTTTCTCAAGTGTTTTTAGTCATTAAGAGTTCCATGAAAAGTGTGACATTGTAAGTCACACTTAGGCTTCCTCAACTCTGAATTAAGGGTGGCCTTTGGTTTTGTATCATTTTCTGTATACTTTCCTATAGACTGCATTCTTACCAGCTGTAACTTACCACTCTTTCTAGCTTTGCTTAAGAAACTTATGCTTGGATGTGTTAAGCAAAGTTAGAATAATCCCTCCAAACCTAATCAACTCAGCATCCTCTAAGATAAAACACAATCATTTATCACAGAATTATAGAATAGTTTGGGTTGGAAGGGACCATAAAGATCCTCTAGTTCCAACCCCCTGCCATGGAGAGGGACATCTTTCACTAAACCAGATTGTCCAGAGCCCCATCCAAACTGTCCTTGAACACTTCCAGGGATGGGGCAGTCATAGCTTCTCTCATTTAGTTGTTTCTATTCTTAATTGACTTATCTGAAAAACTCAGTTTTTGGTAGTTCTTCATTAAAGCCTCACTTAATAAATATCACACGCTGACTAATGAAGTAAGAAATAGTTAAGCTTCATGAGAATTGCCTGTAATAATCAAAGTTGTGGTAATGAAATTGAGGCACAGAAAAACAATATACAAGAAAGAAATGTGTGAAATATTGTCAGTGGCTTATAGCTATAAAAATGCTATTATTAGGGTAATAGTATAACCGAAACACTTCCATTTGCTATGAAAGGCTATGGAATATGAAAAGACAGCCTCCATTGGCAATTTCACTGAAAGTGGGCAACAGGATAAGTGCACAGCTGCACTTAAATGAGAACAGTAACTCTACATGGCATCTTCAATCAGTTTAAGAAAAACAAACTCATAGATGCAATAAGCCCTGGAATGCTTCTACGGCTCGATAAAGTAAATCTCTCCATAACTGCCCCAAGAGCACAGATAGTGATGCAAACCCAGAATGTGACAAG
The DNA here is from genome assembly GCA_020086605.1 of Lanius collurio. Taxonomy (NCBI): domain Eukaryota; kingdom Metazoa; phylum Chordata; class Aves; order Passeriformes; family Laniidae; genus Lanius; species Lanius collurio. Next base: position 11,237,269 of record JACBWW010000009.1, read on the forward strand.
CAGCACTGTGAGTTACATGCAAGACAAGCTGGACAACAGGTAGGTCTGACCTGCATGCCAAGGCAGGTTATGTGTGGTGCACAACACAGCTGTTTATAACTGGGCATGCAGGAACAGCTACCAGAAGGAAAACATAGAAAAGAACCCTTAGAGCTTTCTCCTACTTTCTCTCATTCCACCTTACTTGCTTGTGTGTTGCATTTCAAGCGACTACTGAATCACTGGCTGGTGCAAGTTAAAGGATTTCCCACCATTTCCCTTTTCTGAGCAACTCATAGGTAGACTGACGTCAGATGTGCATTTACATCTCAGTTCACTTATTCACCTTAACAGTGCAAAAATTTAAACTATGGAACAATTAGCAATGCTCATAAGGGCACAGAAACACAAGTTTTTATTGTGTCAAAGAAATTATAGAACAGTGAGGAAAAGTCAAACTGAAATCAAGGAAATGTCAAGTCTGGTGACTTCTAGTTTACTGCCCTATTATAATTCAATGTAGTTTTATACTTACTTCAGTGTTTCATGTCTGTCTGGGTGATGCTGTATAACTTTGGCCAATGCATCATATTCTGAAAGACATTAAATAGTTAATCTAAATACTTCTGAAAATACCAATTCAAGAACCAAATCTCAGGTACCACAGAATGGCAGATTCTTTTTCCTTCTTGAAAAACTGTTTTAATGTTTTCCAAAACACCTTTAGATAGCTCTGCATTGCTACACAGTCTTCTGTGTCTGATTCATAAACATTGGGTTTAGAGACAATAAAATGTATATGTGCAAAAAAATGGTGCTGATGTTACACATGAACATTTAAAATTTTTAGAAATAACTATAAAATGATGCTTGTTTTTTTTTTAATTTATAGGATTTTTAAAAAGCTAATAAACTTTAAGAACAATGTTATGGTTATACAGGCAACTAATACAGCCATTTCCTGATAGTAAGACAATACATCTGCCAACTACATCATTTACATGGAAAAATCTGTGCTGCAGACTGGACAGAACATATCAAAAAGCAAACACTTCAAACCTATGTTTGTGAAGACATAAGAACTATACATTCCTACTGGTTAAGGTTATTTTGATTTTCAGTTGAGTCGAAAATTACCCACAGCATTGATCAAACTGCTGTATTTAAAACCTTTCATGTTTTATTTCTAAAATTTTTCTTCTGGCATTTCCTTTATCATGAAAACCCAAATTTTTGCTTCTTCTCAACTGCTCATCTTTTAGAATGTTTTAAGTTTCCATGAATTATGAGCATATACTTTTAAAAGCAGGGAAAAATACACCTCTTAAAACAGGTGTTCAGAAAGGACACTGTTTTATGTTTTCCTGATGCTGCATGTCATTGAGATCTCCTGGTTCTATCTTGCCTCCGTCATCCCCCCAAACTTTCAGTAGTGAGTTGAATATAGTAATCATGATGCATTTTCAAAAATTTAGAATCTATTTTTCAATACAATGCATTCTAAAAGATAACAAGATAATGAAGCCCACCACTGTAAATAAAGATACTGCACCTTACCCTGGCGATTTTTTCGAATCCTTTTTGCTTGCAGAATTTGTTTTTTGCATTCAGAGATCTTCTCATGGGCTGCAGCTATACTATTTTCTTAAAAAAAAAATTAAAGAAAGATACAGAGTTATATCGAACTCAAACAATAGATGTAAATAAGCCATTCTGCTAAATTATAGAAGAGAAAGAGCTGTTTGTGACATGGTGGCTTGTTAGCTTCATCAGCTTAAAAACTACATACACTTCAATAGGTTAAAAAAGCTCTTGTTTGGATATATTCTATATAATTACAAGATGCTTATAGCACATATATGAATGCTATCTAGTAGGAAAAAAAACAAACCCAAAAACCCTCCAAACCATTCATCAGATGTATATATTATGTTCATGAGAACTGGCTTGAGCTTATTCATAAGAGAAACAGTCAAACAGAAACCAGTAACATTTTCTCATATTTACCTATATCCTTATAGATTTTTTCATAATTTTCCATCTCTCTCAGGTTCATGTCATACACCAGAAGAGTTTTTCCCATTGAAAATTCACACTGTGATAAAGTACTCAGCATTCGTTGGTACTGGCTGTATCTGAAAACAGACAGAACATTTAATCCCAAACAGCATAAAAATAGTTTCTAACTTTCCAGAGCAAGAAAACAAAACTTCATGTAGCATAAGGGACAGCTAAATAACAATTATTCAATAAAGAAAACACTTCGAAGATTCAATGTATAATTTTTTAGAAGTGCAGTTAGAAACACAGTACACATCAATTCCACCATCATGTCCTTACCAGTGCAAAGTGGGTACTAAAGCAATGAGCAGATTGACCCAGGGCTTATAAATTTTCCAGCTAGAGTTGGCATAAATTTTCCAGCTAGAGTTGGCTCTGTGACCGCCGAAATAGATAATAATACTGCAATGCTTCTCTGTATACACACTCGTAATATTGTATCCTCTGGGAATTCATATCCATTACTAACAGAGACCCCAGAGAAGGCTGTCCCTCATGCCTTACCACTTTAGCCTTAAAAAAAAAAGAGAACGACAGCAGCAGAAATACCAGCATTATTTCACTTCCCTAACAGAACAAACGCAGAACTGCCAACTAAAATATTTGAGTCATGATCCTGTTATAATAGCGGGACTCAGGGCTGGATCACGTAGCAGGCACAGCAATCCTGAGGGCATTCGAGTGGTGTTGGCAGATTTCACGATGCAGCCCGCAGCCTTCAGTGATTTCTGACCCGTCTGTAGCCCTCCTCTCCCAGTACAGTGCTCGGCGTTTGTCCTGGAAACACCACGGAGCCAAAGAAAAACAGCTGTGCACATTTTAACACGAATCTCTTCCAAATGGATCGAGCCCTGTTTTCCACTGAAACACAAGCTAAGCAGTTCCAAGACTTAAAAAAATCGAAACAAAACAACAAGATACCCTTCCTCCTGAGATCCGGAATTACACCACTTAATGAAACTCTTCACCAACAAATTGATCCGCCTGTCGTCACCAGCTCCATCGCCATCGATCAGCAGCCGCTTGCGGATAACTTCATCTGAGGAAAAGCTCCTGTTAAACCCTCACGCCATGGCAGCCGCCTCCCAGCGCCGCGCGCGGGTCTCTCCCGGCCCTTCAGAGAGCGATTCCCGGAGCCAGAGCGGGCGGATCTGCTGAGTCGCGGGGGCTGCGGGACCGGGGGGCGCATGGAGGGCCGCGGGGCCAGGCCCGCCATGGAGGCCCGTCTGCGGGGTGAGCGGCCCCTGGGCGGGCGCGGGGGCTGCAGGCAGCCGCTCCCAGGAGGGCGAGCAGGGGGCGCGGCGCTGCGAGGAGCCCCGACGGGGGTCGCTGCGCGGGGCGGGAGGAAAGAGGGGAGGATGGCGAGAAGGAGGGAGGTCTCACCGTCGGTCACGGCCCCCATGGCGGCGAGTGCTGGAGCCGGCGGGGCGGCGGCAGCAGCGAGTGAGGTCAGCTTCCCACAATGCAGCCGGCGAGAGCGGCGGCCATGGAGGGGGAGGCGGCAGCTGCTGGGGCCTGAGCCGGCGGGCGGCGGACGCGCGGCCCGGGGAGGCCGGGCGGGCGAGCCCCGCGCCCCGCGTGGAACCGGCCCCCTGGCGAGGGGCGGCCCGCCAGGTGAGCGCCCGACGGGGGAGGGAAGCGGCGGTCCCGCAGCCAGGCTCCACCTCCCCGCCCCCGCCACCCTCACCGGCCCCGCCGCCCCCCGCCCGGCCGCCCCGCCATGCCCCCGGCACATGGTCCCACGCCATCGAGGCCCTCGGGACCGGGGGCGCCTCGGCCGCCCTCCCGCCACGGCCCTGGCTCGGGCTGTGCTCCCCGGCGTGCCGTCACCATCGCCTTCGGTGGTCTCCCCGCACGGCCGCGGCAGTGTTGTTCCACCTGCAGTGATGGTGGTGATGGCACAACGGAGCAGGTGGACAGTCCCGCCATGGTGGCGATGACCCAGGGAGCAGGTGGATGGTCTCACCACGGTGCTCAATGTCATGGGCATGGCATTTGAGGGTGGTGGGATCCGCCGTGGTGGCTGTCCAGCCCCGCCGTGGTGGGATCCGCCGTGGTGGAGGGAGTGGATTCCTCCGTGCCTTTTCCCTGGTGAGGGTGTGGAGGACGTGCCCATGGCACAGGTGTCAGGGAGATGGGCTGGCCTCCCCTGACCGCCCTTGGGTTCAGTCCCACTCGATGACGGGAGGGCAAGCAGCAGTGCCCGGGCCTTGCAAAAAGCATTATTCTGATGTTTCCTGACGGGTTTGACTATCACCAGTGGATAGGAACAATAGTTGTTTTTTCCTGTCCTGACAAACTAAGCTGGTGCTGGAAAAAGTGGCTAGAGGTGTCTGGAGAAAAGAGATGTTAAGGTGTTACCATGTGTTGAGTTTTAGGCTTTTGGTCCGTAGGCTTGGATGCTTGGACAGTGCTAAAGCTAGGAATGTTACTGTAGTGTGTATCACAGTACCTGAGGCGTTGCCAGAGCCTGACACCTTCCTATTCCGTCTTCATCTTGGTTTGGACAGTTGAGTGGTTTATGATCTTGTTCTGCTTAGCACTATTCAGTGACAGTTTTAGAGTGGTGGGGAAAATCAGGGTGAGAAAAGAACGAAGTTAATTTGTGCGGTAATCTGTTAGTTCCTGGTTTTAGAGCTGTGAGTGATTAAGAGGCGCTTTTTTGTTATGGATAGAGACATTTAACAGCTCTTTACGGATTTGTAGATTGTTTCAACTCAGCACTTTGTCTTGAATAGACAACTGATCAGGTCCTTTGGAAGGTGCTACTAGGAAAGCATTACTGGGAATGGTCATTAAAACTCTGCCTGAACTTCTAGGAATAAAGAGTTTCCAACATGGAAAACTTGGATAAGTGGTTCCTGTTCTTGAAATTTTTATGTATTATGTGATTAGTGAGTGACATAATTTTATATGAAAACCTAACTATTTATCCACTTACCCAGGTTTGGGCCAAAGAATGGGCCATGCATTCATGAGCTATGTAAGTGCTACTAAAAATGATCACTTTTATGAACTCTGATATTGTTGCCATTTATTATAGTTGGTTTGACTAAAAACTTAGTTTTTCTTAAGTCTTTAGTCACTGTGGTACAGCCCTAGTATTTTGCCAAAGGGTGGGAAGAAGACCTAGCTGAACTTCTCTATGCGGCTTTTATGCAGTTACTGCCTTTCTCTCTTTATCCACTTATTTCCTTTTGGAAGTCTTAAGCATCTTGAAACATCCAGTTTAATCAAGATTTAATATTTTTCTTACACCTCTCTGAGCTCTTTCCATTTTCTGTTTTTTTTTTTTTTCTTTCAGTTTTTACCACAGTTGGTCAGAACTGGAGGCTATTGTAGCTGAAAATCCACAATTATTTATTTAATCGTTTCAGAACTTCTGTGTGATTTTCTATCATTTAATCCTATACAATCTTTTCTCACTTTTTGTTCATCATTCCACTCTTGGTCAGATAGTCTTATTAAGCTCTCCACAGTGACAAATAGATAGTCCTTGAGTAATTAATTTGGAATACAGCAGTCCATATGACTAAGTTAATAATATTTAATGACTTTTATGCCATTCTTCATATCTGTTACTAATTACAAGCTTCTATGATTTTTTTTTTCTGGGTCTTAGGCTCAGAAGAACAATTTTGAGAACAAAGCCTTTATTTTTCTTTTTAAGGCAGGGCTTTCAGGAATCATTGATGTTCCTTAACTTTTCTCCTTTGGAATGGAAGTAAAACTTGGTAAATACATGATCGAGAATCTCACTAAGGCTAGGTATTGGTGGAATAGCCTGTTCTCTCTCCTCTCTTTTGGCGTATTAAACGTCCATGAGATGTTTCTGCTTGGGAAGCCAATTCCAGCTTGCTGGGTTTCTGTACACGTTTGAGAATTCACTGTGTCTTTGGAGTTTTTGTTTTGATTTGGTCCATATCAAAGTAGAGTTCCTCATCTTGTAAGTGTGAAACAACCCTTGTTTCTTGTGTGTGGAGGTGTTGCACTGGGCTGTATACAGCCATGTATTTGCCATTAATTCAGTGTGATGTATGATGTAGATCTCTGGAGCAGGGTTGACCTACTCTTATTTATTTGTCCTTCACCACTTCGGGTATTCTGTGCAGATTCTATCAGCTGCAGTCTTTTATATAATCCTTCGCTGACCAGCAGAAACTGAGTAGCGCTGGACCTTCCCTAAAGCATCAGTAGTGGAGATTTGCGCAATAGGAAAAAATGTCTTGCATGGGGGATAGCACCTGACTCTGTGCCAGCTCTTTTGGAGTAAGTATCTGTGTGTGCTTCCAACCAAGCTAAATGTGATGCAGTTTTCCCTCTTTCCTTGAATTCTTTTATGTGTGCCATATGGTAAGACCCTGGAGGAGCTTATACATAATAATTTGTTACTCACATGTCCTTGTCAAAAGTGTTAAATATTCCTCTGTAATATTTCCAGGTGACTCTGGGTGCAAGAAGTATAACCTAGGTAAGTTTAGTACTGCAAGGTGTTACACTTGAGTGGAACTGGCTCTGATTTTTCATTAGTATATATTTTTTTTTCCCAAAAAAATATGGCTTTGATGTGCCCTGATGTTTTTATTATTAAGGAAATATGTTAATGCTGAAGTTTTCTTTCCTGAAAAATAATCTATGAGAGTCAAAGTTTAAAGTGACTTTATACCTTTTTCTTTAACTGTGTGCATATATAATTTTTTCCCCAACTGCAGAAAAAGTTAAAGGGGAAGAAGCTTTTTATAGTATTCCAGGCTATAATAAGCTGTGATTTTTAAGAGCTAAGAAAACAACTTTAACTATCGACGAGATGGATTTAAAATATTTTTCCTTAGCCTCCCTAATAATTTATGAGGTGGCTTTAGATTCCAGGTTATCTTCGTGTTGAATAACATCTAAATCAGACTTCTGTGTAGGACTAAATCTTACAGAGATCTGAGTATAGTAGGTCAGAAACTGCAGGGTATTTTTATCCAGTCCAACCTATATTCTTGTCAGAAAGTGATACCAAATTTATTTAGCGAGACCTATTTTCTATAAGCCTATGTTTAGCATTACTTTTTACCACCATCCTTTATTTTTCTGTTGATTATATACCAGGATTTTGTGCAAGACTGATATGCTAACCTACTAGGGTCAGGCTGTTTTCCTCATTTTAAATTATGTTAGTGTTTTATTTTCTGTGCAGTCTTCTGTAGGCTCAGCATTTACTAAAAATTAGCATCAGTGTTCCAAGAGCTTGTCATCTCATTCTGTAAAAATTCTAAGACACTGGCTGTCTAATTCTGCAGATATTAAAATAGTCACTCTTGGCAGATAAACCTGAAATTTTTCAACCCAGTGATTGAGGCATAAAAAGTAGTTAGTGGTTCTTAGCCTCATAAAAAGCTTTCCTGATATGGACCCTTGTGTTTCTGCAAAGCCAGCACATTTTCGTAGAATTACTGCAGAACAAGACAAGGGAGGGTGAAAATACTTGTTGTGACTGTAGTGCTAATACCAATAATTTTAAAATGCAACATATTATTATCTGAGGAATAATCAATTTTGCTGTCTACTGCCTGTGTTGTCAAGATTGATTAAATATACTGTTAATCCCATACTTTAAAAACCAGGATCCTATTAGATAATAGTGTAACCACAAGTTGTGGTCTCTAGTATTGGTTTTATTTGTTATTTTTTATTTTGTAACTAAAAGAAGCCTGTAAAATTCCAGAAGTTTTGACAGAAGCACTTTGCAAAATGCTAGTCCTGGAAATATTTTGTTCATTAGAAAGACATTTTGTCACTACTGCTTTTCCCCTGTAGGGAGACAAGCTTATCTTAATCATAAAAAAATAGTGCTGCATAGTCCTTTGAAATACTTTTTTCCAAAGTAAGGGCTCTATGTCTTAGTAAATCTCAGTTACACAGGTAGCATTCTGATATTGTCTTCTTTCAGCTATCTTCACAGGAATTATGTAACAGCTTTCCAAATTTAATACCCAAATCCTACTGAATATTTATGAAGCTTGGGGATCAATTATTATGCATTTTAGGATGATCTGTGACTAATTTATTAAAGCTTGTCGAACTCAACTTGAAATTTCATTATACTGGAAGTATAGGTATTTAGTGTAAAAGACAGAGCTGTCAGGTGCAGGGATGCAAAGGAAAGTGTGCCTTGTGTGTGTGCCAAAAGGGGCTCTATTTGAGGAATGGAGTTAGCAGGAGTGGCACTATGGGTCATGATACCTATTCCCAGGGACTTGATAGATTCCTGCTTAGCAAGAAGGTCAAGGTGTTTTTACAGGTGTCTTGAGATTGTGTTGTGAAGCTACTGTGAGACAGATTAGCTGGTTAGAATTTTCTTTTAATCTAAAAATCATTAACACTGTAGACTTCAGCTGCCTGTGTGATGGCTTGGAGATCCCACATGATGTCTGCATTCTGTGATTTTAAAGTGACTCAGGTAATTTTAGGGTGCCATTTCATGCTGTTCTGGGATTGTGTTTCATGTGTTTTTTAAGAAAGCAGACATTTATTCTTTTGGAATTTTTTTTTGACAGGATTAGTCAGTTATCTAGCATTCTCTTAATTTGTTGGCAGGATATTTTCAGGGTGACTTTATTTTATTTTACTAAGGAAAAAGAGTTTTTTTGTTTTTTTCTTTCTCAGTCCTTCAGTTCATGATTTTGGTAGTGATCAATAATGTGCCAGGGTTTTCAGAGGAAGAGGTGGATGTTTAACGAGTGTTTACCACTGACTTAGAAGAATTTGTCTTTGCTGGCATTGGGCCAAATGGGAAATGTTCTTATTTAACTGTGTTTTGAAACACTGGATGAACAATGAGAGCTGTGAATATCGTACTTTTTGTATCAAGTTTAAATAAATAACTGTTAATGCTACCGAGGAAATTTTGCACAATGATTACAAGGGAAAACAGGCATTTCCTCCTTTGGAAAGCAGCTCTTGCCTGACTTCAGAGTGGTGTTTTCTGAATCACGTGGCCAGATGCTTTGACTCAGCTAAGAAAGCTGAATCAGAGCTATTGCACAGCTTCTGAGTCAGCTTTTCAAAGTTTATTAAAATTGGTTGGTTAAGTTTGTTTTCTTGTATTTATTTTTTAACAGCAATCCCAAACTGTAAATGAAGACATAGAAATTTTACAAGGCTTTGAGCTTGGCCACATCATGGACAGATGTTGAAAGAAAGGCTTCTGTCTCAGGAAAAGGAGAAAGAGTATAAGGTCTATTGATAAACGTCTGTTTCTTGTTTTAAATTGGGTTTATATTTTGCTTTAGATTATATTGCAGTTTATTTTCTTGTAATAGAGAAGCTCTGCCAGTGGGTAATATTCAAGCACAACTACAATTTACAATTCCCATTAAACATGATACACTGACACATGTTCTCACCCCTGATTTCTGAGGTGCAAACCTGAGCAGAGGAATATAAATAATTGGAGGCATGATTACATGCTTGGGTGATGCCTGCTCAGGTTTTAGTTTGTTAAATGTTGAATGAAATACAGATGGCACTGCTTGGGCACTGAACAGACTCCCCAGGGAATGGCCACAGCCCCAAACCTACCAGAGCTAAAGGAGTGTTTGGACAATGCTCTCAGGCACAGGGGGAGGGATTGTTGGGGTGTCCTGGACAGGGCCAGGAGTTGGGCTTCTATGATCCTTGTGGATTTCTTACAGCTCATAATATTCTGTGGTTCTGGGATGCTATGATTCTGTGAAAATACTGAACTTTGTTTCTGACCACTGTTAGCCTACCAATAAGGACTGGAAACAGTGTAAAACCCCAAAGTGAATTTGTATCCTTAGGAAGATGGCATATTCTCTTCACTTTCTTTTTCTGGTGTGCCAGATGTATCTTCTAAACTATTGCTTCAGTTGCTGTCAAAACAGATAACTTAAACAAGTATTTCAAGAGAAATGTGATGAGAGGATAACTGGGCATTTCCAGCAGAGACTGTCAGGTCCAGAAGGGCAGATCCAGGTTGTGGCTCAAGCTGGTTGTATTAAAGGGAAGGTTAGTCTGGCTGAGGCCAGTTGGGTCATGTTTCCATGAAGGTGGGGGGCCAAATTCTTTTGTATTTGTTGGTGTTTTGTTAAAATTATACCAGTCAGAGCAGCTTGGAGGAGATGATGAATCTGCACATTTTCTATGCAGTAGCTTGAAGTAGGAACATGCTTAAATCCTGCCTTTACTCAGGGCTAAGCACCTTTCTCCAGAGAGCATTTTGGATTCACACTTTCTTGAAACTAGGATCATAAGCCCTTTCTTTCAGAAAGAGAGCAAAGGTCAATCTTTGCTTTCAAAACCCAGGAGGTGGTGATGGTTTTGGTTCCCTTTTCATCATTAGCAGAGCTGTTATCCGCTAGACTGCTCACCACATGTGTGGGAGACTTCAACCCAGCTATCCTCCTTCCTGAGGGGATTAATGTCCATAATTCTTTCCATCAGAGTGAATTTTGTAATCACCAGACTGTTGAGTAGTGCGAGGTGGTGTTGCTGTCAGAATGATAGACTGAACACAGCAGTGAAATCCAACACAAAAGATACTCAGTGACTGAGGACTAAGGTGTTTAAGGGAGTAATTCATAAAAGCAAACCAGTAATTTCAGAAGCACAAGAAAAGAACAATCAAGATAATTTTTGCATCACAGGTCAGATTCTGTTCAAAGGCATACGAGTGCCTCCCTGGTGATTTTTGTACTTTATTTTTAAGCAGGGGTAGAATTTGAGCTTGAAAAGTACAAGGAACAGGAAGAAAAATGCCAACAAATAGTGGAATAAAATAATCTGCCTCATAAAATGTTTTGGTGAGTTACAAAAGGTAAATAGATAAGTTAATGTCAAGCTTTGGGAAAAAGAGGAATTGGACACAAAATACATTATCTATAACACATGGGTATGTATGTATACATACATGTAAATTTCAGTTGAGATATCAAAGTGGCTATATGTGTGCCCAAAACATTAAGCCCGAAGTGTTATTTCTCTTAGTAATAATGAAACTAGATAATGATGTATCTATTCTTATGGTTTTTTTCAAGTAGGTTACAAAGTAACTTTTAAAACAATGTTTTAAGGCTATTAACAATTATTCAGATTTGCTTGTTGGGGTTTTTTTTCCCAAAATATCAGTGCAGAAGGCTTGAAAACCATGAGTTCTTTTTGATCCTCTGCCTTTTGCTTTTGTTTTAATAAGAATTTACATTTTGATTCTACATAGAGAGAATTGAACTAATAAAAGAGGCAAGGCAGATAAATTGGATTTTATAACTTAGATTAATAAAGATTGGCTTGTAGGAGATCAGAGTAAAACAAAGCCATGCTAATAATAAGTATGCACCTGTGATTTTGTGGTTCATGGTAAATATTTTCACTTCAGTTTCATTCCAGTGTCACTTTGGCAGTTATGGGTTGGTGTTTTTTTTTTTTATTTTTGAGAACTGCTTGTGTATATAAAGTTAGGATGGTGTTGAACAATAGCACATCCTGAAATAAAATTGTGCACATGTATATTAAAATAAAACATGTGAGATTTTTATTTTAATGTCATTAGTTTGAAATTTAATTTTAGAAGTACCCAAATTGCACTTTAGCTGCAACCACTGTCTGGATTGGAATAGGAGGATATTTACTGTCAGATTTTCTGGTGGAGCTTTTCTTTCCTGTTGTTATGTGAAAGACTTGCACAAGCAGGAGTGACTGATTGTAACTGTAGTTCATGTCATCAAACAAAGGGAAGGAAATAGCTCAAGAGCTGTTGTTTTCAAATGTGTGAAGAAGTCTGTCCTGATCTTGCAAGCTCTTGAAGGCATTTTGAACCTTACTCATCCTCTCAAATGTTGGCGTAGACTTATGATGATAATACAGGTAACAAATTTTCCAATGACTGGATTATTCTTATTGAATCTTGGTTTGTAATTGCCTCCTCACAGAGTCTGTTCCTCTTGTCTTTCTAGGACTGGCCTACTAAATTTGGCACAGAGAGTTTCAACTCTAAGACAGCCATTTTGCAACCTACATTTTCTTCTCTTTCTGCTAATATCAGCTTAGTGAAATTGCTGTTCTGCATCTTCTTTTGAGATGGATGCTATGTGAATGTGTTGCTTCTTTGCAGAGGCCTCTAAAAGTTGTCTTTGTATGAGCAGTTGTTCTCTGCTGGCTTCTGTGCAGGTGGTGTCTTTTAAGCAGCTGCAATACTGTCATGGCTTGGGGAAAAATAAGTAACAGGCAGCCCTAGCACAGGGTGCCTTCTGGGAGGTGTGGGTAGGGTACAGCACCGTGTGTTGTGATTGAGAAATATGTTACAACAATTCACAACAAAATGTAATTTTTTTTTTACAAAGATATAGAAATAGGAAAATATTACCTTAACTAGTTAAAGGAATGGTTTCTGCTAATTCAGTTGTCAGTAGGGCCCAGACTTGGTTATGCTCCGTTATCCTTTTCGTTGAGGAAGGAGTAATTGGAAATTCTATGATCTCTGGTGTTGTCAAAGATCTTCCCAAGCAAGTGTCTCATTGAAAGTGATGTTGATACGAGATATGGTTGTCTGTTGTTATCAGAGAATTTAAAGCTTAAGAGTGATATTTGCCTTAAAAAAACAAATACTTCAAAAAGAGAAAACATAACTATTGAGACTTTATGCACATAAATGTAGTACTGGAAGATATATAAAAGAAAAACCTCACTTTCATGTGGTCATATTTTGTGAAGATGTACTTTGAAGCTTTCAGATCAATTTTTGACTTTTTATTTTTCTTGCCATTTGATGGGTATTTTTCTGTCTTTCTGATTTTTCACAACCTTGAGCACCATCTCTGATATCAATGGCAAATTGCACAGTTTTGTTGCAGGGCAATGGGGCCAACCCCTTTTTTATATTTGTGCTCACACCACAATAGTGACATTTTATTAACTCATGAGCAGGACTTGAATTTTTAAAGTGATAGGAATATCATCTGTGCATTTATTTGTTTTACTTATATGTAAAATCACTGCATAGAGTAGTCATGCATGCTGTATTCTAGCTGAGCTTCCTAAACTTTCTTAGACAAAAAAACCCAAAATAAATCTATATAATAATAGTAAGAATCCTGAGTTTGTGAAATAAGTCTGCTTGATCTGCTTTAGTTTTGAAAAAAAGTATTTATTAACTGCACACATGGAGGGCATCAGGTCTGGATTGAATGAAATTAGGAAAGAGGAGGTGTGGAGATGCCAGTGTAGTTGCTTAAAGATCTAAAAATCCATGATGGATGAACAATGTGTGCCACCACCAGAATGCAATTTCTTTTGGTAAAAAAGAAAGGACTCTGAGGGTGAGAATACAGAACTATTGAAGGGCATTGCAAAGCAGGGCGCTTGTGGTTGGTGTAGAAATAAACAGATCATATTCAAGCAATGAAGATTGATCACGGGCAAACACAGTTTTCTAGTGGAAGTATTGAACGGCTGGAACTCGTGGGACAATGGCTTGTCCATTGCCTCAGGTCTTTAAGAACAGGTTTGATTCCTTGTATTGTTCCCACCAGGTAGCTTAGTTATCATGCCCTGGGGCTGAGGGATGGCGTGGCTGACCTTTGGAGATTCCTTCCATCTCCTTTGGTTAACAGATCTCTAACTACACATTGGATACATTTTAATAGGATCGTGCTGAAACCTGTTCTCCAGCTCTGTAACCTGTTCATCCGTTTCAAGTGGAATTTCTTATATCTGTAAGAAGGGCTAGTTGTCCAGGAAAGGTGGTGTTTTTCAACGTGTTTGGGTTTTTTGGCAGTGCTTCTTTCATGTCATCCTCCAGGACAATTCTACAGTGATTCCGTCATCCTTCTGTTTAAATATTCTTCTCTGCTGTAATGTTGCATCTAGGCCAGTTACAGAATTGTTATTCTGCTTGGAAAAATTATGGGGATTTGTGGAGTGCCTTGTGGGGAAAAGCATGTCCCGAGTGTGGATCAGAATGAGCAATTGTTACAGCTGGCTGCATTCAAATTGTTGATTTCAGTAACTACAGCTTGACATTTGGTTCATACGTAGGTGTGTTCAACAGTAAGATTTGTAATTCCATTTAATCTGTGAATATGTATCCCCTTAGGGAAAATTAATTTCTTAGTGGGACTAGCAGTAGAAGGAGGAATACTGTGGAACCTGGAGGTTGTGTATCTAATGGAATGATAAATGTGAGAAGTCCTCTGTTTTTATAATGCCCCATTAGCAGTCTGCCTGTCCATGAGCAGCAGAGGGAGGAAACTGGAGAACTGATTTCTTCACAAGGCATTATTAGTTATAGCTAATAAATTATTTTAATAGCTAAAGAATATGCTAACACTCACACAGCTTTGGCTTCACATCCATGTATAATTTGCAGAGAAGGGAACTGCTATTTGGAATATTTTAAAATGCAAATTACTATATTCTCCAGGTAAATGATAACAAAATCCTTCCTTTTATTCTGTTAAGGAGTATCTAGTGGTTGTTTGTCTAATGCTTGAGAATTAGGCATGTTATTAATAGTTACGTAAGTAGTAGTTAGAAAAAGATATGATTTTATACAGTATAATAATCAGCTGTGAATTATAAGTTTATAAATATGTGTCAAACTTACTGTGTGTCAGAAGTGCTGTTGCTTGGGGGGCTTTTGTTGACATTTAAGCCACTGGTATATTTGGGTCAGTATGAGTGTATTTCTTAAAATGAAAATATTAGGGTTTTAAAATTAAACTTCATGTCACTAAAAAGACATTTCTCGTCTTACTAATATGACTAATGTAATGAATGTTAGCCTTGTCAGCATTTTAACATAGGTAGTCTTTGAAATTTCACTGCTGCATCTTCAGCTAATGATGAGATTTTGTAGTCAATTTCTTACCATGGCCCAGCATATTTCTTAGCAAACAAACTGAAACACAGGATTTACTTGAAAAGCAGTATAGTGCTATTTTATATATATACTTTCCTTGCTTATGCGACTTAAATATGTATAACAAAATAGCAGTTTTCAGAGAAAAACAGGGAGGCATGGGCCAAATGCTTATTATTCAGAAGACATGTTAAGAAGAGAAACCTAACTAATGTAATCTTTTAAGTTGGTTGTAACTTTCTAGAGTGAGTTTTTGGTTTGTTCTCTTTCTTTTGACTGGGGTTGACATTTTAGTCATTGCTGTAGCATTTCTGTCCTGCTTGTGTGAGCTGATGCGCTCTGGCTCTAGATGGCAGTCACTGGTAGGCAGAGTCGTTCTGAGATGGATGCTGGGCTTGGTCCCTGCGCTGATTGGCTTCTCCAGCTGAAATATTTATGGTGTTGGACAGCAATAAAAGTGTCACTTCTTCTTCTTTCCCTTCTGAACTGCAACGGAGATACTATGAAGAAAGGAAGAAAACAAAAAAGAAAGAGGAAAAGAAAGGACAGAAAATGTTGCAGTGAAATATTCACAAAAGAGAGCTTTAGTAATGCTGACAATACAGAAGAGATTTATTTTATATCAGCATGACTCCTGTCCTAGATTAACAGACATAAATTTGTTTATGAAGAAGAAATACCAGTTTTTTACTTGATTCAGTTTCAAAGAGTAAAACAGATCGACCAAAGTGCAGTCAGGGATAATAGGAGTGGAGAAATGTGTGATTATAATTTCATTTAATTGAGTGAGGATTTCCCTACAGTCTTATGGGCAAGTGTTGAAGGAAAAATAGTTTTGTTTTTTGCTTAAGACCTTGTGTCTTCCCCTCTACCACCTGCATCCCCATCCTCCATTTGTAGTGTCCATTCTTTCTCAATTTCCAAACTCTTTCCCATCATTATACAGATAATTCCCTTCCTTCATAGTTGTTAGCAGTCTGTCTCTTGATTCTCCACGCTGTCTCTTCTCTTTAAAGTAGGATGAGCTTTAAGGCTTTTCTTTATCTCTCTTGGTATAGGTGCCATTTGCCTCCCTACCTCCTCATCACTGCTGAACAGTTTGATAGAAAGTTGCTGTTGGAGAAAGCAGCAGCACTCAAGCAAATGAGCAGCAGTTTCTCACCCCTTGCTGTGTAGGGCTGATTGCACTTCAGGAGATGAATGCTGCTTGATAAGAAAACTACTGTTACCATAAAATCACAGTTCAAACCCAGGATTAATCTCTACATTTTCTTGATCTGTGGTTTCAAATACAGTGTCAAATTACAGTCTTGTTTACCTATTTGCAAATCCCAAGAAACTCTTTGGAAAGAGCTGAAGTAGTTCTAGATGTACAGAGGTATACTTAAGATCATGTTTTGAGCTTCAGTTTTAAAGATAAAGAAGTTATTTACTGTTATTTTGCATACTGTACTAACTACCAACTCTAGTAAAGGAATTCTGATCCTCTAAGTGACTTGCAGATGTTCTGCAGGGTATTTTTGTACTAAAAAAAGGTAACCAAAAGATCTTGATTTTTGCTTAATCCAAGCCTAGCAACAAGCTTTTAATTTTTTAACATACTAGTTTTAACTGTGGAAAACTACAGATTTTTGAAAAGAAAGGTGCTTTATCTGCAAAAGAATAAAAAAAAGCCAAGCCACCAAAAAGCCCACCCAAATTAGATCTATATTTTCACATGTTTATAATGAAAAAGACCATTAACATTTCCAGAGCTGAGTTTTACAGTTCAGTTGAGTGCATTTCCAGATCCAGTTTGAGAAATGTGGACCATCATTTGTGAGGGAAAGCTTTCTGAGAGTTAGGAGTAATTTAGTACAGATTTCTGTGTGAAGTTCATGTGCAAGAAATACAAGGTAGAGATAATTCTGGTCTTATGTCAAGATTATATATTAGGTTGACAGGTATCATAGTCCCTAATAGATCACAGAGGACAGAGATAATGAAGAGGGATGCTTTGTGTTCCCAAGCCTGCCTTGGGCCTGTTATGTAAGTGTAGGTGAATCACTCCTCCTTCCTCAATTCCTCTGTCTGTAAAAATGTTGATAATGATGTGGATTATTTTATGTTTCATTTTGAGATCTTAAGGGAATACATGGAAATGAAGTGGCAGGAACATGAGAGGAAATACAAGGTAGTAAAATAAGTATCTGTATTGCAGGCAGCTTTGTTCTGGCAGCTGATTATAAAATAACTGATTTTGTTCTTTCCTGTTGAGGGTGTCACTATGTACTTGTTCACAGAATTGTAGGGAAAAATTTGCCATTTCTTACACTTGCCTATCTTTCAGCTTCCCATTCAGAATTTACAATAAGGTTATTCTGCTTTTATTCTTGCCCATTACCACCCCCATGAGGGACAGTTACAGCTGTAGTTGGTGGAGGATAAGGACAGCAAAAGTCTGTGTATCTTTATTTTCTTTATCTCCTCCCTTTCTATCTCTCTGTCTCTCTTTGGCCGTTGAAAATGTAGGTCATATTGCATCACCATAAAATGGAACCGTCAGAAAGGTGTTTGAAAAATGCTGACATCCTTAGCCTGGGGTGCATGCCAGTGTCCTTTGTTTACATTGGGAATAGTGTTGTACCTGTGTAGGAACCAGCATCTCTGTTAAGGTTAGTGGCATGGTACCTGAATTATGAGTGAGATTTTAGGATGAATTTCATCTGCCTGCAGAAATTTAAAATTAGACAGTTAAAATGCAACCACTCAAAATAATTATATACACAAGGAGCTAATTTGAAAACCTTAATCTGCAGTAACTGTGACAGTGTTGTTTGAATAATGTTACTTTAACAGAGAAGCTCAGTAATAAATTTTGCAAATCATATTATTCGTGTACTCTCAATTACCTTGATTAGCTGTGCCTGTCTGTCTTGAAAAATATGTTTATATTATATGTTTGTATATTTTTCTTAATTTTTTACTTCATTACTGTTTTACTTCATGCACCCTTTCAAATGACCCAGTCAGGATTTTTTTTTTATTTTGAAAATGGAAAAGCACTATGTCCAATGTCTTACTGCTAGCTACATGTCTTTCATTGTTTGTGTTTCTGGTGTAATACAAGTTGTAATTGGTATGAAATATTCCCATGGCTTAAAATGCAGAGAATATATTTTTCTTCTCTACAGACATATATAAGTACCATTTTTAAAGAAATGTATTAACATAATTTCCACTGTCCATATTTATCTTAGTTTGCTTCAGTAAGATAAGGTGTTTTATGGATTGAACTTCCATATAAATAGTGGCATAAACCATGCTGCAAGATGTAGATGTTTTGAAATAAAAGACAAAATACTCGCTTGTAGAAAATTTTGGATTATTTCTGAAATGAGGGGTGTTTTTTACCTTTCTGTTCAATGCTTTGTGTGGCTTTACTTAATTTGCTGAAGTGGAATATGCAAAGGGTTCTTAAGACTTTGTTAATCTTACTGCTGAAGAAGACTTCTAAGTTAAGAGACAAATTGTTGGAAGATAAAATCAGTGATGACATGATTTGTTGAGGAAGATAATGAAAGCTAGTCTTTGCCTGTTGTCATTAGACAAAAGAAAATTATTGTAGTCAGAGTTAAGACCCATCAAGTGCACTTCGCTGAACATAATTATTTTGCAATTTTTATCAATTTGCAATTTTTATCAAGTATCCAAAAGGTGTTATTGATTCTCCATTGATTAAGGTATTAGTTATGTAGTAACTAGCATATTAGTTAATAAAGTTTGACCTTTCTCATTATTGATTAAGATACCTATGCAGTTTGAAATAGTTTCAGAATAACTTGTATCATTATTATATTTTACACCAAATATTCTGTTGCATTTGTGTTTGCACAAATAATAATAAACATTTAGTTAATTCTGAGAAACATTTGCTATTGGTGTTAGGAATATAGGAAATACATGAAATCTTGAGGAGCTGTAATTTTGTAATCGGTGTTTACGAAAGTTTGGTATTTAATCTCTGATGCATGGGGCTGGTAGTTGTTTTTAAGTCTGTGAAGACATGAAGAGTTGTGTCTCCTGCAGAGGCTAGTAGGACTAGTTATGCAATTGGTGGTTCTGTTGCCATCTTTGACCGCCTGAGATTCTGTAGTTGGTGGGTTCAGAGTCAGTCTCCAGCACAGCAAGGATTAGCCTGAGAACTGCAAGGATTTGCCCTTGAGCTGCCAGCTGGCCATAACAGCAGCCCCTGGCCTGCTGCTGCCTGGCTCCTGCTCCCTCCACACACACCTCCTGCTTCTGCCTCTCCAAGGGGCAGAATGAGAGGTCCTGAGGTTATCCCCACACCTATAAAATGCCTAAATGAAGCCCAGTACTGGGTGTGATTGTACCCTGCATGTCCACATCCTTGTTTATATAAATACAACCTTTGTATTTTATCTTAAATTTGAATATTTAGTAGATAACATAGGTGAAAGAGTGTTCCAAAATTTAGGCACATTCTTTGGTGCATATTTCTGACACCTGAAAAGAAGCAGAGTTAAAGGACCATGGTAGCTAAGGCATTAGTTTTGATGCTTTCAAAAGTTAGGGATGCTCTATCACATACATTTCCATTTTCTTTATTTTAGTGAGTTGATTTGCAATTACAATTTTCATGTAAAGGTTTCCCCTTAATATGCATTTGTAATTGTAACTCTGTCTATGTGATATGTAATCTGTGTAGATACAGTTTTGACTGGAGTATAGCTTTTGCTCTGCCTGGCTGTGGTTTTTTGTCTTGCATATCAGTAACTCTTCAAAGTATTAAATAGCAATTTCATCCAAGTTTCGTTGATAGTCAGGCAATGAGAGTGACATAATGCTTCACTGGTTTGGAAATGGAGGGCTTTTCCCATTTTTCTGGATTGCTGCTTTGGCTATTTTTGTCATTTTCCACCTTTCAACTAGCTCTCTCTTTTCCAGGGTACCAAGCAGAGGGCTCCACCTGGCTTGTTCTCAATCATCCCATGACTTCCTTGCATTACTCTCTGCTGACAGTTGTGGTTGTAATTGACCTGCTGTAAATTCTCAAAAAGAATCATTCCTGTTCTCTGCCACCCATTATCCAGAGAAAGAGTTATCTTTAAAGGGTCATTAAGGTGTCAATTTATTCTTTTGAAATGTATTCTTTTAACTTCTTTCAAACCCAACTGCAGGTGTAATCCCTACAGCAAAATTCACAGGTGGTGACATAGTATGCTCTGATCTTTTATATACGGGAATAAAATTTTTGCTGATCCTTCCTTCACCCTTGTCTTGTATGTTTCTTTGCTACCCTATTTCTAGACTTGTAAGTCTTTTGAGATGTCTTCTGCTTTATAGTTTTTGTTTTCATTTTTGTATGGAACAGAACTTGCCTTTTATGAGAAAGTAACATTTACATCAGGATAAAAGAAAGAATGTTTTGCATGCAGAGCTCTCATATCCCCTAAAAATATTGTGGTAGAGAAGGAGGAGCGAGTTACTTCCACCGCAGGTACGTCACATGCTTGAAGGGCTTGGGACTTTGAGGCTGAACATTGAATGATCTTCTGTGAAGGGGATGATCCATATTAGTTTGGAGTCTTCTGTCCTAAACTAACAAAGGATAAAAAGGATTTTTGATAAACACTGCATTGCATTTTCCTAGTTAGCAGCAGCAGAAGTTGAAGAGAAAATTTTATACTGTAGTATTCAGTGAGATTTGTATATGTAACAAGGAAATACAGCATTTTCTAAGACTTCTACTAGTGCAGAAATTTGCTATGGATCACTTCTATTAAGCATAAAGCAAAACAATGCCTGCAGAAGAGAGAAGAAAATAATCCTGGACTTGCTCTCAAGTCTTGTCCATTGAAAACAAGAAAAATTTGGATTTTATGCAGTAACTAGGATATAATTGAGGATGTTCTTGTTAGGATCAGTTATGTCACTGAGCAGAGTCAATCCTAGAAATAGTAAATCTATCTCTAGAGAATCTTAGTTGAGGTAATGTTCGCTACTAAGCTACAGTTTAAAGGAAAAGATGAAAAAAGGGCTTATCCTCAGTGCATAAAAAGACCTTAAAAACATGAACTTAGTTGGCAGACTTGTTTCCAGAGGAGCAACCAGAAGCCAGGAAAAGCTTCATTCTGCACCTTCCACTGGAGCAGAGCCCTACAGACTGGGGGACAACGTGGATGTCCTCTTGGACTACATTTCTCTTGTCTGTACTTTAGTCCTTTGAGGGGAAAAAATAGTTTTCTCTGAAGTGTCGTCCAGTCCCAGTGGTATGGTGGCTTATTTATATGTATCTTCATGGCTTTTTAGTGATGAAAAAAATAATCAGCAGTTTAATTTCAAAGCACTTGTAAAAATCAATTATTGATCTTAAATATAACCTGTGCCTGAAAATAGTTGAACTTTTTTCTAAGTTTTAACAGGGTTTTGGTTTAGTTTTAACCAGTTAGGCACTGATTTGTGCTAAACCAAAGCAAACTGGGCTTAAGTTTAGTTTATATAAACCAGTTTATAAGCATTGAATGAAAGGATCTTACAAACCTGAGCTTGTGATGATAAAGGTCCTGTTTGTGGGAAGGCCTCAATCTGTACATGTCTCTAAATTCTTCATCTGTGGTACAGTAATAGTCCCTAATGTTGATTACATGAAGGATTGCTTTTGGCTCTCCGTGTTCTGTGGCATGGTGGTAAAGCTGTCAATGGCTGCATCCCAAAAGCCTCTGTTCTTGGAGTTGTGCTGTATTTTAGAAAAATCCTGTGCAGAAAATCCAGCACTGTTGTGTTTCCAGCTTGTGATACAGACACAACCATCTGTTTGGGAATTTCAGTAAGAGTCGATGCAAGTGCAGTAACTGGGCTGAAGATTGAGGTTTCATCCAATGCATACCTTTCTGATAATGTCAGATTGCCATTTAGAGAGCTGCTCTGTACAGAAGACACCATAACAGCTCCCTGCTTTCCTTTCAATTTGAAATCCATTGCACAAACTGTGTTTGTAAAATTGATAAAATGCTTCATATTAGTTTTTAAATAGATACATTTATCGTTAGGAAACAGAGTTAAGGTTACAGATGTCTTAGTGCTGTACTCTTTTTCTTTTCTTTCAGAATTAATCAGGTACAAGTTAGGATAAGCTTCCAAAATCTGAACAGATGAAGATCAATTGATAAATCAACCCAGCGATTCACCATACTTTCAAGGTACTGTGACATGCTTAACCAAATATTTTCCTCAAGCAAAAGATTCTCATGCTTTAGATGTGAGAAGCGTAGAGAACAGGATATTAGCAGGGTTGCAAGTCTGAAGTGTTACCAGATGCAGTGGGGAGACTTTTTTTAAATACAAATGTTTAATGTGTGTTTCAGTGGGAAATAAAGCAACCTTTCAGTCAACGTAAAAGGAGTTCAACTTGGCATGCAACTGCCAAACTTCAGAAAATGAAACTAAGATGGATTATACCTTTCAATCAATTAGGTGAAGTGATTTGGAAAAGTAAATCGTGGCAGACAGGGAATATAATAAAATCAGTATTTTAAATTTATTAATTTTTATATTTCAGAAGACGTAATCTTCATTTTCTGAATAATTATTTTTTCTGTTGCCATAATATCCTAAAGCATTTGAAGGTTGTTAGGCTCTGGCATATGCCATAGCCTACCAGTTGCATCAATGCTATTACCTTACAAATTCAGAAAGTAGAATTTTTATCTGAGGTAAGACTGTACAGTTGCCTAACACAGTGGGTTTATTCTGCAAGACTAGTATTCATTGCAGAATGTTAGAAAAAAGAGAAAATTATGATAATGAATTGTAATTTTGTCTGAAGGGCTGCTGGTACAGATTATTTTATCAGGTGCTGCTAATTCATTGAAAGATTATCTGTTTCTTTCTCTGTTTCCCTTACATTTATCTCTACTCTTTATCATCACATACATTTCACCAATCTGTATATTTTTGCTTAACTCCATGAAAAAAAAGACTTCACTCTTATGAACAGACATGAAGAATCCAGACTTTTACAGTCTGGCCAGTATTTGCTGGGCAAATAATCTTTTAATATATTTTAAAATAGATTACAGCAGAAAGGGCCATTACAGTTAGCATGGATCTGGCCTGCAGAGCTTATTGAAGTGACAGAGTTAACCTAGGCTCAAGAACTGTGAGGAATGTTTGTTACAGACTGGATCTTGCAATATGTAACATTGGAAGCTGTCACATCTGAAATTTTTATAGCAAAATGCTTCCCTGGATTTTCCAGCAGCCTGAGAGGTGGCTGTCTTAGTGAACCCAGAGTGTCTGGGGTTGCAAAAACTGGCTTTGTTCTTTCTCCTTCCTTGCTCCTCATCATTGATTAGGGCCACATCATCTATCAGGCTTTCATACAATCCTAGGAAAGTCTAGATTGAAACAATCCTCTGGACATCATCTGTTCCAGCCTTCTGTTTAAGGCAGGTTATCTGAGGCCTGGTCAAGCTAAGGGTTAAGTATTTTCATGAAGAGAAAGGTTACAATTTCTCTGGGCAGCCTGTTCCAGTATTTAGTTGTCTTCAGAGTAAATATTTTGTTGTTGCATCTAGACAAAATTGCTGAAGCAACTTGTGCCTGTTGCCTCTTGCCCTGTCACCCTGTTCCTTGTGAAGAGGGTTGCCTTCACCTTTTCTGTAATTGTCTTTTACTTGGAAGACACTGATTACATCTCACCTGAATCTTCTCTTCTTTAGGCTGAATGAACCCAATTCCTTCCATTTTTTCTCAAGTTTTCTAACCTTCTAATCACTTTGTTGGCTCTCTGCTGGACCCTGTCCAGTTTTTTAATATGTCTCTTGAAATGGCTCAGTCTTCCAGCCTGTCATAATCTTTGCACATAGGGACATTTTTGGTGGATCTGTTTGTTTTCCAAGTTTGTGTCACCTGCAAAATTGACAATATATTTATTCCAATCTTCCAGACAGTACTAAAAAAATATCAGATAGGATTGAGCCCAGAATTGATCCCCAGGGAACTCTGTGACTGATGGCCATTTGATTTTGAGCCATTCCCACGCTTTGAGGACAGCAGTTTAGCCAGTTTACCGGCAATCTCATGGTACCCTTTCAAACTCTGTGACCTTTCAAACTCTTAGCACCCTCACGTGCATCCTGTCAAGCCCCATAGACCTGCCTGTGTCCAATTTGTGTAATAATTTGTTGTTAACTTGCTAAGCATGTGGTCAGAGCAGGTAGCATCATCAAAGCATCAGCGATAGCAGTCAAACATGAGAAGAAAGTTGAAATTTAAATTGCTTTTTGCCAGGGTTCTTAGGATCCTTGTTTTGGTGTTGAAAGCACATCAGACACCTGAGGGTATGGGGTCTCAGTCACTTCCCATCATAGGTAGCATGGCTGTGGCCGCAAGGAACTCGAGTCCTGTGAGCTGTGCTTGGACCCAGAGTCTTAAATTGACAAGAAAACAGGCAGGGTTATGAAACCTTACATGGTAGTTAGGTTCCAGCAGAAGATCAGTAGTACCAAATTGTCTCCATCAATTGCTTTGGTGTCAACAACGGAAATCCAGTACAATTGGCCTGAATAGCTGTGTACTTGAATAATTCTCAGCTGTAATATCATATTCTCTGTGTATAAATGAGAATCTACAAGGTCATACTTGTTTATGATTCCTCTGATTAAAATGATTCCTCTGCACAGTTAGGTTACTGAAATTGTTTTAACATTTCCAGATTCAAAAAGTATTTTCAATACCTTATGTAAAATTAGTAAACATTAGTTTGATTTCTAGATCATTAACTGGTTGTATTTTGTGTAGTTTTGCCTATTTACCTTTAACACTTGGAAACTTTGTTTTACTACAGAGTGTTTTCTCTGTAAATTTCCCTTCAAGAATTGACAGTATGTGGTGACATTAAGCAGGGCAAAGATCTGTGCTCCTCTATTCATTACTCTGCTTTAGATCACTGTGTCATGAATTCTTGCAGACATATTTGAAAATTAACTAAAGAAGGAAGTGGTTGTAGTCTTTTGCTAGATTTTTAATGCATGTCAATGACATTGTCTTATAATTTGGGTGTAAAAGTGTTATTGTGATGTTTGGATAAATGTTTAGGAGCATCTATTGCATTCTCATTCTAATGCAGAATTCTTTGCAGATTTACTTGTTAGCCTCCATTCTCCAATTCTTCCTTCTCAGGAAAGGATACTTTAAGTTAGTCTTCCAATCTTTAACAGTATTGTTCTTTCCCCTGCTAATGGTGGTTTATAGTAGGTATGCACAATAATTTATATTCCAGCATTTAAAGTAGCTGTGTCCCAATGCTTCTGAGCATCTCCAGTTTCACCTTTGAAGTGTTACTCATAAATAAAATTATACACATCAACCTGTTCCCAGGATCTGTGGGAAAAAGGATAATAGACTGGCATGGTTTCTTATATAATTTTTTATTGTGTGCTGCTTATGATTAGTATTATTTTGCAGGATCACAATCCTGTGTATAGTTATAAAGGGAGAAGTTGCTTGATTTCCTGGATATCAGAGTGAACTACACATTACCATAATGTGTTTTTCTTAATGTATTAATATTTTTCCATAATGGGGCCTAAATTAAATGGTCTGTTTGTTGCAGCTGGGTAGTTCTGTCTTCATCTGGATATTCTGATTTATGTGAACTTTTTGTCCCTTGCTTCCATACTTGCCCAATTTTAGTCTTACACTTCTCATACTGGATATACATTTTAAAATGTGCAGAATGTGCTCCCTGTTCCAGTGCTGTCACCAGGAGCTGATGGGAGGGTCAGGACTTCAGCATGTCAGATGCTCGAGTTGTCACTTCATCCTGAATCCCATCTACCAACAAGTCTTCAATAATAATATTTGTTCTTAGTTTTTAAGCCCTTCTTGGTTATTTCATACCTTTTGGCTAGAATTGACTTGCTTGATTTCATTTAGTGCCATAATGCCTCTCAGAGCTTCTCCTTGACAGACTTTTTGTAAATTCACTATTTTCCTTTCTTCTGAGTACTGATGAAGTGACACCCCCATGGATTCTCTCTGTCTCTCTCTTTGCACTTCAACTCTCACATCCTTTCACTTCCATTGTGGAAAATCATCGGTGAATTGTATCATTGTACTTCTGCTCTTAAAAGAGTTCAACTGCAGATTCATCCTTCCTTTTTCATTCCAGTTAAGAATTGTCATATCTCAGGTCCTATACGGAGGCTGTCATACAGGTTCTAACTGAACAGCTGAAGTAGGTGTTCCTTGTTTGAACGGCTTTCCCGGACCACCTGGCAAAAGAATGAAACCTGCTGGTACAGGTGAAAAAATGCCTGCAGTGTCATGCCACAAAATAACCATCTGCTGCAGTTTTCTGCAGTTGCATGCTGTTTGTAGGTATACATTTAATCATTGTGTTGCCAGCCATGTTTAATATATTTTTAAATCTACTTAGTGAGCTTTAACACTGTGGGGTTTCCTTTTCTGTATGTTCTGTTTTCTATTTTTGTCTCCTTTCTTTGCTTTCGCTGGCTGTGTTACATGTTTTGTTTGTTTATGCTTTCTTCACATCATTATTTGACTGTTTTCTCTGTATCATCCCCTGTTTTCTGCTGTTTTCTTGCCTCATATTTTTCCTTCTCTACTTTCTCTTTGAGCTTAACTCCTCCTTGTGTTTTCTCTCTCTTCGCTGAATACTGTTCTGATTCACAGGTATGAGCAGTTAACAGTTTTTCACACATTGTCTCAGTCCCAATGCTACCATTTCGGCTATTTTGCTTCCTCAGATAAGTTCTTAGAACCAGTGGCATTTCCAAGCTCATTTTTGTTCTGTTAAAGGAAGCATTGGTTTCTAGGCAGTTCTCCACACTTGAATGTTCTCCCCACTCCTGGCTGGATTCACCCTACTTAATTCTGGATGTCTAATGCAGATGCCTAGTTTATGTGTGTGGTCATCCATGGCTACTTCTGTGGTCAGTGGGGAGAGATGGGCTTCTTCAAATACTGTTGTGCACCAGGAGGGACCAAACTGATCCCAGAAGTATCCCCTCATCTCTGCTAACCACCAAGGGAGTTTTGGATGACTGCACTTGTAACTGGATGTCTCAGATTTGTAAGAGTCACATCTGTTAAAGTCTACAGCTTGTACTTGGGTTTTCAATTCTGATCTCCTTCTAACATGATGGATTTTCAGGGGTTTCCCTTTTTTTTGCCTAAAATAATCAATGCATCCATGTACAGCATTACAGAAACAAAGTAAGAAAATTGAACTAGTGTGCTTTAAAGAACCCAAGCAACATATTCAGCCTAATGAGTTTGTAGGAAAAGAAAGTTCTCACCACTTCCAGCCCTTGTAAAATTATTTTTTCTTCTGCCCTTATTCCTGCTGTCTGACTAATTGGTCTTGTGCACTGAACTGATGAACTGATCCTTCTGCCGCCACATCCCTTCCTCTATTGGAACACTGATGTACTCATGACACAGTGAGAAAATATTTCAGTAGCAGAAGGTTTGCTAAAGGACAGGTTGAGGCCGAGACTGCAGAATTAGATCTTGAGTGGGAATATATAGGGAAAGAGGAAAAGCTGTGAAGGAGGGAGAGAAAAAAGTACAACAGCCACATTGAAAAAGCGGAGAAGAGCCATGAAGGGGATAATCAAAGCTGTATGAAGTAACAGTGGTGTGTACTTCTACGTGTGTGGCTGGCAATTCTGAAGCAAGAGGCATTTCTGAGTAACTTGATGAGTGTCAACTTTAGAAACTAAGAAGTTGATAATCTATTGGTTTGTTAATGTAGTTAGTTAATTGATGTAATTCTGCCAATTTTTGCATAATTTGACAAATACATTGGTAATGTTGAAAGAAAAGAATCATGGGATGTGTGAACATTAAATTGATCTGCCATGGTTGACTCTGTAACTGTTAAAGGGTAGATGATGGTGTCCTATGGCTCTGTTTGGTCACTTGTCACTGTATTTGCTTTATGATTTATGTAAAAATTAGAAAAACCTTTTATGAATTTGATGGACGCTTGGACATATCAAGGTTTCTTTTTCAAACTGCAGCTGAGGCAGCTTTCTGACAGCTTATTCCAGGACAAAGGAGAGCTGTGTGAATGAATTTTGTAATATAAATGAGAATATTTGACACAGAATATAGGTCTGTCTGTAACTTGCTTTATCCTTTATTCAGGCTGATGTCTGAATTCAGCCGTGGATGCTATCTTAGACTCCATTTGAGAAGCACTGTTGAAGAACTAAAGCTTGAAAGAAATCCGGCATAGGCTTTTTTCCTATCTGGCTTCTACACACGAAAAAAGCTGATTCTTTTCAGAAATTGTTCAGCACCTGACAGATGTTTTTCTTCCAGTGATGTTCTTAGCTTTAATTATAAGTAGTTTTCTATATTATAAAGTATGCTATTTGGTAATTAATCAAAGATAATGCCCTCCATTCATCTTTAGACTCTGAACACCTTTATTCATACTCAGATTAAGATGAAGAGTTTTGGGAAGCTACAGGCAGGGCGGTGAAGAGCCAGTATAACTGAAACATCAGACAGCTCAAGAGGCTGATGGGCCCAGCTCAAGAGCCTGATGGCCTTTGATAATTAACCATTCTACTGCAAATGTCTGCAGTAGAAGCCAGTGTTGCTCTCTCTAAATTTTATGGCATTGGCCTTTTATGAAGAAGTTAAGTTAGATTTGGTGTGATTGGGGGAGAGAAAAATCACACAAGTTATTCTGTACTAGATCTGCAGTTTTACGAGATACCTTCTGAGTGTGACATAAATTATCAGTTGGGTGGAACGCTGAAACTATTCTTATAGTTACAGCCTATCCTATCCGATATGACTATGGTGTGATGAGCTTGAATTTATAGATCTTTTATATGCAAAAACTTGAAAAGAAACATCTCTAGCTTGTATAGTTCCACACTTCAAATGAAAACAGAAAACGAAAATTAGCTAAGCCTGCATGTATATGCACCTCTGCGGGTTAAAGAAATTTATTTACAGTTCTTATTTCTGCTGTGTAATTTTGCAAGTACATGTATGAGATCTGTGAGCAGTTCCACTGACAGTGCCAGTCCCGTGCTCTCGAGTATCTAAAGAGAAGGCAGTACATCACGTTTATATATATATATTAGCTGTTCTTTGAGGATATTGTTACTGACAGTGGCATCAAGCATAGCCAGAAATCGTTGCAGATCATGGTCTGACAGTTTAATTTGACATTGGTATTTGAACACTCCAGTGAAGAGAAAACCCTCTAATAAATGAATTCTAAATCCAGAATTTTTATCAAAGAACTTGATTTTGCAAAACTTAAACTTTATTTCTAAGTTACTCGGTACGACAGCATCCTTTAATCCTCACTTTTAGCAGGCTCGACATCGCAAAGTTTAGTCAAGGAAAAAAAAAATGCTGTTTAAAAAAAGAAATGTGGAATACCAATGCCAAGATCCTCTCCCTGGGTGACAGGTTACGGGTATCATGAGGGCAGCAGCGCACAGGAAATTCGCTCGGTATTCCCCCTGTGACCGGGGCTGGGCGACCGCCTCGGGCGCAGAGCGGGGGAAGGGAAGGGAAGGGACCGGGACCGGGACAAGCCCGCCCGGAGCGAGTTTCCTGCTCGCCGCTGCCTTTAAGGAGGCGCCGGGTTTAAGGTGGACCGGCGCTTAGGGCGGGGCGCGCCCGCCCGGCTCCGCCTGCCGCGTCGCTCTCCGGTCCGCCCCCCTCTCCGGGGCAGCGGGCACCAGGCGGGGTTGTGATGCGGCCGTTGTTTTTGTAGGGTCGCGGGGCCGCGGTCCGGAGGGAGCGAGGCGGCCCATGGAGCTGGGGTACGTCTGGCAGGCGGCATAGCGCTGCCCGCCCCCGCTCCCTTCCGCCGCTTTGTTAGCGCGAACACAAGCGCGCCTCACCTACATGGTGAAGAGGAAGGCAGCGCTCCCTGCACAATAATGGGCACCCGGGCGCTGCCCCCTGGGCCGCCGCAGAGGTGAGTCGGCGCCGCCGCAGGGCCGCAGGTTCCCCGCGGGGAGGAAGCAGAGCGAGCGGGCGGTCTGACAGCGCCGCGGCGCTGCCTTAATAGCGCGGCGCCACCTTAAGCCGCCGCTGACTTTTCTCGTTACATTGTAGCAGCGGAAAGAATGTCGGCGCGGGCCGTGGGTGACGTCAGGAGGGAGCAGCGCGGCGCGGCCGCCAGGCAGCGGCAGCGGCGGCCCCGCCACGGCGAGGGAGGAGGCGGAGGAGGCGGGAGCGGCGCCGGCCCCGCCGCCACCGCAGCGGCAATGGCGGCCGTCGGGGAGCGCAGGTCCCTGCCCAGCCCCGAGGCGATGCTCGGGCAGCCCTGGAGCCACTGGGTCGATGCTGCTAAACTTCACGGGAACGACGGTGAGTGGCCGCCCCCTCTTCCCCCCGCCCGCTCCTCTCCAGCGCACCCCGCGGGGCTGCGGGTGCCCCGGGCCCGGCCCCGCGACGGCACAGCGAGGAGGTTGGGTCCGTTCCCACCCCCAGCATTCGCGGCCGAGTTCGTTGTCCGGTGCGCGCCCCCCGGCCGGGCTCGGGAGTGGCGCGGAGCGGGCAGCGCCTGCCCCAGTTCCTGTAATCCGGGACACGGTGCGAGGAGGTCGGAGCCGGTCCCCGGAGCCCAGCACCTCCTGCCCTCGATTCAGCTGCGGCGTGGGGCGGGGAGCTTCCGCCGCAGGTGAGGCATCCCGCCACTGACAGTCTCTCTGCTCCTGTGTTTACTGTCGTGTCCCTGTGTGTGCCCACAGGGGCATGGACACGAACGGGGGGCAGCCCTGCCTTCTGGATTTTCCATGGATTGAGATCTTGTGGCCTTTTGGTTTTAGGAACAGCATTAGAAGAAAGTTTCAAGGAATATGGAAGAAACCGAGAAGCAATGCGACTTTGCCGAGAAGGTGAGTGCGACTCATTTTTGAAGAAAAGTGCACGGAGAAGTTTTCTTGCTCATAACTACTTAGGAGAGGGTCAGGCATAGGAAAGAGAAATGATGAGTGTTTCCATTTGGATTTAGACTGGTGGCCTGTCAGTGACTGGTGTTATTAGCATTATTATTAAAGTAGTACGTATTCTGAAAACTGCGAGCTAGGGCATAGACTGTCTATACTGTGTTTCTATGTGGCTTTTTTTTTTTTTTTTTTCTTTAGACTAAGTTGTCCTTAGGAAGCTCTGTGATCGACACTGATGATTTATATCGTCTCTTGAGTTACAATATTTTTTGTTCTTGGTATAATCCATGTCAGTATTTCGATACTGATCCCTTTCTCTGTCATGTCAATGTGTTATGTTTATTGCTTGGTACTCTGCTAAATGAGAGTGACCTTTCACCTGTGATTAGCAAAAGCCCATTACAGCCTGGTTTGTTGCAAGAGTAACAATGCTACTTGGAGTTGTAAGCAGATGATGAATGAAAGCTATAGATTATTATTTACTTTCTAACAGGCATTGGAAAAAAGGAAGTGATGAGTCTGATTTGTGATGTTAATTTTTGTTTGTTTGTTTTTCCAGTATAACAATTGTTTTATAACAGGGAAAGTTTTAGAGCTTTTCTTAATATTGTTGGTTCTTGGTTCCCTCTGACTGCCTGAGACATGTGCCAGAGAACAGGCCCAGCTGTTTTAAATACTGCAGAAGTTAGACCCAGGTAATTTATTTGATGTTGTTAGAAATTGAAGACTGAGTTTGTAAACATGGTTTACAATCATGGGAGGTAGAACTTGACAGTGACTTTAGGAGATTATCTGATTCAGCACTTACTGAACTTGTGAGCTGCAAGCAGCAAATGAAACCTAAAGCAATGTGTTGTGGGCTAGTAGGATTGGGAGGCAGTGATCCATATTGAGTCTGAATAAAAATGGCTATTTTTTGTAGCATTCGTAATGTTGCTAAAATTTGGAAAATATAGTTTCTAAGATCAAAGTCAGTGGTCAGTGGCATGGAAGAGAGATGCAATAGGCAGCTGTGCTGCAGCATTCAGATTCACTTGTGTTGTTTTGTCATCTTCTTAAGGTCTTAGGCCCTTGAAAGATTACTTGTTACTTCATTGCCAAGTTCCATTCTAATAGTTGTGCTGGATATTTAATTCATTTTTCTGAATAGGCAAATCATTCAAGTGCTAAAACAGCATTTACAATAATAAACATACACATTATCCTAGTAAAGATTTTACCAATAAGGATTTTCAAACATTTAGTCATATTTCTACCTCTTAAAAGGCAAGCATCTATGGTTTCCAGGTTCTAAAGATTAGCTGGCAGGGTAAAGAATAATCTATCCTATTTTTTTCCCTCTGGAGTGAGATCATGAAACTGTTTTTGCACAGACTGATGACCGAGGCATAGCTTTTCTGCACTGACTCCAACCATGTGAATGATTTGTAGGGTTATGAGTTGAAGGAAGTTCATAAAATATTTTAAAAATTAAAAGTGAAACTTAGTAGTCCTGTCAGGTTCAGAAGTCTATTTATTTTGGTTACTTTATGACATATGAATGAGACACTGACTTGGCATATACATGTAGCTGGTCTGTAGGGAGCTTGGCCTGCTGCAAAATAGAGCTGAAGTAGTATTAATTAAGTTTAAATTAACTTAACGGACTAGAGGAGCAGCAAACATGCCAGCATACGTATGTGTTATCTTACCAAATAAAACTTTGAAAATACTGTAACTGATTCCTTTTCCCAGGAAGAATTTTGCATTCAAAATTGAGGAACAAACATTTATTAAATAACTGAACTGTCTAAACCTTGGTTCTTAACAGAGAAAGGTGAACCAAAAGTATAAATTTTGTTAAATCCACTTTAACCTCAAGTCATTTGTCTTGGTACCCCACAGTATTTGAAATACAAGTAATAACAGAGCTCCTTGTGTAAGAAGGGTATTTCTCTACAGATTGGGAGTTGACTCTGAGGCCCAACTTCACTAAAGGATTTCAAGGTTATTTAGGCTAATTTAACCTTGCATTGCAACTCCTCCAGTTTGCATAGAAGAATTAAATATTCATGGTCTGGAGAGGGAGCAAAGGAAGGAACATGACTTTACAGCCCACATATTAGAATTGGGTTCAAAACCAAGAACGTTTTTCTTTATTTAACATTTGTCAGGCTCCCACTGGCCTGTGTACCCATTGGGATGTGGATGGTAGTTGTTTCTTTTCCCACATGCTGTTTCTCTGCATCTCCTGGTGGGAATGGCCTCATCCTCAGCGTGCCTGGTGGCGAGATGTGGATTTCAGCCTCGCAGGCAGTTGAGTCTGAGTCTCCTGAATGAAGAGTGAGTGTTCCTCTTGTTGTAATACTGTATCAAAAAGGGGACTTAACATTGCAAGCTTCTCCTTTTGTTAAGCTTTAAAGGAAAAGAATGATGCATGTTATTTCTTTTAAAGGAATAAAAGAGGATGTAACTGTGTCATTTCAGGGCATCATTTGGAAGCAGTGGAGAGAGGCAGGATTTCAGGCACACCTTTGTCAGTGGCACTTTCTGTTTGCTGATCAGGCAGCTCCTCCCTCAGCATTTTAGTGGTTGTGAAGCCTGATGAGTCCTTAATACCTGTCAATGATGCTAGTTCCATGCAGGGATCAGGAAACTAAAATTAGTTCATACTCTCAAACCTGTTTTTTTCTGTATCTAACTCTTGTCATAACCAAGCTCATGCTGAAGTAAGAACTAGAATTTGAATTTGGGCTTCCCAAACTCCCAGTGTTTGTGTTTCATACTTCCCTGTTTCTTTTTCACTGCTCTTATATGCTTTCTATTCTGCTAATATGTAATATTAAATCATTCCTGCTGGGATCCTCACAGATCTTCATCAGAGTGAGAAACTCACTGGATACTTTCCTACATGTTGCTTTATGAGACAGTAACAGTCCACACTGAGCTTTGATGTAGAAATCAGAGCTGCAGGAATAAGGTATGGGTCCAATGGACTTGACTCATGCTTGGTATGGAAAATCCCCAGGAGATGGAAATGAGAGAGGGATGCCCAGTGGGATGGGAAGATTTTACTTAAAAGTAAGGCTTAAAATTTACTCTGACTGTGTGCACTGAAACCTTCTTGAGCTGAGCACTCCTATCAAGGTAAGAACATATTAGAAGCAATTGTGCTTATTAGTCATTTTCATCTGTAATTGATGTGACAGAATCTTTTGGTTCATGCAGTCGTTTACCTACTGCTTTGTGAACCAGCTAACGGTGTGAATTCCCTGCTGCTCACTTGTGCTGTGATGAAGCAAGGATAGCATGTTGCATTATAATATGTAGATGGTTCCAAAACAGCAAGGCAGAAAATCTCATCTTCTTCATGCATTTTTCCTATATTTTAAAATGAAACTCTGCTGAAGTGCATATTCCAGACTTGTGTGATAGTGAGAGTGAGTGCCACTGGATGCAGCCAAAATGTTTTCAGACACTCAATTCGTCACAGAGGTGCAGATCTTAAAAGGAAGTTGATGTGTCTGTAGTACCTGCCATGGATTTGAAAAAAATGGATTCTTTGTATCAAGCATGATAATCAGTGCTTGAAACAGTTTTTCAGGAGATCCTTGCTGACTTGTGCTGAATTTAGTTAGCTTTTAAAATTTCTCTAGCCCATTGTTGGGAAGAGGATCTCTAAATAGAACAGTGCGTGTGAGTGTAGAGTTCATGCGTGGTAACTTTGACAGGCTTCAACGGAGGCAACTGTTGCTTCTTCCAAAATTTAACAGCAGATTTGCTTATTTTACTCTGTGGAAGAGTAGAGAAGCTGTGGATAGAAACAGTGAAGTTTCTAAGTTGTTTATTGGGGTTGGGGGGCTAACCCTCTCCCACCACTCAAGAAACTCTTGACTCTCCCCAGAGTAAATTTTCAATTGCTACCGTTTATCATGTGTGTTTCTTTAAATAAAACAAAAGCATGGAAAAAAAATCCAAAATGAGAAACCCAAAACCAAGCCATCTCCACCCCCTAAATCTATGCTGGAGAGTCAGAGAGAGACAACCCATGTGCATCATCTTTACTTACAGTATTACTTATTAATTTGTACAACTCTTTTGAAGTGGTTGGGATAAAAGTCTGTTATATTCTTATATTGACTCATTGAAAAAAATTGAAATATGTAGAACTATAAAAAAAGAAATGATAGCATCTCAGATGGGGAAACAAAAGCATGGGGAGCAGAAAAGATATTTAGTTAGACAATTTAAAATTGAGTGTTTCTTTTTAATTCTTCTTAAAGTGTATTTAGTGCATGCTGAAACTATGCTGTATCTACTACAGCTTAAGCACCTCATTCTTTCAGTTACACATACAGCCCCTTTTTTTAGTTTGTTTGGGTATTTGTGTGCATGTTGCATCCTTTGAGAAGTGAATCCTTTGTTACTGTCTATTTCAAGCACTTTACTCCTACTGTCACCGTAGCTTAGAGTTAACTGGCAATAAAGTAGAGGAGTAGGACAAAACATCTGTAACTTGGGTCACAGGTCAGAATTAGTGTTGACTGTGGGGTGATGTGGCACAGTACCAATCTTACAGCTTTTAGACTATACTGTCTTTAATAAAGCAATTGTTGAATTTTCTGTGGGAATGCAGATTGTCAGTTTTTGGTAGGTACCTTCAGAAGATGCTCTAGAAGGCTTAGTGACAGTAGGAATCAGTCAGGAGAACAGGTGGGAGCAAATTCTGTTCAGCATTGTGTCACCTGGTAATAGTTGAACTTCTGGTCTTTGACAGTTAATATGTCATGGGGATTAAAAAAAAAGGCTCTGTGAACCTCTAGGGCATTCAGCAGAAGCTTTGAGGTTTGATTATATTACTTGCTATTAATGGAAGTTACCAGAGCTGTGACAGTACCAAGAGCCATGCGATGAACCCTTGTTCTTCTTGAGCTCTTTCTAGGCAGGGTTGAGCAGTGAAATCCAGGGCTGGGAGGCTCACCAGAAGTATCTTTATCACATAGACCCAAGGTCTAGAATTTTCCCAGCAGCAGGTTCCATAAATAATTAAAGGACTGTTGAAACTTCTGTTCCAATATTCAGTTGTAAATACAAGTAAGGAACAGCATCTTATTTCAAATTTAAATTTGTTTTTATTCAGCCTTGGGAGGTGCTCAATTGAGTTGATTTTTGTTGTGTCAGAATCATGTCAGAGATGCTTAGAGGGCTCTGTAGCCCTTGACTTACCTGCAAATACACTTGTGAGAATTTTTAATAGGTTAAAATAAATATTTTAAGGTAGCAATACAAAGTGCCATGCGTCTTTTTTTGACATTCTGCATAGCTCTTCACATTCTGTAATCAGATAAATCTCTTCTTCATTTCATTGCGTTTTAATTGACTACTTACACAAAGTATTTTAAGGTTTTGTGGACTGGTTATTATAACACAATTACAGGGGGACTTTAAAATTGCATTGAACTTTGTAAGAAAATTGTAGAGGTTTTATGACATTGCTTGAAAAATATGCAATTTGAAAGAAGTTACTTTTGAAATTCTCTGCAGTGATTGGCCCTCATTTTTTTCTTGGGTTTTTTTTTCCTTTAAATCCAAGTTCTGTTTACAATATTTAATTATTTCTGGCAAGATGAGTCAGATGTTATAAATAGAACATTGTGATGTTAGACTGCAAGTTAGAACTGGGTCATCTCGTATGCTTTAAAGATACTTTACAGGTTTTAGATATTACCATAGTATTAGTGTGATATTGCAAGGCCTTGGGGACTTCGACTGGAACTGCAGCCACAAAACTGTCTTGATCTGTCTGTAATATGTGAGGAGGCAGGATATTTTCTTTTCTATAGGAACCTTTTGAAATAGTTGTCTGTACACAAATGTAACAGTCAGGAATTCAGTGTTATCTAATGCTTCTTAAGTGGTATGTATGATTAGCTAGGTTATCCCTGTGCAGAAGAGATGATATCTTGATAATACTTGGTTAAAGATTGGTTTTTGTGTAGTTTCTGTGCTATATTTAACAACAAATACTCAGTGAAAGAAGAACAATGCAATAAATATGTAGAAATGTGACTTTCATATAAGGTGGTAATTTTATCTTCTAAGTAGAGCAGGAAAGACAAAAAGGCTTAGTGAAGGATACTTTTAAATAAATTGGGTTAAGAGGATGCAGATTACTGTCTCTAAGGTAAGTATTTCAAAAGGTATTTCTTCCATTGCAACAGATCTATAAAAGCAAATGTGTCCAGTTCTTATACCTATCCTGGCTGTGCCCAGCCTGTGGGTGGAACTACTGAGGGTTGTCTGGGGATAGGTGTGATCTCATCTCTTACAAGACAGAAAATATTTCATCTTTCACAAACTGTTATAATATTTGACTTGTAATTAACTATTCTAAATAATCTCTAGGATGCTTGAAAATTGTTTCTCTTCCTATGTAATGAATGAAATCACCCCCTGCTGTGAAAATTCCCCCATATGTATGATATTCAATGTTATTTCCTAGACATTCCTATGATGTAGCTGACAGCACAGAGATGAATAGAGCTTTGTACTTACACTTCAAGTTTTTTAGCAGCAAGTGTTCAAATCTGACAAAGGGAATTCAAAGTCTAATGTAGCAGAGTAGCATGACTATAAAAGCAGTTGTCATGGAAGGCAATAAATTTATTGTAATCTGTGTTCCCACTGCTAGAAGGCTTTGTCCAGTCAAAAGCTGTCCCTTCTTGTGCAGGCTGTGTGCAGCTGTGAGCCAGGACTAGTGATGGTGGCTCTCACGCTGATTCTTGTGGCAAGTCAGATACTCGTGGTAACCCCAGACACTATAGGGTATGACAGGATATGACTTCATCAAAGTAAACTGCACATGCAGCTGCTTCCACATTGCTTGGAGTCTTGATTGCTAGCTTTGGGTTACTTTCTGGGTTATTGTCTGAGGTAGATTAGAAATACTCAAATGCTCAGTTACTTGTGTATGCACACTGCCCATCAGCCCTGTGGCATAAGCTGGTTTGTGGTAACATGTGCTCCAAATGAGAAAGATTGTTTATTTACAAGTTCACCCCCACACTGATCTCCACTTCTGATAGCTTTGGCATAGCCCATGGATGAACATTGATAATACAGGGGAAAGGGATAATTGCTTATGCCTCCTTTTTCTGCTGGGGGGATTATAATGGGAGAAAACATGTAGTGTTCTTGATCTGCTCTTCCTTCTGTTGCTGAGCAGGACTTGAATCTTCATCGACTGTCTGTAGTACAACAGAAAATGCAGCTTTCTCAACTGGCACTGAAAAAAATGTGCACAAAGGAGCTGAAGGACTAAAATCCTGTAGGGAGCAATTTTGAGGTTAAGTCCATGTTGTGTGCTTTGGTTCTGAAATCTAGAGCTCTCGTGGTTTTTTTCTTTGGGAGCAAGTTGGTTGGATGCTTTCTCACTGATACAGTTGCCTGGAAGTCCTATAGCAGCTTGCCTTAAAATGAAATATGGAGGCTTTAATGAGTTAAATTTGAAAATCAACTCCTATGATGAATACAGAGTAAAATGGATGTTTGCTTTCCATGGACATCAAATTCTGTTGTATTTTACCCTTCATAAATTTAACTTTCAGTCTATGGTTTTGTTCATTGACTACATAAGTGGCATAGTAGATGCTGTGAGTAGGAAGATGGGAGTTCTGCTAGTTTATTGTTACCTGGGGACGTGGGATCTTGTTGTGAGCCACTGAAGTCAGCAGTGTTTTTCTTGTGACTGGAAGGAGAATGTAGGACCAGATTGTGGGTGAGAGGGGACACAGCCATGTTCACTGCAACTTCAGACACCAAAGGTACTTCAATATGCAAACATTTAATTGTCAGTCCCTAGGTGTTATAGCCATGGCTTTGTCAAGGTGTATATACCCTAAATTGCACCCTCTGGCTATTGTTTCAGGCAAACCTACAGAGGAAAATCTGTATCAGTTTACACCTAGGGTGTGGTTCTGCGATTTTTTTTTTCCTCCTAGTAATGCTGGGTTAAGCAGCTCTCCTGTCTCTGCTCAGTGAAACACTTGTTATATATAATAAGCGTAAAGTTGTTTCCTAAACAAGGTGACGGCTGATTAAAGAAGAACTTGAATTTTCCATCATATGTTTGGCCTGAAAATCTAGAATCCATTGGACTGTGCTTGATTATGTATCTTTTCAGGGTGAATCTGATCCGATTTTTACATTTCTGCCTACAAGACTATAAGCATAATAGATCTTGTATCTTGTTTGAGTGTTAAAAGTGTTGTGTCAGTGAATAACGGCAGTGTAAATCAGGATCAGTTGTAAGTGGTGCACTGTAAAAACTAAACAAGTAAGAACTAGTTGTTGTTATTATTATTTAATATTTTTTTTAATTCCTTTTTTGTAATTAGTTATGTCAGGAGGCAAGGTAATAGAAATCAGAAGTTTTTCTAACATTCCTGAGGTGGTTCCTAGTAACTTTGTGAACTGGAGAAAATGCCATTTGAATTTGGGTTACTCTGCTGAACAAGACTTACAGCATAATTTATCTTTATCTCTTACTGGAGGGCTGTTGCAAATAATGCCAAAAGGAGAAAGAAGCATCATTTATACAGTATATACAAATGTGTTCCATACCAAATACTCTTTTTCTATCCCCTCAGAACAAATCTGTAGTTGTTTGGAATATCCAGAAGCCTCTAATGCTGCAAAGATTTGGGTTAACTGGCAGTATCTTTGATGGATATGTTAAAGGAATAGAAAGTGTTCCAAACAGACAATGTGGGTGTTGGATTATTGAGACAGCCATATAAAATAATTTGTAAAGCACTTTTCAAAATAATACAATTTCCAAAGAATTTCCCCACTTTTCTCAGGAAATGCTAAAATCATCTGTTTCATTCCTATTCAATGAGAATGACTCTAGAAATGTATTAAAGGAGTTTAACTTGCCTCTGACATCTAGAAAGGTTTTCTAGGCTTTGATTTATAAGGAATATAATTTGGGGATTTAGGATGTTGTTGTGGTTTAACACTGGCCAAACTCCAGGCACCCATGACAGCTGCTCACTCACCCTCCCCTACTACAACTGGGCAGAGGAGAGAAAAATTTAATGAAGGCTTCATGAGTTGAGATAAGGACGGGGAGAAAACACTCTAAGGGCAAAACAGGCTCAACTTAGAGGTACAAAGTGAATTTATTAATAACAAAATCAGAGGAGGATAATGAGAAGTAAAATAAGCCCTTAAAAACACCTCTTCTTCCCCCAACCCCTCCCTCCTTCCCACCAACAGTGCAGGGAGACAGGGCATGGGGGTTTGGTCAGTTCATCACCTGAGGTTTTTCTTCCACTGCTCAGGAAGAGG
Source organism: Lanius collurio (assembly GCA_020086605.1). Classification (NCBI taxonomy): domain Eukaryota; kingdom Metazoa; phylum Chordata; class Aves; order Passeriformes; family Laniidae; genus Lanius; species Lanius collurio. The sequence continues at coordinate 11,277,466 of JACBWW010000009.1, forward strand.
ACTCCTTCCCCTGTGAGACTGTGGGGGTCCCAAGAACTTCTCCAATGTGGTTCCAATCTCATGAGCAGCAGTCCTCCCCAAATTGCTGCAATGTGAGTCCCTCCCATGGTCAAACAGTCCTTCCAAAACTGCTGCAGCGTGGGTCACTCTTCCATGGGGTGCCGTGCTCCAAGGACAGGCTGCTCCAGCCTGGAAGCAGGGCCCCTCTCTCCACTGGCTCTCCCACTGGATCACAGCCTCCTCCAGGCATCCCCCTGCTCCTGCACAGGCACCTCTCTGATGGGCTGTGGGTGGATCTCTGCATCCCCTGTGGATCCCCATGGGCTGTGGGTGGATCTCTGCATCCCCCATGGATCCCCAGGGGCTGCAGAGGCACAGCTGCTTCACCATGGTCCTCACCATGGTCCTCACCATGGCCTGCAGAGGAATCTTGGCTCCAGCACCTGGAGCACCTCCTGCCCCTCCTTCTCCACTGACCTTGGTGTCTCCATGTTGTTCTCCTCACATTTTCTCACCTCCTCCTCTTCCTTGGCTAGAAAAACTGCCCCCACTTTGTTTTGATTTTCTTCTTAAGTATGTTATCACAGAGGCATTACCCGGTACGACAGCATCCTTTAATCCTCACTTTCAGTCCGGCTCAACATCGCAAAGTTTAGTCAAGGAAAATAAAAAGCTGTTTAAAAAAGATGGCGTTACCATCCTCTCTAACTGGCCCAGCAGCGTGTCCATCTTCAGAGGCATCAGGGATTGGCTCTGTCGGACATGGTGGAAGCTTTCAGCCACTTCTCACAGAAGCCACCTCTGTGCCCCCCACCAATACCAAAAACCAGGCCATGCAAAACCAGCACAGATGTTCAGATAATTTCATTTTTAAAACAGAACACATTTTGTGTTGTCTGTTCTACACTGCTGAAAGAGATGGCAGTTGTCCTGCCCTCACTGGTACTAAATAGAAGTATTTGAGAGGAAAGGCCTAAATTAGTTTCCTGATAAGTCAACATTTACTTCATAAAAGTACTTTAAGATGAATTCCCAAAAGCAATTTTGTTTTTCATTTCTGTGAAGTTGTGTTACTCAATTCAGCTGTCTAGAAATCCTGCTTGTTGAGGAGCTTCTGTTCCATGTTGTAGTTTGTAATTTATAGAGAAGTTTTGAGCCAATTCAATGTTGTATTGCCTACCAAAGGCAGTGTAATGTCTGCTTATGTTATAGATTGCAAATTTTTGTTCTAAATGCAGAGTTGTGGCTTTTTGTGGCCCAGTGATTGAAGGAGGACTTTTACTACCGGTTGTGTTGTGAGATTCTAGGGGAAATATTAATGTCTGAGCTGAACCTGGTATGGTTTGATTATGGTTTGTATCTAGGCTGGGCAGAGCCCTCTCCTTGTCTGATATTTCTTCTGTAGAACCTGCTTTAACAGCCAACTGACAATGCCTGCTCTTTCAGTACCGCTATTTCCATGGGGTGCTTGGAGAAGTCTTAAACACATCTGTCCTTGTGTGGGAAGTTTCCTTTTGGTTCTGCCTGACTCCCACCTTGTGACCTGAAATGTAGGGGGACAGACCACTGTGTCATTTGCTGGAATAAAACTTGTATGTTTGTTTTCTTGGTTTTGTGGCCTCATTTTAATGATCTGAAGTGTTAGCTTGATAGCCTTGGAGATAAGAATACTATTTTTATCCTCAGAGTAGAGCACAGGAGTAAAATCTTCAGTGTGCTGTGAACTTGTCTCATCTGAGGCTTGTTTACAACTGCTTGGAATGCAAAAGGGGTTCTCTGTGCAACACTGCAATTCTCTGTCCTCCTGCTGATGCCATCCAGAATTGTCATGGATAACCACAACAGTGTGAAGAAAGGCCCCTATCCCAGGAAAGGGCCAAAATCACAGCCTGGATAGATGGTGCTCTTCAGTGTGAAATAGGAAGACATGATGGTAAAGTGCAGCATCAGCAGTTTTATTTATAATTTAATCCCTCCAAGTCTTTTCCTGCACTTGTGTGACAAGTGTTGTGACTGAGGTCTTGCAGGAAGTGTCATGTCATTCGTCATCGCAGTGGCTCAGGGTGATGTCACTGACTCATGGGAGCATTTGGGGTGTCAGCACTGTTATGGTGGCCTGGCAGTAGCCTTTCCTGGACTCCTTTGGCATTTTTCCCCAAGTGCTCCACACTGTTGCTGGAAGCAAAATCTTTTGAGCAATCTCCAAACACAAAGCAGTGCATTGTGGGCCAGCGCTGGGCGGACTGGCTCAACAAGTTTGGCAGCAGCGGCTTTGGCTTCCTGCCTACCCTGGATAGGCCACAGTAGAGATTGCCTTCCTCTCCCAGTGAGTTTGAGCTGAAGATCCCAGCCTAGGTCCTGGAAGTCATGTGTGTGCAACTGCTGTGCCTGGCAGAGGATCTGCTTCTGTTATATACTATGGTTTTGTTATCCTGGATATGTTTGCAGTAGTTATCTTTTGTCTGCTGAAGGAAGATGGAAGTGCCATTTGTTTTCAGTGTACTGGAGGGTGGTAAACTCTACAAATTTGCTAAAATATCAAAGGATTCTGTTTACCTTTCAGTTTTCTGTTGTCTATTTAATCTTACTGAGTCATCCAGGGGCAGTTAACTGGTGCTCTGAAATGTCCATTTCTATATGTTTTTGAAATACCAACTCCCTGTTCTTTGTTGTACCTGTTCCTTAATACTGACCCCATATGTCTTCTGTGACTTCTCCTTTGCAAATAGGCCTCATCTTGTAACACAATGCATTAGGACCACCACTTGAGGTCTGGGGGGGGTTCCTGGAGGAGCAGAGAGACCAGAGGAGGGAAGTAGTCTTAGAAGTGTATGTCAGAAATGTGAGTTGGACCAAACCAGCCAAATCAAAACGTTAAGAAGTCTGAGCAAATTCTTTTCTCCTTTCCTTTTGTTTTGTTCTGCTGAAGATGTTACGTTCTGTGCACATCACAAGTGGGCTGGTGTTGCAGTTATGTTGAAGAGGCCCAGACCATGAAAGAGCATAAAAACTTCTTTAAAACATGTCAGTCCTTTCAGATCTTCAGCATGTGTAATATGATCTAAATGATCTTCATTTTTAAATACATCTTAATTTAAAAATACTAAAAGTTGCAGTCCTTCCCAACCCATTTCTGTTGAAGACTGAAATGCATGATTTTGGTAGTGGAGAGCTAGTGCCAGATATGGAAGAATAATACCTGGTGCAGATTTGTTCACTCAACGTTTTCAAAGTCTTTTTTTTTTTTTTCTGTAACACTCATATAATGTATTTTATGTGTAATGTTTAGAGATGGAATTTTGGAGGATTTTGTGATGGCAGGCTCCGAAAATAAGGTGAATCTCTCTGAACAGTGATGAAATACATCTTGGAGTAAGGATGGTGATGGGTTTATTCTAACGGGGAGGTGACATGCAAAGGCAAAACCTAAACTTCTTCTATAGAAGATATCAAAATTCCATAGCAAAAAAAAAAATTCACTTCCACAAAGATTTTTTTAGGCTGAACTGTATTTGTGTTGTATCACAAATAGCCAGCAGTGAAATTACTGATCTTATTCTGTGAATAGGTAGCCTGATTTTTCTTCCCTGCTTGCTTACTTAATTCGTATAACTGTGTGTCAGAGGACAGCTAGCACTGGTTTAATGACTAACCCTTCTGAACAGGTGGGTCCCCTCTTGGAAGGAAAGCTCTGATGACAGTAGTTCTGTATGTGCTGGAATATATTAACTGTAAGAAGTAAAGACTCAAGATTTGCCAGTTCCTCAGCTAGATAATTGAAATAGTCATATTTCTTTGTCTAAAGGTATGCAGTAGCCAAGTTCAAAATACTTTGTGTAACTACATGTGTGTTCAAATACATAATAAGCAGGTTAGCCCTTATACTGCACTATGATAACAAAACCACTTTTATTTTCCACTTTATCTTTTAATTGTATTAAATATCACAGTGCTGTTGGATTTTTTTGCTATAGTACATTTATATGCCTGTTGCTGCACAACTCACTTATTTTTTATTGTATCAAATCAACTCTCAGTAAATCTGCAAAGCAAAGGAAGTAAATTTTAATGCCTGCCAACTTGAGATGAGTGAGGAAGTGTAAGCTGGTATGTGAAAATCAACAGGCATCAGTTTCCTTATGGCTATATTAGGCATGATTGAAACAGTCATATTTTTGAGGTGGATATTCCAGTGCATGGAGAATGGGAGTGGCAGGGGTGGGGTGATTTTAGGTAGTTGGCTTGCCTAATGAAAGAAAATATTGATATACAATTCAGTTGACAGGTCCTGTGTATTATTTTCCTTACTTTTTTTTTTTTTTTTTTAAATTATTTTTGAGTATGCTGATTTGCTCTCTCAGATATCAGGTGCACAATGTGAAAAGTGGCCGGATTGTTCTTTGCACAAAGATGTGTTGTGTTTGCACAATTAAAGAATTAACACCGTGCTGCTGTCACACGGGAGCTGGGGCTGTGGCCAGCAGGGAGGAGGTGGAAAGATGAGTACTGTGCATATCCCAGGTAGCATGGAAAAAGGTACACTTTATTATTGCTAGATTTTGGTGTATTCTTCTATCACAAAAGTTGTAGTCATGGACACGTTGTATTCCTCTAGTCCCCATTAGTAAGAAAATGGGTAAATCTGAGTGGCTGTTCCTGCTCTGCTTCCCCAGTTACTGAGTTACAGCCAGCACCCAGTCACATGGCTGGGTATGGACAGTCACACAGGAAAGTGGCAAAAATGCTATACACATGCCAGGGTTTTTTTCCCTTAAAAGCATGTCTAGGTGGGAGATGGGAAAGGCTGAGAAGCCTGGGACATGTTCACCATTTGCAGTCATGTTGTACCAAAATACTTTCCCTTCGATGAGCAGTTTTATGTAAACTGTGAGTTTAGGTTTAAATAAAACAAACTTTCTTTTTCCTATTCCAGAAGTACAGCTGCTGCAGAGTATGTGGAGTGCTGTGTGTGAAACAGGAGTAAAATACTGAACCTGTTGATGTTAAAACAATTCATAACTGTAGTGTGCTTCACTCTGTGACTTAAGATACATTTTAGAATATTCTACGGATGATTTATTTCAGTTTAATTGAAGCTGTGTTTGAGCAGTAGCTTATCCAGAACTTTTCTCCTGCCTCATAGTAGGTTTTCTGTATAATGATTGAAGTGTTTCTGTATAGTCTTTCATATTAGCTTAGTCCAGATTTGAATTTTACTGTGCAAATTATAGGGTTTTTATTCCCTGAATTCAGTTTCATTTTTGTGTCATAGCTGTAAAACTCAATTCATTTTTGAGGGTTCCTTAAGCTATTTTAGAATTGGCTTGTGTTTTTTTTAACAGAAAAACATAAATAATAGTTTGTTGGCTTTCCCAAAATACAGCAGTGGCATGATGAGATCATGCTGCCTAAAAATAATGCATGCCTTTGAATGAAGATATCTTACATGACAAATTCTGTGTTCAACATTTGTGTAATATACAAATTGGTTGGAGAAAATAAAAATATTTTAGGTCAGAAAACTCATTAAAAAGTAAATGGGAATGTTTTTTGCAGATGACTGACTTAATTTAAATTGCTGATGAAAAATTGATGTAAGAGGATACAATGTGTGTAGGGAGACTTATAAAGCTTTTCAGCAGATTAAAGTATGCTACTTGTGTTTCATTGAGAAATTTAGTTATCAGTCTTTCTATAAACAATCTTCTGTAAGCTTGTTCACTGAAATTATATATTATTCCATAAAATAAATTTAGAAAATCTGTTTGATAATTTGACTGAACAATTTGACATATGTTTTGTGTTAGATTTTCCAAAAAGAAAGTGTAATCTACAAAGAATTTAACTAAATACTTAAATGTCTAATATGCTTTATATATAATTACAGGAACATTGAAATCTTGGGAGCCTAAAATTAGAACTTCTGGCTACGCACTAGGCTACAGGTGCAGGTGTGCATGACACACTTCTCTTTGGTATCTGCTGCTCAGTTTTTATCCTTGGGTATGATACAGACATTTGCCAGAACTGTTAAATCTTAGAGAACTAAAATTTAGTGTTTCATTCTGCATTCTCACAGAGGGAGGGAGGAAGGGCTCTGGGGGAATTGCTGTGCCCATAGCCTTGCACAAGGATGGCTGTTGGATTTCCCACCTGTGTGTGCCCAGAGGAGTGTTGCTGCCTGCAGCAAACCTTTTTGCTGGAAGTGAATCTTGAGGAGGTGATGCAGGGGATAGGATTTGGGGAATGCAACACAGCTGAACCTCTGGAAAAGAGGTAGGTCATCCTTTGCCCTTTCACCAGGCAACAATCTGAATTTGGAAAAAGCAAAGTAAAATCTACAGAGCTGTAGCTTTGGAAATACAGACTGTCATGAGTTTTGAAAGGTGACTGAACAGAGAAGACTCCTCTTTTAGAGATGAAGCCAGTGTTCTAACAGTAGTAGAGATTTATGACAGTGATCAAATCTCATAATGCAGCTCCTGTGCCTAGTTAAACCAGATCGTGTGGTTTTTTGGTCTTGAACTGAAAGTCATTTCTCTGAGCCAAAACTTTGAGATTTGAGTATTCAGTAAGATGCTGGGTAATTGCTGTTTTTGCTGAAGTGGAAAACACAGTAAAAACAGTTAATCAAGTCTTCAGCTGTTCCTTCCTTCAGCTGATCAATCAGCAACTACTCAGTGAAACAAAGTTCATGCACTTGTGCTCAGAACCCAAGGAGAGCTCTGCCTTTCAAATGTCCCCTCAAGTGTCTGGGCTTCCAAAGCTGTATGTGCAGGAAATGTAAGTTACTTAATGTACAGAGCAGAGTTGGCATGGAATTTTAAAAACGGGTAACCTTGAAGAAAATGCTTCAGCAATGCTTCCCTCTGAACTTAAATGGAACAGCTCAGATATGGGAATGTGCATTTGGTTTATTTTATTTTATATTAAAAGTCTGTTCTGTATCTGAGGCAACATGAGCATAAACCTTATAGGAGAGATTTTTTTCAAACACTGTTTCTGTGTGTAGATTTGATCATTTTATGTTGGATTTGTTTGATTATATGTATGTTCTTTGCAGGCACAAATTCATTAGGCCTGCACATATGGTTCATAAAATACTTGTGTTCTATAAATATCTGAGTGTTCATTACTTGAAATTTTGCTGAAAACACTCAAGTATGTATGTTTTACTAGAATCTCTTATTTTGGTTCAAAACTTGTGTAAACCAGAGCACTCTAATTCCTATATGGGTTTAATTGTTTTGTTCACAATATCTGTTTAGAAATACTCTTTTATTATCCTCTTGCATGGTACACAGTAAAAAAAGTGCAGTAGTTTAATTTTACTTCAGCATTGATAAGTATACAAAAAGCACATGTATTGTGATTGATAAGTACTTGAGTGTTTCTTCAAAATAATTGGGAAAATATTGTTTAGAAAATAATGGTTTAGTTGCAGAAAGTGAAGTATCTGTGTATGAAAGGGAAGTTTTGAGGTCCTAACTTGGATTGCTTAATTTTTTTTTAATAAAACATTCATATCAGTTCAAATAAGGGCCTATATTACTTCAAATAGATGGGAGCTTTACTTAGGATGACCTGGTTAGTTAAGATACATTGCAGTGATGTTTGTAGCTGCCTCAGTTTGCAACCAAGATTCTCCTTGTGCCTGAAGATTACCTGTTATTGACAATTAATGTCAGCAATAGATTCAGCAGGACTTATCTGCTGTGCAGATTTCTTGGCAGAAGTTTAGCTTCTTGGCTGACTGCAAGTCATTAGTCTGGTGGTAACAGAGCTGAACTTTGTCTGAAATTTGCCTGGTTTTGGTACAATCTGTTTCATGTGGTCCTCAGTGCTGGTTAGACACCTTCCTTCTCCCTCCTTGTGCCTCTCTCTCAAGGTCACAAGCTCTTAAAAATAGTAATTTGGGAGATTTTGTCTGCTTTTAGACAATAAATGATGTGTCTACCACAGCCATAAAGGCTAAAACAATAGAAATATTTTTATTACTTTATCAGGATCTGACAGTACCTGAGACACGTGTTACAAGGAAATTATGGGAGTTATCACAAAATTTCTTTTCCTTCAAGATGTCAGCTCTTTTGTTACTACAACTGTGGTGGTTTTGCCCCTTTTCAAAAATTTTTCAGATGTTAATGGAGAGTTGTATTATCTTAAAGGTTCTACTAAAAGTGTGCCTGTAGAGAAAGATATCTACCAGTTAAGTTAAAACAAGGTGTACTTTTGCATATTTTTTACCTTAGTATGATCAAGACTAATTACCTTCTAATTAGAAGACAAAACTCAGCTAGTACAGAGCAAATGTATTCAAGATAGCTGTTGGTAGACATCATTTGAACTTAGTTGGTCCATGAAGTAAATAGTTCAAACAATCCAGATTTTGGTAACATTGCAAAATAATGGGATTATTTACAATTTCCTTGTATAGTACTTCTGAAACAGTTTCCTGATGTCTTAATGGATAACCTAGTGAATTGATAAAAGTTGGTACTTGTACTTAAGGTGGATTTGGATCAGACGCCACAAAAAGCAAACAAAAAATGCCCCCAAAAACCAACAACAACAAAAAATTCTGTGTTTAGGAGATTGTAAAGATAATATGGAGTTATATCTGAGCTGTGAGTATAAACTTAGTAGTGTAGGGCACTGTGGTTTTAATGCATCTAATATTAATTACAGTGATTAAAATTTTTCTGGGAGTATAACCAGGTTGGTGTAGTGCTGAAGGCATGTTATGCTGTTCTGTGGAATCTTTGTAGCCAAAACCTTTTACTGTTCATATCAGGCATCAGCCTACAATGTCCATTGTAAAATTACACTTAGTGATAAAGTAGTACATATATGTTTGTCATAAATCAGGCTTGGACTTCAAAAACTAATCTTAATAAGCAGATGTTTATGCTGAGAATGGACAGGAGAGAAAGAGCATTGTCAGTGTTCTAGCTTAAAAATATTTCTGCAGAGCTTTTACGTACTCTTTTTGCTTTTTTGATCAAGTTTTCTATTCTTTTGTCATAACCTTGATAATTTGTTCTTTGCCCTTTCACTTCTGCCCTTGGTAGTTTTGCTTTCTCTTCCTCTGATTCAGTTTTTGCTCTCTTTCTTTGAATTGCAATAAGAAGACTTCTGGGAAATAGGAAACTAATGTTCTGGTCTCTGCATTCAGGCTCCCTTTACTCTCTTCTTCCAGCAATTGCTGTCCTGGAGAAGATCTTAACCTCACTTTTTTTGTTGATATTTACTTTCATTTCTAGAAGGGTTGTTGTCTTATTAGATACTAGGATAGATGGACTGTGCAATGGCCCCAGTCCATCTATCCTATCTATCCAGAAAAGAAGCAACAAGACTTGTAGGAAATTTGATAATTTGGGGGGTTAAAAAAGAAAAATCCTATTAAAATAGGTAGCTGTGGTAGTCACTGGAATCTAGTGGCTAAATAAATGCAAGGTGCTGGCCTGTTCCCTGAGGTGGTTTTAGCCTGTTTTATGTGTTCTGTTATGTGTGATGTTAGGTAATAGAATTGAGAGATTAAGAGTACATGGGCATAGTTTGTTTTAATGAGCAGGACTTTCTTTAGTGTAGCTGTCCTGAAAGAGAATACTAGAAATACTAAGAAATTATTCAATCATTTGTGTGTTTCCACAATGTGTTTCAGAGAAGAAGAGATGGCAGATCAGTGTAAGAAAGTTTTCCAGATGAGGCATGCTGAGCTCCAATTTACTTGATGTCCAATATGCCAAATTATCCACTGTTGCTTTTTCTTTTTTTTGTTAGAAAATGGTGCTACACTGACCTTTTCCAAGTAAGAAGATTTTCCTTATTACATGCTCAACAAGTGATGCAGTTATCTCAGAACTGCGTATGGCATGGGCTTGTTCTAGTCTTGGTAAAGAGTGCAGTAATGCATCATTTAAAGTTACTTTTTAAAAACTCAGTTACATTTGAAAGGAGAAGTGAATTCTGGAGGTCACAATGTCCAGTGGCTTCCTATTATGGAGGTAAATGAATTTTTTTTTTTTTTTTTACTTTCTGTTGTTAATAGAATTAATGTAACTAACAGCTTGTCTTAAGGTGACTCTTATAATAGTATCTGTATGTTGATACTATGAATACTGTATTTATGTAAAAGTACATGGAAAGTTTGAGGTCCTGATTTAAATTTTTAGTGTGACCTTGAAAAATATTCCCAGATGCTCAGCTTTGAAAGAGGAACATATAAATCACGGTTGCCAGACTCTTCCTTGAGAGGCAAAGGCTTTACACAGTGAAGTATTTCAAAAAATAATCTTCAAACCAAGAGTAACAGTGCATTTGGATGACACTGGTGAAATACTGTAAACTTTGTTAGTCTTTTAAATAGAGAAGGTGCATGTCATGAAGTGGGTTAGGTATGAAGTATTAGATGTTAGAATATCAACTGCATGGTATAAGTGAACTTTCATAAGTGGCTGACAGGACAGAAAAAATGAGGTATCCATCACCTACTCCATAGTATATACTTACTATGTAAGTTTTGTTAAACTGTTCTGTATATTGTTCTCTAAAATTTTCATGGTCTAATTTGTCACTCCTCTAACAGTACCACATATGTGTTTGTCCTGTTGTAACACAGAAAGAGAAGTAAGATTTCCCTGAAACCTGCTCTTGCCCTGCTCAACTAATGACAATGAGGCACATTAAAGATGTGAGAGCATACCTGCCTAAGAACAGGCTCCGGAGTTGGGAAGTGTGGACTCAGGTCTCTTCCAGTTGCCTTAACTGATCTTAACACTCCTTACAGTTCCCAAAGCCATTGTCAAATTGCATTTAGGCCTCTAAACTTTGCTAATTCCTTACTAGTTATGTTGAGATGTTGCTCTGATATCAGTGCTGTAGGAGACCACTGCGGGGTACAAGATCTTTTACACTGATTTGTGTGATCTGGCTGGAGTCTTGTGCATGACTTCCTTTGAAATCATATTGTGATTCTGGGTGTGCAGCAAATACTTTTCTCAGTGTCAAGTGGTTTTACTCTTAGAATGGTCCTTTGTGAGTTTGTGTATTTCCTGGTGTTCTGTCATTGCTTTCTGTCACTTGGAGTAAGATTTTAAAACCGAAGGTCTTTTTACAGTATAAAGGACCTTGGTAAATTATTCAGATTTCTTGGGATCCTCAAACTGAAATAGGAGAACACTTCAATTTCTGTCAGTTTGTCTCAGTTGCTGTATAAAATTGTAGTTCTATATTACCAGTAAATATTCATGGGAGGTTTCTTGGAGTGATGGTACATGGATGTGGTGTCTCTCATTGGTGTGAAGGAGCCCTTTATCTTGCAATCCTTCTCTCCTGTTACCAACTCCCCCTGCATTCAGAACAAGTTGGTGTAAAGTCTGAGAATCCAGTCTGAAATGTACAGCTATAGGAACAAGTTCCAGGGTGTGGATTTACAGTTCCTGAGGCATCACACAGGAGTATCCTCTCAGTGGGCTGTTAACAATGTAAATATCAGGCAGTGTATGCTGTCACCATCCCATTCGTCCTGGTATATTGGTACTCAGGCAAAAGTGACCTTGGAGTATTTGCTTGTGTGCATAAACTTTGATACATGGGCATACCCAAAGACAATGCTCTTGTGTGAAATATTAGCAATTAAATTTAAGCTTATACTTGTTTTCTTATGTTGCTTAATATTACATCACAGAAAGTTGATATTGAAAAATATAAGTTTATTTTTCCTATCTTATTTTCCCCCCCTCAGGATATATTTGCTAGTTTCACCTAGTTTGCAGTAGTTGGGTGTGCCAGAGGTTTTCATATTTTTTTCAATAAATATCATATAAATAAATAAGCAAGAATTGATACTTAAAGAAGTAGCAAATGAGATTATTTGTTTATTTGATGTAACCTCAGTTGCGAAAAGGTGCCTGTGACTTAGGTGAGGGTGGCTGTGATCTCTCTCAGCCAAGTCAGATGTCTTCGGTCATTGCATTTGCATCCAGCTGCAAAATCCAGTTAGGGCTGTTATTGCAGGTGTCATGCTTAATTTTGATGTAACACTAGTAAGATTTTTAGAACACATGGGATAGACCTTATGTCTTTTAAATGAAAGTATTTAATTTTTTTATAATGAAGATACATACTAATTCTGGGAGTAGTTTTGGTGTGGATATGTTCTCTGTATGTGAGAAACAAAGTAGACAGGGCTGATGGTATCTTTCTGCCAGTGGTTGTCTTGTGTTATGGCACACTCTACATGCAACACACTCAATTTATTTCATAATTTCTTTTCTATCAATGAACAAAACAGTGGATGTTGCTGAAAGTGTACATAGGCAAATTAGTAGCTGTAAAACAAAACTCTGGGGTCAGTTCTAGTGTAGGAGTAAGTTTAACTTAGAAAATAAGTTACTGTTAAGATAAATCTATTATTTGGGAGTTTTTATAAGAAAATAAGTTTGCTTATGTCAATTTTTAACCTTTAAATAGTGGTACAGATCCCTTAGCCACATACTATGTTTGCAGTTTCCTTTTTTGTCTTTTAATGATTGAATAACATTTTTAGTTATATAAATGTACTATACCTTTAAGTTGTGTACTAAATGCTGTATTTATTGCTCCAGTAGTCTCTGAATGCAATTATAACTGTTAAATATATTCTTAACAAACTGTATTCTTAAAGACAAAATTGTAGAAACTAATTTTATTAGTAAAAGTCTCCAAGTATGTGTTTTATCTCTGCAATCCATACATACTCTGACAGACTGTTATCTCTAGTTTGCTCTCCTGTATAGCTGTTACGTGGATTTCTGGCACCAGATGGCTGGACTATAATGCACTGTTAAACAAATAAAACCATTAGGCATGTAATTCTGCCTGGAAAATGACTGTATGTTTAAAATGGTTTTAAAAAAATTGATAGCAAATGAAGTTCATTTTTGAATTCATTTAATGACATTGGAATAAAATCCTACCCTCTTTTCAGAACACATAAAACATTTCGTCTTCTATTGTGTTTGTCTCAATTGAAGTCAGTCTTTTTTTATTGCATTCTTGCATCTGGTATAAAATAATCAGTCCTAAATCAGTTTTATAATAGATGTTTTCTACAAGTAATCACTCATTTTACGTTTATCTTTGTAGGAAGATTTTTGCTTTTGTAATACTCCATTACAAAATTACCTATTTCATTATATGCTCTTTTCTCCTCATTTTCAAATTTGATACAAATGTCTCTAAAATTATGATTCAACACTAATGTCATGACTCTGTAATTAAACTGTTTCTCTATAATTGTCAGCAGCTGAGAGATGCCATTTTGTCTTTTTGTTTTTAGATATGCCAATATTTGGTCTTTGCCCGGCTCATGATGATTTCTATTTGGTGATGTGTAACCACTGTAATCAGGTCGTAAAACCACAGGCATTTCAATCACATTATGGTAAGTGCTTAACTATTTTTAATAATTAAGGATGAGGTTAAATCAGGATTAAGCCTGGCAATTTTTTTTTTTTTGAATGATGGTACATAGATCATTTCCTTATAAAAAATGTCAAAGAACATAAGCTGTATTTAATAGTTTTATATATATATATTGTAATGCAGCTACATAAAGATCTTGTTATTTTAAATTTTTTAATGCTTTATTGAAATGCTGCATAGCTACAGTTCAGTTTCAAAATTACATCTAGTGTATTTCACAGCCAATATGTGTAGTGTTTTTGTCTCTGTGTGTCATTTCTCTTTGTGTATTTATACAGATTATTTTTACATGGGTTCTGGTACAGTGTGAACTGGAGCTGAAAGCTAAACTTGCAACGAAATTTGTAAAACGTAGTAAGCTTCTAAGACCCAGTAAGCTTATTTATTTACTTTCAGAATTATCAATTTGTATTTGTTTTACTGGTCCAGTGGTTTTGTATATAAACTGTGTGAGGAAGCTCTTGTGTTGGTTGGCCAGTGTTTAGAGAGGACTGAGAAAATGTGAAGTGCTATGCCAGTTCAAGTGCTCAGTTACTTCCTCCAAGCCTGACTGGGGGTGGTTGGCAGTTCTGCTTTTCCATGCTCCTCTCAAGACTAGAAATTAACCTCAAACAATTTCATGCCAATATTTGAATAGGAGTTTTTTTGGAATTCAGTTTTTTGTTTCTGAAGAAATTAATGAGATGTTTTCTGACCAACTGCTAATAAACATGATGGACAAAGCATCTTCTGAACCAGTCCTACCTCCCCGTGTGTGCATGTATTTTTACACAGTCTCTTTTCTCTAGGCCAGTGCACGTACTGATTGGCTCGGTGTTTATAAGGGTATAGGCTGGATATGGGCAGGGAACCTCTTCTGGTGTTGAGAAAAATGGATAATCTCTCGTGCATCTTAAATAATCCAACACTTTGGCAAGAAAAGATATACTCACTTCTGCTTTCTCAAGACTGGAGAAGGGCCTTTCTGGGCTGTGCAGAGGGTGATCTTCTTTTCCTTTCTCCCTCTCACTTGGCTTTGTGTTATATTGCCTTATGGATTATAGCCCTACCCTTGCTACTGGATCTGCAGTTGTGTCACACAGAGTGACTCAGAGAAGAACCTGAATAAGTTTTGTATCATAATTCTTAATAGTTTGCTTGTTTTTCTGTGGGTGGCTGTTGGGATGCCTCGCCATGAGGTCCTGTGGGAGGGAGGGACCTTGGGGTGGATGTACAAGGTCTCCCTGTGCCCTGGTCATGTGTGCCTGGATCCTGTTTCCCATTGATTGTTTGGGGTCCCCCATGCTGAGAAGAACCTGGGTTGTCCTGTGACTTGACTGAGTTCCTGGGCAAGACCTCAGCCATGCAGCAAGGAGAAAAAAAATCTCTGAATATCTACCAAATATTGTTCCATATTTTCTTCCCACTGGCGTTGCTGTCCAGTACTTGTTGCAAGAACTCCCCATTGCAACAGGTGGCTGTACTAATCTATTTTTTTAGACCCACAGTTTTGTTGATATAAGTCTTCAGAGCTGTTGGGAACCAGAAGACAAAAAGGCCATCTGCTCTTCTTGCTCTGGTTCCTATACACCTTTTTGTTAGCCAAGAACAAGTATGCCCCTTGCCAGTGAGATTCCTCACGTGTCACTGAATATCAGCTTAAGACGTCCAATAACTCCTTCTAAAATATCATATTAAATTGATTCTGATGGCTAAAAATAAATTTATGGGGGAGGACTAGATGATACACAGTTCTGAGTGATGGCATATTGAATATTCCACCTTGAGGTCAGTAATATGGTAGGGAGGCAGAGCTGTGGATAGCTGCAGACACCTAAGATTGTCTTTGTGAAATGAGGAGGCGATCTCCAAAGTCTGACAAACTAGTGTCCATATATGTTAGGAACCAGCATTGTGTTTGCCCTTTTGGACAGGTGGCAGAAGCAGCTCAGGACCTGAATAGATGCAGCATTATGTCTTGAAACATGGCATGTTTTAAGGCTGCTTTTACTGCTATTAGACATATTAAGTGAAGTTAATTGAATCTCTTCTGTAATCACTGTTTGCAATTTTAAAGGCGCTGAGTGAACAGGGAACTGCAAAATGTGAAGGTATGGAAAGTATTTTTAAAAGTTGTAATAAATACTAACATAATGTTTCTATTCTGTATCACTTTGTAGAAGTGTAATCTCTAAATGTGAAAATTTCTCTAATACAAACCTTACATCAGTGGCAGATTCATACTTTAAGAGAAGTGTAGAAGGAGGAGATAGAAATGACTAGGTTATTCTTAGTATTTCTTAAGGCTGTTCTGAACAATGAAGAGTCTTTGCGCGGGCTGTGGTGTGCAGAGGAAACAGGCGGAGTCATTCCAATGAGAAAAACAGGCTTGGGTGGGGTGAACATCATTAAAGGACCTTAGTTTGCCAAACTAATCGCCTCAGAAAGGTAAAAGGCTGACTTGGTGATTTTGTGTAGCCCTAGTTCTCAAAGCCTTATATCAGCCTTCCAATTTTTGAAATCCTTATGCAGTTGTCCCTTAATTTATAAAATTAAATATGAAAGCTGATAAATATGTAAGGTAATAGATTACCAGACAATGATCTATTTTTTTTTAAACACTGTATAGCTCAGGAGATGGAAGTTGCTGAAATCCTCAAAAAACATGGTTCTTCTAAAACAAAAAGTGTGTTGTCGTGAGAACAAGAAAGTAAAGCACTCTTTGGATTCACCACAGTCAATTTACCCTGAATTAAGTATTTTATTGATGGTATGATTTCAGGGATTGAAGAATTCTGAAAATTTGCAGTCCATCAGTATCTTTTTGTGATATTCTTAGGGTCTTTTCATTGCTGCCAGAGAAGTACTAATCTCTTAAAATATTCTACAGCTCCTGGTGGTGTGTGTTGCTGTGTGTGTTGCTGGTACTTGGTGTTCTTTGAAATTTGTCATGTGGAATTTTGTTTTCTAAAGTAGTAGAATATGCTCTGTTAAAATGTCATTTTTGTCAAAGGAAAGCTAAACAAACTATTAGTTAAACTTAATGAGCTAATTAATTTCTTCCAAAGCATGTTTGTGATAAACTACTTAACTAGGTAGGCTGAAAGTGCTTTGCAGGACATATGCTGGCTTTTTTTCTCTGGATCACAAGTAGTCATAATTCAAATGTAACCTTATTAATTAGAACCTTTTTAGTAAATTACTTTATTGATACAAATGACAGATTTGTATATGTAACTGATTCTTTTCTATTTCATGCATTTGACTAGAAAATATATTAATTCAAAATTCTACTTTTTTAGGCAATCCAAAAGTGTTTGGGCAATGAATTTCTATTTTAATAACTTGTTCAATAGTGTTGGTATATGTACTATACTTGATTTGTAGAGTTGGTATGCAAAACACTACGTGCAAGTTCATTTTTTAGAGCAATCTAATACAATCAGATCTGAAGTCAGCTTGTGGTATTCCTTCTAGTCTGGGTATAGTAGTTGGCTGGCAGTGCTGTCCAATGGCTTTAGCCCCCTGGCTTAGGGTGGCAGCACTGCTGGGGACATGGTGGGGCAGTAGCATGCCAGCCAGCCAAGGAAAAGTTATTTCAAGACAAATCCTCTGTTCTGTCAGATCACAGCTGTTTTGATGTGGGGGGCCAGACAAGTGATTGAAGTCCTTCATTGCTGCTGTTCCTGCTGTTGTTTTGTGAATGGCTACACTTTCATGGTATCAGCATGTTCTTTTGATGAGTCAAGATCAGAGGTGAAAGATGTAAAAAAGATATACTGATCAGGCATTGAGTCTTGTGGATGAAGCACTTGAGATCACGTATATGACCTATTCCCAGAAAGTGTTTTTCTCCAGGAGTATCTCTGCACTCTGGATGATCACGTGCCAGGTGTCATGCTTCTCAGGGAACATGTGCCTGTCTCCCTTTGATTTCCATTCTCTCCTCCCCAGAGACATGTTAGATGCAGTTCTTGTGCTGCACCCAAAGGTTGCTCTCTGAGGAAGCTATCGTGACAGTTATTTCAGGTTGTTCATGGAAATCCTGATGTGCTGTGGGTTTTAGGCTGTGTAACCTTTTGTTGGCATTTCAGCTGTTCCACAGGTTTATCTCATCTCCCTTTGGTTATCAGCCTCCTGGCTGATGAGAGCTGCTTCTCTGCCCCATTTGGGCTGCTCTCTTGCTCAGAGAGAACTCATCAGTGTGAAAGTAGCATCAACATAGAGATGTGTGTGGTTTCTTCCTTCTCACTTCACTTATTTTTTTTTTCAGGGGTTGTTTTTCCTCTCTGTGCCTTAGTGTCCATGAATACAAAGTAAGGTTAAACTCTCAGCAATAATAATGAAGGCTACTTGTAAAGCTTACTCTGAGAGTGCCTGTGACTCATGTAGTGATTGTGAAAACCGTGAATACAGTATGTGTTGGAAAGAGATGATGATGGTGTGTTAGGCTGTTGAGCTATTAAAAAGCTATGTCGAGTATTTTGATTAACTTCCATGGGTTTGGCATGGTGGCAAAGATGAGCAACCACCATGAGCTCTGCCTGCTGCTGCTGTCCCGAGAGCTGGTGGGCAGTTGCTTAAACATTTTGGTTTCCAATCAGTGTGGGTTTAAATCTGAGGTACAGGAATCAGAAGCAGGATTGCTGTACAGATATGTCCATCTATTGTGGTTTCTAGGAGGTTGTGGAATTGGAATAGAGAAGTCATCACACAACTGTATACTCAGAGGGCAGATCCTGGCCGTAGAGAAAGAGATGTTTGCTGGTTACTTGGGTCCATCCTCCGAGTCTGGGTGAGATCTTTTGTGATTCTCCATCTAATTGTATAACCAAAGTCCTTCCTCCCTCGGCCAGGGACCACAACCACCTTTCATTTGCAGGTCTCCACTTTGGGAGTCCTACAGGTTCTTTTGGTGTTAAGCACCTGGATTCAGAGAGAACATGTGATACTTGTGATTTCAATTGGGAAAAATGATCTGTTAACTATCTCTGTCGTTGTGCTGATGTATTTTGGATATGTATCATACATAACTATTACAGTCCCTGCAGCACTACATGTTTGAGTTCTTCTCAGACTATGAATCAAATATAAATTTGTCCTACTATATTTTTGTTAAATTTGGCAGCAGCTAATTGTTCTGAAAAATCGGACAGTATTTAATATTTTTAAGTTGAATTTTAGAAGTATTTTGTGTATGTATTGCTTGTTTGGAGTAGAATAAGAGAATGTGTTTAGCATGGATTCATGAAATCAAAGTGTCTGTACAAGGCAGCATTTATAGCTGATAAGAAAAGAAAGGAATGTACTGAATCTTGTTCCAAAACCATTGGACCTGAGGATTGGGTTGTTTGTTGCTTGGCTTTTTGGGTTGTTGGGGGGTTTTTTGGTGGTTTGTTTTTGTTTTTTTTTTTTTTTTTTGGTTTGGTTTGGTTTTTTGTGTGTGGGGGGTTTTTTTGCTCATTGATTGCTTGAGCTCACCCTCATTTTGGAGGGGTAAGCCTTCATTATGGCCTGCATACTTTTAGCAGCAGCTATTTGTTTCAGCAAATAATGTCTGCTGTTCATGAAAGTCTTTTTAAAGCAGTGTGAAAAGGTATTTTTAAATCATAAGAATTTTCTTGGATATCAGTGATCTTCTGTAGAAGTCTAACAACCAAAATAAAAATCTGAATATTCTGTGATGTGTCACAGATTTGCTGAAGCAATCTGCCAAGCATATTGCCAAATGTGCCCAGGTGACATTTGGCATGTTATGGCTCCAGTTAATATATATATGTTTAAACAAATTATTGTTTGCAGCTTCTGTTCAGGAGTTCCTGGTTAAATGCACAGTCCTCTCACAGTAATTCACACAGTTCAAGTTCCAGGAGCTGGATCTGAATCTGTGGGTCCGGCAACAACTAGTTTAATGTCTTGGTAGAGATTTGTGGAATTCTGTACCTTTTGCAAGAATCATCTTGGCATATAGCAGGGAATGTGCTGAGAGGTCAGCAGAAAACTCATTTCAGAAGGAAAAGTTTCAGCTGACTGTTTAGTCATTTTTAAATAATGCATCATTAAATAAGAAATTATTATAATGTGGAAAGAAACTCTAACATATTTTGAGCTTTGAAATGTGCACCCCCAAGCCATTAGCTGAATACCAAATGTGCCATGCAGATTTTACGGATCAGTGGAATTTGGTGCTGTGGTTATTTGTATCATCACAAACTGTTCACATGCAGAAGATTATTTTTGTACACAGAATGGCTGTGGTCTTTGTTTTTTACATGAAAGCGCAGGGAGTCTGTTTGAGAAGCTGATGGCAGTTTTCTGGTAAAACTTCCTCCTTTTTTGTGGGTACATGGTTTGTTAAGCTCTGGTTAATTTTTTGTGGGTACATGGTTTGTTAAGCTCTGGTTAAAGACATAAAGCAATTTTTAAGTATCAACTAAGAACAAAAGCGATGTTTAGCTTCAGATTCAAGAGATACTGATTATTCGGTTTACTGCTTACCATTTTACTCATGTTATTCTTTCTACAGCACTCTGTGTGTTAAAATACTTCAAACTTCAAGTGCTTGATATGCTTTAGGCTCTTCTTACCTTTAGTTAGTGTGAAATGAATTTTATGCTGTTCTGCCACAGCGGAAGATGTAGGTGCAAAAATCCTTCTGGCTTAATATTGGCTGAAGAGAGAGTATTTTTTGTTCTGTCCTTACTGAAATGTTAAAATATTTAAAACAAGTGAAACATACAAAATTATGCAAGGGTTCCATGAGAACCCTACTCCTTTATAGTGATCTTCTTGCTGGGTATCTGCTTGGAGACTGGGACTGACTGCTTGCTTTTCAAAATAAATGTTAATGGGGAAGAACAAGTGGAAAGAAAGAAAAGTATTTATCTTTGTGGGAAAAGAAGAAGCAGTGCCATGTTCACTGTCACAGAAATAGTTGTTCAGCAAGAGGGAGAAAGTGTGTTGATCGATAGATTGGAATGAGATCTAAAGAGGAGAAGTAATTCCAATAAAAAGTAGCTATTGAGTGTATTTGACTACAGCTTCACTTTGAAAGAAGCCACCCGGGATAGTTGCATCAGGTCTACAATTAAAAATAACTGACAATGAGAGGCTTAACCAATCTAGAAGTCATGGTTGAGTTTCATCACTCAAAACTCATTTTGTGAGAGGAAATGGCATGTGGAGCAGGACACAGCTCTCCTAACCATCATTCCAGATTTTTTGCAGGTTCAGGGAAGGCTGTTTTGCATCAGCTTACATGATCCACATCCTTGGAAGGTTTCCTTCACAGCTGAAAGGGTTCTTTCTGCTAGCTAAGTCACTCTTCCAGGCTGGAGCCCAGCCAGGGGAGGTGGCACGCACTGAGAGCAGGCCATGGGCACTCAGGTTCTGGCACACTGCCCCAAGCTGAGTGCAGGAGAATGAAGCTGCAACCTGTTCAAGAGCTGGGGAGGTTGAAGAAGCCCAAGTTGAAATAAAAAAGAGACAAATTTCTGCTGTTCTGGAGAGATGGGAATGTGTCAGAGCCATGGAGATACGAACTTGGTGTTGGAGGGTGGGGTTAGAAGTAGTTTAATTTCAAAAGCTAACCACATAGAGATCAATTATTTATAAGGACTTTCTCATTTATTTTTTTGTGGAGAAGTGTGTGTTCTCATGAACTGAGTAGTTTATTCCAAGAACTGCAAACCTCAGATGAACACCACAGTGCTTTGTGATTCTGGGGAGGAGTATTCTGGGAAGCTTGTAAAATTGTTTTGAGTATTGAACTGTCACAAAGAAAATAATTTTTGGATGTTTTTTACCTTTTTTTTTTTTCCCATGGAAGTACATAATTTCCAGTTGCACAGACTGTACCCTCTCATCCTACCATCTGACCCTTGAACAACTGCTGTGTTTGGGATGGTCTCTTTTTCTCTGCAACCACAACTTCAGAGGTCAGATAGGAAATTCCATCAGTAACCATCGCTTACATTACTTTTTGTGAAGATACCAGTGTACCCAGTACAGCTGTGCAGTACATGATGGCTGGGGCAGTGGTGCCCAGCTTTGACGGGCAGGGGGATGTCAGCTTTGGCAGGGCTGGCTCAGAACAGCATGGAATTAAGGGGTTTGCAGTCTGTGTGTGTCTGAGGAGGGGAAAGAGAGGACACTGGGGAATAGCTAAAAGAGGAAATTTAAAACAAAGAACTTGAATAAAATACATGTAAAAAGAAATAAATGAAGACAATATGAAGGAAGCTAAATAAGGAAGGTAGGACAAAATTACCTTGGAGGAGGGAGAATGAAGTAGGTACAGTGCTGATTTTATTACTCTGTAATAAGGGGTAAAAGTGGTAGAAAGGAGGAGAGGCTAAACAGGGCAAAACAAACAAAAACTTTTTCACAAGTTTTTCCTCTCTGTGTTTCGGCAGCAATACTATTAATGTGGTTTGTGTAATGCTGTGGCATTCTTGGATTTTGCCATTTTGGTGGGAGGTGAGGGAAACAAGAATGTTTCCTATTTGAGACACATCTCCTGGCTTTGTCAGGCACTGACCATCAAGGGAAGTGATGGATGTATGCACGTGTGAGCACTTATTAGTAGTTCATCTTTTGGTTTCTTATGCACTGCTTTTACTGTTTCTGTTTGGACTTCTTAATTTTATCTAACAATTCTCATTTTCTATACTGTGAATACTATTTTTTAGGCAGTAGGATATATGTGTAGCCTTCAGCTGCTTTTCCTATAAGAAGAATGCTCCCCAGAGAAGAGGAGGTGTAATGTACCAGGTGGAAGAAGGTTATCCATGCTGGACCAACATAAAAACAGTATTTTGTAGCAACTTCATCTGCCACCTCAGGAAAAGTAGGCAGCATTTTAAAATCTATATTCTCACCTACAGCAATAGTGCACAGAATGGTAACCAAGCATTAGGCAAAAATCACACTTTTAGAAAAACTTGGGACAATATTTTCTTACCAAATTAAAAGAAATTAATAACATTTTGGTTTTAGGCACAGCTAAAAGGTAGCTGCTTACTTTAGTTGGTCATTATGTCAAGTAATTTTCACCTGTTAATTATTTGGTTTTGATCACCAGTTTGCTGGCTTTTTAAAAAGAAACATGGTATTGCTTTGAGGGTTTTTTTCTTCCAAACAATATAATACACATAAAATCTAACGTATGATACACTTTAAGTCTAGAAACTGTGTTTTTAAGATATTACCAAAAGAGGGAGTGTATAACGCTTTCAATACAATGAAACTTGTAAGTTTATTGATGAATAGCAATCAATAACCACATGACTTATATACTAAGTTTAAAAATATTTCTAGGCTCAAATTCACTTTCAAAATAATACAATTAATGCCAACACTTTAAGCTTCTCATTAGGCTTAATTCAGTTTAACACTAAATAATTACATCCAAGTAATGTAAATAGCCTGGAAGGCAATTCAGATTCCTAAGTGCTCTGTGTTGTATCTTACCTGTAACAAAGATTCAAACAGCTTTTCAGTAGCAGTCTTGGATTAGCTCTTGCATTATCCAACTCTGTGAGAGCTCCATAACAGTATCTTTTAAAAATGTAGGCAATAAACAGTAATATATAAATATTATATGTAATTTTATGTAGGCTTGTGATAATATTATTGACTAATAGTCCATCATTAGCTCAGGCAGTAACAGCCAAAATATTTCCAAACCCTATTATCTCCTATTGATGAAACAAATACATAATGTAGTGTTTGTATAGAAAATAATTATTTTTACTCTATAATTTGTGTAGATGTTCCTGCAGTTGTGCAGCTGGGTAACAGGGTAATCTTTTCAACAATACCAAAATAATGTAGGAAAATAGCCATCAGTATGTCTAATATGTAAACTCCTGATAAACTTTGCCTATTCTGGTGCCTTTGGCAAGTTCTGCTGTGTCAGAGAGCACTGCTGGCCAGAAAGACAGCAATGATGTCTTGTTTCCCCAAGTTGTATTGGAGAAAGAAGGACCACTGTCAAGAGGTTCGTGTCCTATTTTCTGTTCTCTTTTCCCCAGATAACGAGTTGTCCAGGTTGGTGTGACACTCTCACTCTTCCCTGCTTTGTAAAGGATGCAATTAGACCAGGCTCCTGGAGGTTTGAAGCAGTTCATACATTACTGAGTTTTTCCTTGTTGTTTGGCAGGATTGTCAGAAAACCTTTAATTCACAATTCTATACAAAGTAGCTTTCCAAAAGGTACTCTTTTGTCTTTTAGCCAGGTACTCCTTTCTCTTTCATTTTTAGAAAAGGTAGCTTTTTCTCTTTTAGCCAGATCACCTTCTTATGTTTTCTCCCTCTGCCAGGCCAGGAGTGGTTTTGTATCATGTCCTCTCTGTGTGACCCTGCTGGTTGCAAAGAGCCTTTTTGTCACGTCTGGCTCTTGGAAAAGCCCTGGTTTCTGTGGAGTGTTGTGGTGAATTCCGTGCATTAGGTAGAAGATGTGCCCCTTTCAGGGCACCCTTCCATTTGGAGCCTAAAACTTTCCAATGTTTGTGGATTATCTGTAGAGCTGGGTTTGAGCTGTCAGAAGTTTTATGTGATGTGCACTGAGAGTTTCAAGAGCTGTTCATCACTGTGTGATGGTATATGTGGTATTCACATGGAATTCATGGCCCTTCTCCTTGCTAAGAGGAAAATTGGCTATGTTTCTTTTGTCACTATGTGGCTGAAGTTGTCACCTGAGTTAAGCATTTTGATTTTCTGCTTTATTAGGGTGGGCTTAGGGAAGTAATTGTTTTTACTTCTTTCACTTTTCTAGATTATAATGAGAAGCCTTACAGTACTCTGTAAAGCTCTGGCCCTGCTCATCATTGGCATGGGACTAGCTAGCACTCATTTTCTTCAGTTTCATTTTGGCCTGCAGCCTCTAACAAGCCACATGTAACCACGTGTATGCCTGGAAAGATGCCACACTGGCCTTCTCCTGGCCTCTAAGGTCAGAGAAAAGGTTTTTAAACTGCCATAGTTCAGTCCCCCATCACAGTGCCATGTACTCTTTGACCAAAGGTCATCATGTGGTTCATGAAGCAATCCACCAGCTATCTTCTAAAAATACCTTGGACTGCTTTAATAGCCACAGAAAATATGTATGTGTGTTGTATTGCAAAGCTTGATGCTCACATATTTGTTGCCACGCACTGAGAATGACGGCTAGTGACACCTAGGAACTGGGCAGTGCCAAGTTTTTCTGTCTGTAGGATTGGTCTCTATTCAGATTGAGGATGGGCCCTGACTTTTAGGGCCATACTCATCCCCTTTTTCTGTGATCATAAGAACATACCTGGGGAGTCTGGAGCTGGCAGATAGTTAGGGTGTGCTGAAAGCCCTGATGAGCTCCTGGGCTGTTTGCCATTTCCTCTGCCCTGTCCTGGTTGTCTAGGTGGCAGAGATTCACAATAGCTGTGGCTATACACTTGAAATCTAATGGACTCAAATGTCCTTTCCTGATTTTAGTCCCTGAAAATGACATAATTCTGTACAGAAACCTTCATTCTCTGTGTACACACATGCTACATGAGTAGTAATTATATTTTATATTTCTGGTGTAAACAAGCATGTTGTGTAAGTAGAGTTGATTCTGAGGCACACAACACTGGCATTTGATTGTGTGCCTACAAGCCTGTCAAGTTGTTCTTCTGTACTCAGTCAACTGTTTTATTCTGGACTTGCTCCAGTTTTCTGAAACCTGAGGAACTTCTAAGCTTGCTCACTTGGAAAAGGAAACATCAAAACAAGTAATCTTACCCAATATATTTGTTTTGTTCTGCAGGATGTAAAACACTCTCCAAAGTGGCAGCTTCTAGAGAAAAAAAATCCATGTATTTCAAAATCCATTGCCTTGTGGTTCTGGAGGTTCTGGGAATTTAATTCATGCTGGTACTTCAGAGCACTTGTTTCCAAATACAAGTCAGTAGCACTACATTTTATCTGATTTTGCTTCTCCCTTTACTGAGGCTGGCTTTGTGGTGTCATGTAGCAAATGGTGGGATTCTTTCCATGCACCCCATATAGCAGCAAAGTCAATTTTCCAAGTAACCATGCTGGAGTCCTCAACTGATCAACTTTAAGAAGTTTGATGTTAGCTCAAGGCCCATTATTCTCTTCCTTCCAGGAAGAATAATAATAGCAGCCAGTAACCAAACAATCTCTTTAAAGCAAAATATTTATGACAAAATCATCTTAGACGGTACTAATTGTAAACATAAGCAGGCTGCAGTGTAAGCAAGCCCAGCTTATGCACTGCTGATATCAATTAGATGAAATCCCTTGGAAGTCTAATTTTTCTTTTGTACCCCTCAGAGCTTCTAGGAACTGGCAAACTTATTACTTCAAGTCACAACCCAGTTCATGGTTGTGCCAGTTCTTATGCCTGCAGCCCTCTCCCTGGGACCAAGTCACAGTTTAATTCTTGCTAGTCCTCACTCAGTTCACTGCCAGCTTTGGCACAAGCGGGCATTTGGTTTGTGACACTGTTGGGCCTTTGAGTGGATGGTTCTGCTCTTTGTTTTGGACAGAGCAGATGGTGCAAAGGCTCAGACTGAGTGGTCAGGATTGGGGGAGAGGGCAGGAATGCTTTTTGCCTCTGGCAGTATTAGCTCACACCAGCCAGTTTAAAGTGGTTGTGAAATTGGTGCCTGAGTTTGCTGAATTCTGAGAAAGGATAAGTGAGTCTTAATATGCAGTGAAGACAGTGAAGCCTGGTTGTCTGTGGCTTTGGCCTGTGTGTTTTGCCATCACTCTCCCACTGCAGCACCTCCTGCTCTGTGCACGGACACAACTTCAGGTTTAATATTGTGTTTTGCCCTTTCTTTTTTTTTTTTTTTTTTTGCTGGCCAATTTAATAAGACGTATGCATGGCTGGGCTGGAATGTGCTACTGGTGTCCAGCCAGTAAAGATCTTCCTGCCTTCCTCCAGTTAGAGCACCAAGAAGTCCTACCTTCACTGTCAGACTGCTGCTTTTATTGTTATTGATGAACACCAGTATCTCCAGGACATGTCCCAGCAGGGGGCGGGAGGGCACCATTTCAAATCCAGCTCTTCAGTTTTACTAAAATCAGCCCAATTTTGAAGTATAGAACACTATAATGTAGGCAAGTGGAAGGAGATGTGATAGAGCTGCATTTATCTCACTTTACAAAACCAGACAACAAATGTAATGAGAGTAAAAGATTGGCTAGGGAGTTTTTAATCTTAAAACCAATTTTCCTTGCAATGCAAAATGTGCAGGATACTTCAACTTGTGGATTCCCTCCATCCCCCCAATTTTACTATTGTTTGTTTTCAATTTCTTGACATTCTGCAGTACTCATTCATACAAGGGAGCTACTGAGTGCGTGTGTATAGTGATAGCATCACAAATTATATAAATACCTTTTGTGTTACATGTGTTCAGTGAGAAAATAGATAAAAGAGGGGTTTGATGCTGTTCTTTGTTATCTGGAGTGGTAGGAAGCAAACTTTCTTCCATTGCAATGGTTTTGGTACAGTTCAAGTTGTCCCTCTTGGGTGATTGTGTAACACCAAAGACCTGGAAATTAGGTTCTCTGCAGTGATTCATATCAAACTGCTTCTCTCCCTCCTGTGCTGTCCTGATGTCAGAACAGGAGTCTCCTCACTGCAGCCTCGTTCCCTGGGAGCAAGTGGTGTGTGCAGGTGAGTGTTCTTTGTGTGGGGATCTGTGCAGTGCATTATCACAGCTTGCAGGGCTAATTTTAGGCTTCTGAACTCGGGTATTAACTGATGGTGTGAGTGTTTATATTGAATCTAATGCTGTTGATGTTTTGGGGATTTTTTTCAATGGTTTCAAGTACTGTTGATAGAAAATAAAACTTAAAACCTCTTACAATGTTTAGTACCAGGAACAAAACTTACTGATTTCATTGCCTTATATAATGGGTTGCTTTTACTATGTTAAGTAAAATTACTTTTGCATTTGTCACAGTACACTGGCAACACGTGATTTCACTGTGCCGCACACACAATCCGTTTCAAGGTGAAACCTTGTGAATATTTACTGCATAATGTTACTCAGAAGCCTTTAGACATTGGAAAATAGTAGATAAAAATGTGTGGATTGAGACAGTTGGCATATATGCTGCTGCTATAACATAAGCAGGCAAAAAATCCCGTTGCATTCTCTGTGCCATTGTGTGTTTTCCCATGGGCTGAGGCTGCTCTCTCCCTGTGTGAGTATTCTGTCATGCCTCTCCCTTCCATTCCAGCTCCTGCCTTGATGCCCAGCTGCTGGGGTTTCTTAGCAGTTGGGTTCTTTGTCCTCATTCTTACCCAGAAGGAAGAGAGCTTTCTGCATTGTTCCATGTGGGAATTACATTGCCTGATCTTGGTCAGTTTATTTGTGGAACAAGCAACAAAATAGAGCTTACTTGCCCTTTTGTCCCTAAAATAAGAATGGGCCAAATCAAAGACTAGGAGTTCTAGTTTCTAAGACAAATACATCAGTGCTGATTCCCCACATAGTAGTTTGAAGTCAAAATTTCATGAACCACTAAAAATCTGTTGGAGACTTAGCCAGTTTTAATTATGGGTGTGAAGAGTGTACAATAGAAACAAATACTCCAAAAACATGCATGCCTCTGGCATTGATTTCAGTGGTGGAAGGAGTAGTGTTTTAAAAACAGCATAATCCAAGGAAATGTCTTTGTATCCCTGAGTTGTCTTTAACAATTAATGGGTAGGTGACATGAGCTGCCAACTTCTTGAAATTTGGAGGAGCTGGAGCACAGAGGAGCTGGTTGTTGTCTCATATTCTTTGTGTATAGACATGGAAACATTAGTATTTAGTATCTGTGGTTTAGGATTTAGTATTAATTTCTAAGCATGGTACTGGGAGCAGTAGCCTCCAGGTTTCTGAAAGTTTCTTTAAATAAAGAAAAAAAACCCAACCCAAACAAAGCCCAGTGTGCTGAAATAGTACTCCCTTCTTCTGTTCAAACCTTCTTAATGAAGAAAAGTAATATTCTAACACACTGATATTAATACACAAAGGTGTTTGTACCAGCCAGCTGCCTCTCTTCTTGGCAAACTTATTTTAGTGAAAAAGTGATTTGCTTGATTTTAAAAATGAATTTGTGTGTCATTTGAGAAGCGAGGGAAGACCAACAATTTCAGTTTTGATTATGGTAATTTAAAATAAGAGTAAAAGCCACAAACTGTTTTTCCCACTTCCATTAGTCAGCAGATGTGCTGTAATTTTTATAAGTGATTACTTACGAAATGGTCCAGAAATTAATCATTTGGTAAAAATTAGATTTTACTGTCCATGTGCTGGCTTTGGGTGGAAATCAGACCTTGATAGTCAGACCTCAAAGCATGGAGAACTTAGGATGTGGAGACACTTCTGGAAGTTCAGGACAGTAAATTAATAGAGTGATTTTTTGCTGCTGGAAAAGCACGGCAGGAGTATCCAAGGAGTGCTCTGCCAGACCACTGACAACCCAGGGAGCTTGTAGCTCTGGGGATGGTGGGTGTCCCCAGGCTGGGCAATGTCAGCCCAAGATGGGGTGGCTGGTGACAGGCACATTTGCTGGAGAAGTTGTCCTGGAGCCACTGGCAAGGCCTGGCAGCTCGCCGGGAGAATCACAAGCTCATCCACAGAGCCTGGTGCCATGGCTGTGTCTGACTGGTGCCAATGGCACCGCTGCTGCTGCAGGGTCTGTGGGTGAAGCCGAGGCTGAGCAGAGATCTGGTGACAGCTGTTGACCCCAGGGTGCCCGAGGCCAGCCTGTAGGTCCAGTGGCCGGATGTGGCCGGCGGCACTGCCCGCGGTGCCGAGGGCCTCGGCGAGCTCTGTGCACTATGTGGATAATCCCACAGCGAGGGATTAAGCACTGCGAGCGGCCCCATGAGCCCTTCTGAAATGTCACTGAAGCTGTCTGGCACAGCTCCAAAAGCAGGCAGGCAGCGATCTGGCCATGGACAGGGACAAACCGAGAAGTTCTGATCCTCCAGAGCTGCAGTCCGGGCAGTCAGTACCTGACAGGGCTAGACACTGCTTTGAGTTGTTTCCCTGTGGAAAGCTGAAAATCCCCAAAAGCCACAACTCAGATGGGGAGACTGACAAGAGAAAAGACAGCAATCAAACTTTTGACAGGCGCTTGCAGTCCTGTCAGGCCCTTAGACAAATTGGCAGCTGTTAATCAAAATGTTAATAAAGGATCTGTTAAGAGTGTGTTCGTTTTAGCTTGTTTTTCTGAGTGTGCTCACCTGTGTAATTTATAAATCAGAGCAAGCATTCCTTTTACAGCTCTGTGGATGACTGGCTGTGGGCACGATGGTCTGTGCTGTTTTGTCTCGTCTCTGGAGGAAATGGGAAATGCAGGCACAGCCTGCATGTGTCAAGTGCAGTCATGTTTTACATTTAAAAGGTTAAACTGCACAAACATTTTAGTTAGCACATCCTAATTACAACACTGCTCCATTCTTTCAAAAGGAAGTGTGAAAAGGCTGGTAATATTTAATTTGAAAGACACTATTGTGTTGGCACAGTAGGTCTGTGCCCTCATTTGACTGTATTAGTGATTTCCCTGGGATTTTGCTGCAGTAAATTTTTAATTAGTGTATAGTTAACATGGCCAGTGTTTTAAAACATGGAAACAGTTGATTTATGCCAATTGTGATTGACCAGTGTTAATGAAATAAGCAGCAATGTTCCTTTTTTACCCTTCAAGACTTACTAATGCCTAAAAATGTTAAACTGGGGTAATGTAAGGATTTGACTTGAAAGAAGAAACCAAGTCATTTGTTTTTCGTTGATGTTGCAAATTGTATGTTTACATTTCAAGAGAATTCAAATTTTGGAAATTTGAAAAATATTGCAGTTCAACAGGTTTGCTTCCCATCATCCTTTTCCATTGTGAAAGAGTTAAAAATTTTGCATTTAAAACCTCAGAACAGAAAGTGGGGTGCTAGCTGTCCAGGCAGAACTTCAGCCAGATCCCCCATTCTGTTCTCCTTGAGTTTTTCCTGCAGGTGGGCACTGCCCATAATTGTAGTGTCCTATTTGCCAAAGGGAAGCACGTGGGTTGTCACAGCCGTCGGGGGGTGTGTGTATGGAGGCAGGTGAGACACAGGTGTGACATCAGAGAGAGCGGCGGGAGCTCCCTCCTCAGTTCCATCAGTCAGCATTTTTCCTTGGCTGTGTTGTGAGCAGAGAGGGGTTTTGTAGTTGGCCAGTTCAAATAGCCATGTACATGTTTATATTTTATTTTTTAATCTTAAAAAGCTCTTGTATCATGGCAGTGGATGTCACAAGTTAGTCATGCAGTACATAAGAAAAATATTTGTGCTCAGTGTCTTTTTATCCTCTAGTTTTTTAATGGCAAAATCAAAGAATATGATTTCCTTAGCTGACATCACTATTTTTGTGTACACCCTGTGATTTTTCCTCTTATTTCCACACTCAAAACAAAGTCAATTCCCTCCTCTTGATCTCTTTTGTGTGGAGAGCTTTCCATTTCAAGGCTTTTGTTTTACACCCATCTTCAGGACTTTATGAGTTTGTATTCTGTTTCACCAACAGCTTTTAAGCAAGTTCTTATTGACAGCATCTTATTTTTTTGTAGCAGAACTGAGTCTGACAGTCAACATACAACATTTAAAGTTTGCTACATGTAAAGAAATAGCTACAGGGGAAAATGTTTAATTCCCAATCTGGTATGGATAGAGGCATTAGGAATATGAAAGCCAGGCAAGCATTTGGATAGATAAGCTCATCTGAAGTCATGACAAAATATTATACAATGTGATAAGGTCTTCTAAGGAACACTGTTAATGCTAAAGAGGAGGAGCATGGTGTTAAAGAGGTAAACCTAATTTCTGGGTAGAGAATGGGTAGAGAGAGAACAGCAGAAATTAGGTTGTGGTTTTTCCCATAATTCTTTATTTGCATCTTTTAACACACCATTCTTTATTAATCTTTTGTTTACCAAAGTTTTTATTAAACTTTGGAATAATGTTGGGGTGTGGTATTTATTTTGAATTTGCTTTATACTTTTTTTTTTAAACTGAAGCTTTTATTTATGGTCATTCAAGATAAACATACACAGCTGGAAAACTGTTGTCTTATACTTTTGAAAAAGCTGACCCATACTTTATCTTGAGGCACAGCTGATCTGTACTGCTTACCTCTGTCTGTTTAATGCTCTTGTTTATCATTGCTGTGGCTTTTCTGAAATTTATTTCAAATAAGATTTTTTTTTTTAATAATGAAAGAATGACTTACTCAACACCTGCCTTTTAATCAGACTGCACATTTTGTCATGTCATCAACAGGCTACACAGAGATTAGTGCTTATAATGTGTATGTTATAATCTCTCCATGGCCCAATTACCATCTAAGATACTCTGCTGTCCTTCCATCATAACTTTGCCATATTTGTATTTCAATGCCTAATAGATTACAAGACAGTTATTGACCACCCCTCTTGGCAAGTTCACTGGGGAGCTGTACCAGAAGCTTGAGCTTGGATGTTATGCTGCTGTCTTTTTGAGATGTTAAAGCCCTTGCATTTGGGTTTACCTGAGCAAGGAGGAGGATGGGGTAAACATTCTTCTCTGGATGATGAGGGAAGACATTCCAACAGCTGGTCTCCCTGGCTTCATTTTTTGCTAGGGGTTCTGCTGCATGAAGAATTTAGTGTCATGCTTCTATCAGTTTTCTCACATTGTTCTCAGGAGTTTTACTGGTCTGAGGGGGCTCTGAATAGCTCAAGCTGACCTGATGGGAGTGTCCTTAATTCCAGGTTGCCACTACACAGTACAGAAAACCCCAGTCTGTTGGGGTTGGGCAGGCTTGGGATGGCACTGTGCTTGATGCTTCAAAGGCTATTTTACATCTCTTGGGGGAAGACCCATGTATTTCAGGGAGGAATTTTAAATCCTTTTGAAATTGATTACAGAACTACTTGTGTGCTGACTACAAGGGAGTTTTGAAAGGATTGATAACAAATAAGGAAAAATGAAAAAACTGGTTGTAGAGAGGCAGCAGTTGTGA
The DNA here is from genome assembly GCA_020086605.1 of Lanius collurio. Taxonomy (NCBI): domain Eukaryota; kingdom Metazoa; phylum Chordata; class Aves; order Passeriformes; family Laniidae; genus Lanius; species Lanius collurio. The sequence goes on from JACBWW010000009.1 coordinate 11,309,943, forward strand.
AAGGGAGATACTTGAAGGTTATTTATTTAAATACGTTAATTTATTTTTTCATTCTTAATAACTGTGTTTGCAATCTGCTCCTCACTCTCTTTTCTGTGGTGTCAATCTTAGCTGTCAGGGGAGGTGTGCTGTGTTTGTGGCTGTTCTACAGCAGTTACCATAGAGGAGATGGCGTTCCTGCCCCAGGTAGTGTGTGCTACTAGAGAATTAAAACCCATTCTGGCTATGCTGTAATTATACCATAAAAAGCATAAGTTGTCCTAAATTATAGTTACAGAATTATCTCCTCTTTGAAATATTTCAAAGTACTGAAGTTGGCATTCAGAATATTACTAGTGAGGATGATCATTTTCCGCTTCTCCCTCTCTTTTCTTCAGTGGCATCAAAACTACCCTGCCTACACATAACTTAACACAGCTTTATCTAATGTATTTTGCAGTGATCACTTGTGAGTGGATTTTGGTTCTCCAAAATAAATGTCTAGGAAAACTATAAACTTACTGTGGTGAATATCTTTCTAGTGGAGGAAGTGCAAGACATAAGGTTGCATCAGTATTGCTTGGCCATCGTCTGTTTAAAAGATATTATATATGGCTGTCTCTTAGTGCCACAAGCATACATGACCATCTCTTGGCTTCTTTTCGTGATTTTGCTAACACTGAGTGATAAACAATAATATCAGCTGCCAGATGCAAAGCAATGTTTTTTTATGAAACAGTAAGACAAAGCATCTCAGGACTTGATGGAAAGTACTGGTGCCCATACGGCCTTGTTGGTCTGTCATACTGGTTGCTTCTGTTATTGTATATTGAATATTGAATATTCTGTATTGTAACCTTCTTGCTGAGGTGAAGATGACTTTGTTCAGTTGCTCTCTGGTCAGTTAAATGTATATAGTCAAACACCACACAATTGGAGTGACCTCATCCTGACTTACAGTATGCACAGAATGGATGGGATGATTAAAGGGACATTGTTGGAAGATTAAGGCAGAATCCTTGGTATCTAGGTCCTGTGATTAGAGCAGGATAATGAAGCAGCAATAAGTGAGTGAGCAGCAGATCAAGCTCCTGCCCAGACCAAGCAGCTGCACCCTGCCAGGGTGGCAGCAAAGGAAGAGTAATTTGCCTGCTATGCCTGTGATTGTTTTAGCTCCCAGTTTCTCTTGCAAAACTCTTATGGATCTAATTTTTTTTTATCTTTGTCATGATGAGATTAGAGTGGTGGTGGGCTAGAGCTGCACAAGGGATTTTAGTTGCTTGGCGAGTAAAATCTGGAGTTATGTTGAGGTGCCCTTCCATAGCAGTGTCTGTGCTCTGCTGTCACGACACTGATCTGAACTTCCTGGAGGAATGAGAAGACCAAGTCAATTGGCTCTCCGTTACTCTGGGAATGAAATACTCTTACTGACAGCAAATAAATTTTTATCCTCAGGTAAAAGATGTTTGTTTTAATATTCCTGTCTAAATTTCTCAAATGACAAGTTACACAGTATCTCAGTGTGATGCAGAAAAGGACAAATTTGCTTTAAGTTTCACTATTATCATGCTTATACTTTGTGATACAGACACACAGACATGAAATAATAATTGCTTAAGCATAAATGGTTTTTTATACTTTGTTTCAATATACACATCTAATCCTATAGTTTGAGGAGTACTCTTACACTTACTCTTTACAATGCTCTTTACCTGTGTTAAGTCTTTTTCTGATCGTTCATTAAAGTTACAACATGTCTGACTGAATCAAGCTTGTGTGTGTTCTCCTGGGTGTGCTTTGTTTTTACCGTAGCTGCACCAACACTGACACCGGGCACTTTGACTTTTTGCCCAGTACTTATGTAAGGAGTCTGTATAAAAAAAATGGGTTTATGAAACTTGGTGCGTACATCTTGTATTTGCTGTCCAAAGCCCACATTGATGCCCAGAGAGAATGAACAGCACAAAATACTTCTTAGCTTTTGGGAAATAACCATAGACCTGGGAGGAATGTCTTGAAAATTTTTAAGAGTATTGTTGCTCTTAATTTTTTTTTTTCTTAATATTTTTGTACGCATGCAGCAAAAAAGTAGCATTTTATGAAAAATGCTTTTTTCTATAAAAGGATATCATCATTTAATATGGCAATAAGTTATGAATCACAGTAAGTTCAAGTGTTTACTCATTGATAGAAAAATAAGCAGTAGTAGCCAAACACTATGAACAGCTTTCTCTTTTTTTTTTTTTCCCTTCTTTTTTTTTCTGCTCCTTCCTGGTTACGTTTCTGTGTTTTGTCAGAGATTGCTGCATGCTGAGGAAATAGACAACAGAAAATAGGATTTTTAAATCTAAGAAAACGGGCGGCCAGACTAAGGGCCAGGTGAAGCTTTTTTTAAGCTCTGGAAGAGATTTATATTATCAGTATCTATTTTATCAGGAAGTCCTGTGTCCTTTGGCTTGATGGATCTATAATTCAGCTATAGTGCAGAGATGCTACATTTTTCTACCTTGATAATTAACAGTTATCCTGGTCGTGGAGCAGAGACATCATTTGCTGGGATGACATCTCTTTTCACAGCTTTCTGACTCTGCCCAGTCCTTCTCCATAGTGTCACAAACCTGTTGTAAAAATGCAAAGATACTTAAGGAGGAGTTTATCTGTTAAAATTTAGTGTTGAACGCAGCTTTCATTTTAGATTAGATTATTCCCAGTCCTGTGGCATCAAGGAAAACTTTCTGGTTCTTTGTCCAAACCCAAAAATTATATTTTCCTAATATTTAAAAGCAAAGCAAACCAACAAAAAAATCAACAGAAACCCAAAGCAACAACAATAAAACCTCTCCTTCCCCTAAATTTTAGAATCATACATAGGTGCAGAATTGGAAATATCACTTTGATGTATTATATAAGCAATTATGACATAAAAAAATTGTTAATTGTTTTCCTCTCAAGAATTATGTGAAGGGGAGGGATGTGAGTGCCCACCTTTAAAATTTGAAAACTGAACACCTGAAGATGGTTATGTTTTTAAATGCTTTCAGGCTGAATCAGTATTCATGACAAATAGGAACTATGTTAAATTGGTAGAAGGTTAGTAGATTTTATTATAATAATATGTTTAGCATAAAAAGCATGGGGGGTCTTGATTATTCAGTTACAGTTTTTGTATTAATTTTTCCAATAAAAGACTGTGTCAGTCTGTCAGTAACTATATTCATTAGATCAAATATACAATTCTTAATACATCTAGTTTCAAAAATAATATTAGCTTTCTCTATTATGATGAGACTTGAGTGCTCTTCATATGATTTGCAAAACAGACTTAAGCAGATTTCACTTAAATCCATGTATGTTATAAAAAGACTGAAACATTAAATATATACAAATTGTAGTAGCAGCCCTACGTCAACTTGTGTGTATGTGAACAAAAAAATAGGTCTAGACCGGTTATGAAAAATGAGCTGAAAATTCTTCTTGTTTTGTTGATAGACAGCGTAAGTCATGGCCATGCACAGAAGTGGTAAGTGAAGATTTCACAGCTCTGCAATGTTACAGTATCTCTTTCAGAAATTATCCCAGGATTCTAGAAGTTAATTTGATGAGTTTTTTTCTGAGTGTGTGTGTCTGTGTATGGAAATCCTTTCTGACAGGTAGACTGTAAACTTGTGTGTGAGCAGCCATTAGCCTTAGTTCTCTTAGGTAATTTTTTTTATTGTCGCCAATTTACAACACTTCATATTAATCTCACTTGTTTGAGCCTGGTGCTATTAAACATTCACACATCTGAGTCTGGTGGCAGAATAGTGCCATTTACAGTTAGCAGAAGAGAAATATTCTTATCATCCAGATTAATAGCTGAGATTACTATTTTGTCTAGTTTCTTCCTAATGATGAAACGCAAGGAGGTTCTCGGTTTTATTCTAGTCGCTTCTTATTTTCATTTGCTAGGTTTTTTCAAGAAAGTAACATTCTCACTTCCTTCAAAAAGCAAAAGTTATCATAACAAACTCCCAAGGATTGCATTAGTTGTCCACTGAATTATTGGAGATTATTTGTAACTGCGACAAGCATTTGGATTTTTAATTTTCTGAATATACAGAATGGGAAAGAGTTTTGAGCAATGTTTCTCATTATGTCACAGGGTGTAGCATCGCTGAACTCTAATGCCCCTCAAATAGTAACCTAACAGAGCTACTCAGGGATTCTTGCCATTGCCATAAAAAGCCATCTGGCAATAAGCACTGCATCATATTAGAAGCACAGGCATTTACTAGAACAAAAATATGCTAAAATATTTCGTTTACAGACTCTTCAATGGCAGCTGGTTCTAGAAAACGAAGTGGATTATTTTGATAACTAGTCATTTTAAATACTACAATTTTAAAGCAGTTGTTCCTTGAGGTGGCTGATAAGTTACTGCATTAGTTTGGTATTTTTGTCAGGCATTTCCCTCTTGGCTTCTTGGTAATGACCCATTCAGAAGTGATGAGTATTTTGCAAAATTTTGCAGCAGGTTTGTTAGATAGTTTGCACCCAGTTTTGCAGTTAAACAGAGGAACACACAGGAGTTGATTCAGTTTCTCTCTTAGTCTAAGCTCTATATTAATTAATTTTTTTTATTTTTTCTGAGCTAATGAACACATTTCAAGTACTACTTCCCCACCTCCACCAAAAATTGGCTTGCCAGATGTCAGACTCCTGTGTCTTCCTCTGGCACTGCTGGAGCAGCTCTGTTTTCCCCCTGGTTGTTGCTGTTGTTTTGTCACAGTCCTGCTTGCAGCTGCTGCATCGGGGGTGACGAGCCCCATGGCACTGATGCACGGTTGGTGCAGTCTTATTTGATGGCTTCCAGCTACCAGGGGAGTCCTGGCTGGCCATCACTTGAGTGACATGTCATTGCACTATTTAAGATCAAGGGAAATAATCATATAAGCAGAACACAGATATACTAATTTACATTTCCCAGTGTTACAGCCTTCTGCCCAGGTTGCACTGGACTTGGTTGTCACTCTTGACTGTAGTTGTAAGTTCATGAGTAGCTTGCTGCTTTCACAGTTCACTTAAGTCAAAATCTGTAAGGTGATCCTGAGATTGATGAGTGGTGTATTTGAGCACGTCTAACAATACGTGGCTGCAAAAGAAGTTTTACCATTGCCTTTCCACTCCCCTGACAGACCTCTTTCTTGTGTCTCTGAGATCTGTGGGTTTTGTTTACTTGATTGCCAGAAGTGTCTCTTAAGTAGTTGTTGATTACACAGATCCTTGAGGAATCACAGGTGTCCGTGTATCAGTGAGCACATGGTCCATTAAAGTGTCTGTGTAGGCAGAGCTGGAAGCTGCCAGATGTTTTGAGAATTCATGGTTCTAAAGAATTGCCTTTACAATAGACGCTGTTTTACCTGAAATGCTGCCAGCAACGTAGAAGTGTTCATGATTTGGTGTTAAGCAACACATTCAGTGATGGAATCTGACAGCTCTTAATGGAAATACTCAGGTTTTTGTAGAAGAATATCTGTTGCTGCTTTTGATGTTGCTGCTTAATAGGAACAAGAGGGGAAAAAGCCTAACTAAACAAAAAACAACAATGCTCAAAAAACCCAGTGTAGGTCAATATTTGAGCTGATGTTCTCAGAAGTGTTCCATACTGAAGATCAGATAGAGCATACCAGAAGTTTGTCATGAAGTTAAAGTGAAAATGTTGGATTTAATATGATTTTGATGATTAAGAGACGTACTTACAGATAATTCTTATCCTTTAGGAGAATACGATATTTATGCTTGCCTGGCCTGAGGATAGGGGTCTCTTGCCTTTGTGTCTGAGGTCCAGAGCTGATTGTTTGAGATGGAGGTAGAGCCAAGCTTTAGTGGCTGCAAAATGTAGCTCCCAAAGCTTAAAGAGACTCTGGTAACCCTATGGAAGCCAGGATTGAGTGGAACCTCATGGATTACAGAGAAGTTTGAACACTTTATGCTCTGTGTGGCAGGGGACCTCCCAAGCCAATAAAGGAAAAATGTTAGTGGAGAAAATGACAACATGAAGTATTTATGAATTCTTTCTATATGGGAGCTTAAAACCCCTTTTCACTCTTACAGAAAGAAGACACAGCTCCTCTAGCAAGCCGCCTTTGACTCCTCCCTCCTCTTCAGTATTTTCCCTCATTTCATCTTTCCCTTCAAAAAACAAAGGTAGCAGTGGAAGTGGGAGCAATCGCTCATCCAGTGGAGGTACTAGTGCATCATCATCAAATTCCAAGTTGTTGAAATCACCCAAAGACAAGCTGCAGATCAGCGGAAACAACAGGCTAATGCATTCGGTACAGCACAGCAAAGTTCCCCACGACAAAATGTGAGTATGCCTTTTGACAGAGAATTAAATGTCATTACTTGCATATACACTGCTAGGTCAAGAATGCTTCCTTTTGTTTCAGAGGGGTTTTTGGTTTAAGAGATAATAATTTTAAACTCCTCCAGGTTTTTTCCTGCAGTCTAGTCAAAGATTATAGTTAATGCTCATAACTGTGTTGAAGAAGAGCAATTGCAAAGCTGCATCTTAAATCACCATGAATAAAGGTCATTTTACTAGAGGCTCCTAATTCTTTGATATAATCTACATACTTTGGTCATAAGGGAGTTTTAGCTCTGATTCAGGTGATTTTTGACCTGCACCTGAGATAACAGCATTGCTAATAAAATTTACTAATCAGAACAGTGCATTTCTCACTGGACATAATGAGTCCATTGCAGTTGCTTTGGACAGTTTGCAGTGATATTCTCTGCTCATGAATGCAAATATTGGTTTCTGAAGTCCCTGGACATTCTGAAATGTCAGGAAAATAGGGGGAAGAAGGACAGAAGAGGTTATGGGTAGCATAAGAAATGTGCAAATTAAAAAGATAGTAGGAGGGAGGTCTGCATTTATATTGGGAATAGATCAGAGTATTGTCTAATAATAACATCTTTTAACTTCTTTTTTTCAATTTTTTTCTCTTTGTTTTTCATAAATAACAGTATGACTCCATCTGTCAAAGTGGAAAAGATTCATCCAAAGATAGATGGTGCCCAACTGAAAGCTGCTGTTGGTCCAACTTGTTCTACTACTGTGAGTTCCTCAATAAAGACTGGCCTTAATTGTCCCTCAATACCAAAGCCACCCTTGCCTTCCCCTGGACAGATACTGAATGGTAAAGGTCTTCTCTCTGTGCCTCCATTTTTGGAAAAGAAACCTGAAGAAAATACGAATAATAGGAAATTTTTACATAAAAGATTGTCAGGTAATTATTTTTTTATTATTATTATTAGCTATATTCTTTTTCATGGAAATACATATATAGAAATAAGTTCCAGAAGTAAATTAAAATTCCTGTAATACTGTAACTTGTAGTAAGAGTTATTTAATATTATAATTGAAATCTATAATTTCACATACAGTTCAAGGATGCAACCACCTTGAAATTGGCTTTTCCTTTCAGAAATCTGTACAAATCTCAATGGCCTGTCAGTTCTGACAGTTTTAAAATTATACTTTTCTACTATCTCTAAAGATTTTAGTTTCTTTTTTTCTATATGGAAGCTCCAAATGTAAAGAGAAAACAGAACAACTAGCACCTCATAAACTCAAAAATGGAAACCCAATCTGCTCTTTGCACTTTTTAATGCAATTATTTTGAGTGTTAGTAGAATGGTAGAAATGTTCTTGACACCAAAGCCAACAACCGAAAACCCACCATTTATTTGTCACAATCCATAGTGGTGATCTCTACTCCTAATAGGCAGCATTGAATCTTCCTTTGAGGTCACTTACAGGTGTTTTAGACTTGAGTTCTCTATTTCTGCAAACCATAAGCATTCTGAGAGTGTAGAAAAATTTATTTGTACAATTTAATTGTGCATTTTTATTTGTACATTTGCCTGTGTCATATTTGAAAAGTTTCCATTATGGTTAATTGTTATAATGAAACTAAATGTTAGTATTTCAAAATGTCTTTTGATAACTTTTCAATACTATGTGTCTTTGACAGAGAGAGAATTTGATCCTGATATATACTGTGGTGTCATTGATGTGGAAACCAGAAAACCTTGTACTAGGTCTTTAACATGCAAGGTAGGATATCTGAATCAGGATAAGATTATCTGAAGTTTTTATTTAAGTTCCTGAGGAATATGATAGAAAATGGAGAACTACAAATTTTTGCTGTTGGTAATTACCACTGTAAGTGGTACCTCTCAAAACATGTTGCTCAGAACCAAGAAGAAATTGCTTTTGAAGTTCAATTAATTATTTATTCAAAAAGTATTTGTTAAAGTAATCTGGAGAATTGTATTTTTGTATAAACCGTTTAAACATGGATGTTGTAATGCAACAAACTCTCATACTCCACATGTAGGTAGCAGAGGGCCAGTGTGTTCTTCTCTTTGTGGGGTAACCTTCAGGTTGTAAATTATGAATTTTAAAATTCCTCATAAGCATTAAAAATATTGCTTATGCAGGATTTAAATAATTGAAGCCCTTCCTCTCTCACCCCTTCCCCTCTCCCCCCAGCAGAGTCTGCAGCAGGTGCTTGGTAGGAATTTGTGTAAATGCTAATGCTGCTGGATGTACTGCTACAGCCAGCTCCCAAAAGAGCCATGGAGCACGCCTAGAGATCAAACTTCAAATTAAACAACCCATAAAAACTCTCAGTCAGACACAATGTATCCTCTGGCTCCAAAATCCTGGGGGACAGAGGACTGTCACTTCGTCCCAAGGAGCCAAGAATCCAGGTCCCCTGCACTTGTGTAATGTTTTGCTGCTTTCCTGCAGAGCAGCTCTAGCTTCAGTTTGAGAAACGTCTGGTAAATAAACCACCTACAGAGCAAAGGTAAATGAATCTGACACTAATGACCCAGAGGAACTGAACTTGAACACATTGCCCTTTTGGAATTACAGAGGGGAGGAGATTGTTTTGCTAATAGAGGAGGGAAAAGCTGCAAGATTTTACAAGAGAAATATGCAAATGAAAAGTGAAAAGGAAAAAGTAAAAACATTTCTCAGCAATTCTTTAGAATTTGCCACTCATAAAATATTTTTTTGAATCGCTATTTGTGTCAGAATTATGTGATAAAAATTTTCACCTACTAAATCAAATCCTTTGTGCCATATTAAAAAGGTACTGTGGGTGACTTTAACAAGCCAGAAAAATAGCTTCTATTTACTTCACCTTACTTAGCATTGTTGCCATTCATACACATACATGTCTTACTGTCTGTAGTGTTCAGGACACTCAACTTTGAGTCCTGACTGACTCTGGGTTCTGCTGGATGTTTTGAATTCCTTAATATCTATTTGATTACATTAGTTTTCAAGGAATATGTTAGTATATAGAAGGCAGCACAGTAGTTTTATAAATATTATTCAGGTCTCCCATTAGAAGTCTGATTTTAACATTATTTTGTTGAATATTTTTGTAAGTGAAAGTAAATATTTTCTCTTTTTGGTTTTGCAGGAGTTGGCAATTGAAGTATCAATGTAAAAAAAAGGTTTTTGGTTCTAGTCTTAACCATATTAAAAATTTGGCAGTTTGGTTTTTAAAAGGAAGTTTGAAAGAAGCCTTTTACTGAATTGCTGTTTTTGTTACTCTGTATCAGATGAGGATATAATCATCCACCAAGGAATTTTAAAATTTGTTTTCTAAGTCATATTTCCATTTGTTTACTAAAACAGGACTGTGATGATTTTTCTCTATTTTGGAGCTCTAGACATGTGTTTTGAGTGTTTGACTTCCCCAAATGCCATAGCCCGGGATTAATGATTTATTCCTGGTTCTGCAGACACATTCCTTAACCCAGCGGAGGGCTGTACAGGGCCGAAGAAAACGATTTGATGTGTTACTAGCTGAGCACAAGAGCAAAACCAGGGAAAAGGAACTTCTTCGACATTCGGATCATCATCAGCAGATGCCCCCTCTCAGGGAACCACATCCCTCACCTACTAAAACTTCCCAGGAGCTGCACCAAAATTCTCATGGAGTTACTCTTACAGAATCAAAGCCTTTATTACCTAATAAACCCAAACCTCACCCCCCCAGTCTTCCAAGGTAAGGAAAATCTGCAGATGCAGTGGTATGAAATCAATACTGGGAGCTTGATGCGGTGGATTTTGAGGGAGCAATATGGATCTGTTGGACAGGGCAGTGTGTTTGCTCCAGACCTGTTGCCTGTCTGCAATTAGCAATTACCTGCTGAGGGTAACTCCTGGCGAGGAGGGGTTGTTGGTTGAAGTAGTAAAAGCTGACTTGCATCAATGGAAGCAGTTCAGCAACAATTGAGCAACACTCCTTTTCCAGCGCTACCACCATACCCTGTCCTTTCCCTTGGCAGGTTACAAGACTGTGGGCAACATCAGGAATCTGTTAATGTGGATTTCTTTCTCTCAGTAATAGTAAGCACTTAAAGGGTGGAATTTTTAGCTGGACTTGGTTCAGTAACCCCTTGTTACTGCTTGCCTTGCCCAGGCCTCCAGGCTGTCCAGCCCAGCACAGTGGAAATGCCCCCAGTGAATCTCCTTCTGTCCACGAGTCCCCACATCCCCCCTTGCCTGCAGCTGAGCCAGCATCTCGGTTATCCAGTGATGAGGGAGAATGTGATGAAAAAGAAGAGCCTGTTGAAAAACTGGATTGTCATTATTCAGGTCATCATCCTCAACCAGCCGCTGTACGTTTTCAAAGTTGACCTCAGTCTCTTCCTGGCTCTAATTGTTAACAAGTAAATTTGGGGCTTTACAGGTGGTTTTCTGTGGGTTATGTGACTTTTGGGTTTTTTGCCATATTTTGAGAAAATTATTTTGTGGCCTAGTAGGCGGTGAAGGTTTAACTGGTTGCAAAATAAACGTGCTTAAAAAATGTGTTCATAGCTCACTTCCCCAATCCAAAAGAAACCAAAATGCCAGAATACTAAAGGTGAAATTGATAACTGCTCTAAAGGCTATGGTTTTGGAATAAGGACATGTAAACAGTGTCCTTTTGGTGCGATTTTCTTATTGGACTCCACCTTCCACACCCACACACATTTTTTACTCAAGTTACCAATGTCACATTAAAGGTAGCAGTAAGGTATTTTAATATTTAAATCTTGACAAAAGTTAGTTAGTCTAACTAAAAGCAAATTTATTGCCTAGCCTGGATGTCAAATTATACTCCTTTTTTTTTTTTAAACGGACTTCTAGCAGATAGCTGGTAGATGCTCAGAAGTAGATGTTACATAAATATGTGTGTGTGTAATGTTTATTCATAAAAAGTCATACTGCTAACCTTCTCTGTTTAATCATAGGAATTCAAATTTGGCTTCTTCATTAAGTATGGGAATATCAAAAGAGAAGAAAATTATCTCAATATATCAAGGCCAAAAATTCAAAATAGTTGTTAGGCCATAGACATAAAAACTCTAATTTATATTTTTTTATCCTCTACTTAAACACCTAAAAGCATATTTATTATAAACAAATTGTTATTCAGAGAGTTGTCATTGAAAGTAGAAAACACCAATAAATATCATGTCTTTTCAGTTTTGCACATTTGGTAGTCAGCAAATTGGAAGAGGTTATTACGTGTTTGACAAGCGGTGGAACCATATTCGATGTGCGCTTGACTTCATGTTGGAGAAGCATCTTAATTCACAGATGTGGAAGTGAGTAGAAGTGAAATAGTTCTTATTCTTCTTGGTGGTTGTAGAAGTACATGGAACCTGTGATTCTAGTTAAAGAACAATAATCTTGTGTTCAGACCGGAGGCTGATGGTCTGTGCTTTACGTTTTTTGCAACATTTAACTATCAGTTTAATAAAATCTTTCAAAGGCTTTAATTAACCCTAAGGTACAATCATTTTAAGGTAGCCTTGTTAGACTGGGTATTAGCCTGAAGAATGGTGGCTATGTGGGGTTTTATCTGTGTTTTTCTGTTTACCTGCAGGAAAATTCCCCCAGCATCCAGTAACACAGCATCAGTCCGTGCCCCGCATCGGACAAACTTGATGCCTGCTTCTCAGCATGGTGTCAATGCAGCAGGGTTCCTCTTACCCACCACAGTTATGTCATCGCCAGCGTTGGTGTCTCCTTCCTGTGTGTCTCTGAACAACAAATCGGTACCATCCCATGGGACGACACTAAATGCCAATCCCGCTGCTTTGGGTGCAGTGGATCCTGTCTGCAGTATGCAATCAAGACAAGTGTCTTCATCCCCTTCAACGCCTACAGTGCTTTCCTCTGTACCTTCACCTATGCCCAGCAAACCTCAGAAAATGAAATCCAGCAAATCTTTTAAACCTAAGGAATCTTCTGCTGGCAGTGGCACCTGTAACAGCACCGGCAGTGTCAGTAGCAGCGGCGGCTCAGGAAAGAAGCGTAAAAACAGTTCCGCACTGCTCGCACCTTCTCATTCCACAGAGTCCATTAGAAAAAACTGTGTGGTTAACTCTGGAAACTCTGGGGCCTCCTATCATCCATCAGTGACAGCTTCGTCCCACAGCGTTGGCCTCAACTGTATGACTAGCAAAGCTAGCTCTGTTAGCCTCAAACATGACCAATCAGGGAGGGGTCCTCCGACCGGGAGCCCTGCAGAATCCATAAAGAGAATGAGTGTGATGATGAACAGCAGCGACTCCACGCTCTCCTTAGGGCCATTTGTTCATCAGTCTAGTGAGCTGACTGTAAATTCACACAGTAGTTTTTCACATTCACATACTTCCCTTGACAAATTAATAGGAAAGAAAAGAAAGTGCTCACCTGGTTCAAGCAGCATCAACAGCAGCAGCAGCAAATCAAACAAAGTTGCCAAATTGACATCAGTGAACAATGTTCATGCAAAACATACTGGTGCAATCTCAGGGACGCAAGGACTGATGAACAGTTCTCTGTTTCATCAGGTAGGAAATCTTGTCTCAAACTAAGCCAGCATGAAATGCCTCCTCACATGTTTATAATACGTGTGTTCTCTTAAGTATTAAATAGGCAGTCAGTTCCAGATCCTGTTCAGGTAGAAAGTAGTTCTTGTCTTTGTCCACTACTCATTTTGAGTGTTCTTTTAGTGCATTTACATGAGACTTTTATAAGAATGTTCTAAATAAAAAAGCTATACTTTATGAAAGAAACCTTAAATGGGAACTTTCAAGTTCCTTAGATGCTGTTGCCTGTGAATTGCTTTCAGATAAAATTCATTCCTTGTATTTTTAAGCCATAATTTTAAAAGTGATACTTCCAGCCTGCTGTGGAGCTGAGCTGTGTGCCTCAGCCAGACTCCTTGCTTGTGTCAGGAATAAACATTCTACAAAGTGGAACATAATGATGCTGATAACAGAACTGTGATACTGTGATAAAATAAGCCTATTATCCCAAGGTGTCATTGACTAACTTCTTAGTAATAAGAATATTAAATATAATAAATCAGATAATAAACCTTTTTAGTTAGTAAGGCAGTTATGCTATAAAGGAAGCAGATCTCATAAATATGTAAGATCCCATTTTAAAAATTAGTTTGGAGTTTTGATTTTTTTTTTAACAAATCTCACTGGAAAAGTGGTGTGTTCAGGATTAAAAATCCAAGAAATGTTTTTTTCTCTGCTGCTAAAAACCTGAAATTTCTGTAGCTGGAGAGCCAGGAGGTCAGTAAGAGCTTTTTCAGAATGGTTTCTTAATTTTCAGTTTCAACCACAGAGGAAGATTTTTTCACCTTTATGTTTGTTTACTTAACCAAAAGAAAAGCCTTCAGATGGCTGATTTTTTTTCTGGACTTACCTAATAATTACTATTTCAACTATGCAATATAAGTAAAGGAGAAATATAATTTGAGTGAATTAAGAAGGAAATCATGCCTGGAACCATTATAACTTTGAAGAGGTTTAGTTGAGGATTGTCAAGCCTCAGAGAGGCCATCCTCATGTTATCAAGGTTGCTTTGTGCCCGAGATTTTCCCCCAAATATGCCCTTTTTAGCCCCAAAATGTGTTTGATTTCAGTGCCTCTGACAGCCTGCCTCCCTGATCCTTCTCTCTTTTCTTGCCCCCAAGCCCAAGGCCCGTCCCTGATAGCTGAAGGCACCACGGTGAGAAGCAAACTGGACAGTTTTCACTACAAGCAAAACCTCCATCTGGATTTCTGGACTCCAAGATGCCTTGAGTTTTCCCAACTTCCCATGGTCCTCAGGTGTGGAAATCTACTGGACTGTCACTTAAACAAGGAATTTCCCTGAAGCCATGTCTGTAGCAGCGAATATACTAGAAATGGACACTGGATGAAGTTCAGCCACATAATTGCTCTTATCAGTGTTAACAGTGGTCTGGACTGTTTGCTACAAATCTGTGAGATTTTCCTTACAGGAGTACATCATCTTGCCACTCTTCAACATAGTTTGGCTGGGCAAACAAATGTTTTCTGGGGGGAAATAAACGTTACTGTGGACTTATTTTTATACTGATGGTGTCTTTTTGTAGGTGATAGCTAACCAGACAGACACCCTCAATGGAGAGGACCCTGTGACAAGGGGAAAAATCTGTGAGGCACAATGGAAAGAAGCCCTCAAGAAGGGAATATGGCTTTAGTGTTTTTATAGCAATGTTCCTTTAATGGAATATAAAATATAGCACAATTCAAAAAATAGTCTGTTTTGCCCAGCCTTTTGCAGGTAATTTGGGATAAGAAGCTATCAGGAGTTTAAAACAAAACAAACCCAACAAAACCAGAAAAACTGGCTTGAGGCCATTGCTCAGAAAATGAACATTAAAATGTCATATTTGTGTGATACAAAACCTATTTTCTATTCTTTTGAATGAGATTTGATAGTGGAAGAAAAGTTAATTTTGTTCTTTAAAAATTCCAAAAATATTAAGCAGACAAAGGCAAATAACCTCTAACACTCTATGCCCAAAGAACGTATTTATTGACCTCTACTGTATACCACGGGCCTTTGTTATTTTTTTTAACAAATTAGGCTGGATTTATCTTCCTCTTCCAGCTGATAAAATTAGCCCTTTTAAAACTAAGTTTTTAAAATATTTAAGTATTTTCTAACAACCATAAAAGTCAGTTTCTTTCTGCCTTGTTTGTGTAATGAAATTGTTGATGTGTGACGCCTTCTACCACTCAATAAGACTTTCTTTTTCGTAAAAATTCTGGAATAAATTCCAGTTTGACAGCAGAGTTCACTGTGAAGCACTGGTTTGCTCATCACAGTCATCCCAGGCCTTATGAGCACGGGGGGCTTTACAGTTTTGTATAATCCAGCCAATTTTTATGAGGCATTTTGTCTTGCTTCAAAACACCTTAAAAATTAATTCCACTAAAGGGCTCATTGTATCATGGTTTGACTCATCTGGATGTTTTTGTTAAGTTTTTAAACATCAGGTAAAGGCTCAGAACTGACTAAACTTTTATTAAGGGGGCAAAGCAAAGGAAGATGAAATCCTAATCAAGAAGATATTTTTTTTTTCCTGCCTTAAAGGGGCACCAGCTATTGCTGAGAAGAGACAATCTGAGCCTGTCCAGCTGTTCATGTAGCCCAGCCTTCTCCCCATTCTGGTGGCAAGTAGTAAGTACATCAGGGAATCCAAAGCCACTCTGAGTAGCAGTTGCTTAATTGTTTACCTAATGACGCTTTCAGTTTCTCCTGAACTTCCTATGAAATCATTGTTATACAGCAAAACTACAAGACTACAAGAAACCTCTATGCAGACACTTTAGCTTTGAATTGATACAAAAGATCACACTGAGAAAGCAATGTACTAGAGACTCTTATTATGCAAACTTTAAAAAAAAAATAGACAACTTTTCAGGAACAAAAGGATTCGTATTTAATAGGATGCCCTGTTGAAAGGATTGTTAGAACTGTGCATTGGTTTAATGTAAAAGGAACCAAAGTGAAACGCCACAAAGATAAATCCAAGTGTATTAAATTCTGCACATTTGGAGAGAAATCCATGCTCTGATGAAGTCCCTGGGGCAGAGCTTCCACTTCAGGATAGAATCAGTCACAAGTGCAATTTGACTCTTGGTAGAAACAAAGGTAAAGGAAACAAAAATTCAGCAAGATTGGATGCTTGGCGAGTTTGTGATCAAACTCTCCTCTGGTTTTTATGGTTCTTTTGATCTGAAAGCAAAATTGCAAATTTGTGCTCCTTCAGTAGCATTCAGATGTGTACAAAGTGAATTCCTGATGGCTGCTCCTACAGAGCCTGTGTGTGCAGCCACCTGCGCCATGGGGGCTTGAGCCACTGGGAGCAAAGAGTCCGAGCATAAATTCTGTCTGCTCTTATAGACCTGCTCTAAATGTTATGTTTTAGATTTGGTTACAAGCAGAACATTGTTCCTGAAGCTTTTACTGTCACGTAGTTCTTACTGTAAATAATTAAGGAAGCTTAAAATTAATTTTCCTTGCAAAATTGAATTTGCAGTGGCTGGGTTGTTTCTAGACAGATTTTGGTATTAATTTAAGAGATACAGTTTTTATAGTCTTTCCAACTTCTCGTTATGACTCCTGCAGTTTTCTTAACCTAAAAAATTGCTGCAATGATGAACAAAGAATTATACAAGAAAAAAAAAAACATACTTTTGTATCTTTATTTTGGAATTTCTTGTTCTATTATAAATATTGAAGTATCCCTATTTCAGAAGACATATTTTGTTAATTGATTGTACATATTTAAATATGTATTTTTGCACAGGTCTTTTTTTTCTTATATCCAGTTTTGGTACAATTGAGATCATCTAGTATTTATTTATTAATTAATTAAAAAAAAAAAAAAGCAAATACCTTTTTATAATTTGAAGTGGTTCACTGCCAAGCCAATAGTAAACATGCCTACTTTGCAATGTAAGGGATGCCTCTGTTTTGTGAAAGCTGTGTCCCTTTTCCCTGTCTTGGGAGTGGGTGGATCCACACCAAGGATCACCTGGGTCCTGTGGCCGGGTTCTGCCTCAGGAGCCCAGAGCCCACGTGGTTGATATGGCATTGCTTATCAGTTGCCTGATTCCCAGAAGATCCATTTAGTTAAGTGACACACTGCTTCTCTTTTTTTAGTGTTCGTGTGTGTGTGTGTGCGTGCGCATCCGTGTGGGTCTCACGTGGTTTAAAACTAATGGAAAAACTGAAAGTGCCTGATATAACTAGTTTTAAGCTTGGACTGTTTAGACAGCTTCTCCTTAAAAGACTTGAATGTTCAGTTGAAATTTTGGAGCTTGCTTTTTCCACCTATGTATAATAGATGTATGTGTGTGTATATATACACGCATACATATATCTATATTTCTGAAATTAATGGGATGGGTTGACAAAAGAAAGCAAATTATGCTGGTAACTCTTGTAAAATCTTTGAATTTGAATACCTTGTGTTGGAACAATCCCATTGATAACTCATATTTAGTATACTGCCAAAGGTTTGAAATACAGTTTTAACCAGCAGTTTATTTAACCGTCTCATTTTAGGAAGGAGAGGGAGCAATATTCATTAATCAAATAATTTAGAAAATGTTCAAAATTGTTGGTATTCCAAAACAAACAAAAAATCCCAAGTAAGTACCTCTTAAAACCATGGAAAAAATAAAGATGTGATTTCCAAATGACATTTCTAAGTCAGTTGTCTTCCTGTAAAAGTTCTCTTGCCAAGGAATCCCGTCTTTTACTCATTCTGTCCTGGAGGAGGGAATTGGGCTTAGAAAGATTCTTAAATGTTTCACTGTTCAGCAGAAAATAATAATTTTTACCTTTTGTGTGAGATATTTTATGTTTTAAAGATAATTCTGAAATGAGCACTACATAATGTCAATGTGAATGTAGGCCTTGGAAGCATCTTGCTCGGTGTTGAGCCTGGTTCTAAAAGCAATCTCCTGTGTAAAATGTGTGAATAGTTTGATAATTTGTATACATAATTAAGAGCATTTGATCAGCTGAACTCTGTGTTGGCTGCTGTATAGTACATGAACAAATGTCATGGGATAGAAAAATTACTTTGGATATTTAAAAGAAAAATAAATATATAGTCTATTTGTTTTGTAACAAGTTTCTGTAAATAAAATAATTTATACTATTTATAAGAAAAAGTTGTGCTTTGCTTCATGAAAAAGATTAGTTTGTTGAACAAACATGTTACTAAACAAGGCAATAAAGTTAGGACTTTTCAATAAATGAGGTTGGTTGCATGGAATATATTATATGTTTCTGCTTCATTATAAAATCCTTCACTATTAAAGGAAAACATTATCTGTATCAGTGCCTATGTGAACTAATTTCAGGGAATTGGATGTGGTCAAATTCTGTCACTGTCCCTTGGCATCACGAATCAGCCCGGTAGGATCAGAGCTTTCCATCCTACAGGGGGTTGGTACCCAGTTTTGAGCGGTGCCTCTATCGGTTCAGCAGCATTTTTGTGTGCAAAGGACCTTCTGCTACTTGAAGTTCACACTTTATAATATAATTTTCTAATCAGAATAATGAGCAGCAGCTTTTACAGCCCCAGGGGTGGTTGCTGAGTCGTTGTGTTTCCTGGATATTTTTTTCCTTCCAAAAAGGTACCTTCTGTGTTTTTACAGTTTGAAGGTCCAGTGTATGAATTCAGCAGGTTGAACACTCCTGCAGAGCGTTTCTCTGCATGTGACTCAGGACTTGCGTGTCGTGGGCGACTTCGGAGCAGTTTGTAAAACCGGTTAAACTCCTCTTAGTGGGACAGGACTTCAGAGTGACATCTGTGGCAAAGCCTCCTTTATTCTGTCTGTTTTGGTTTGGGTTTTTTCCCTCTTATAACAAGTTTTTCTTAATGTTTGGAATAAATGCTACAAGATAAAAGGGGTTCAGACAACAGGCAAGTTCTGCTTTGTCTTTTTATAATAAGCACCTCAAGTAGTTTTACATTTACTTTTGCACTACTGAGTATTTTTACTTCTTTTTTTGTCTTGCCTTCTTGAAAATCCTTTTCCTTCCTAGTAGCATTTCTACCACTTGTACCATCCTGCATGAGCTGCTGGCACTGCAGCTGGTTGTGCTGAGCTGTACAAGTGACCACAGCCCAGTGCACACAGGAGTCAATTGTTTGTGCAGCTGAGCAGAGCTCTGTGCTTGGCATCATATTCAGGCAGGTTCGTGACTCTGAGTGCTTCAACAGTGAAGGAGTAACTGCATTTTACTGCATTTAATACAGAGTTCAATGTCCTGTAAAACTGGCAAGGTGAAGAAAGGGAAAGAAAGGTGCATTCACTCTGTGTAACCCCGAGATCTTGGAGGTATCTTGGAGCTCAGTGGGATTGGAGAATCCTCCCTCTTTCTTTGCATTTGGTGCAGTGCAGTGCCAGGGAGCCCAGACCCTGGGACAGACCCAAGCTGCTCCATAGGTTCTGTCTTCTGGTGACTTGGTTCACTAAAGGGGATAGTGATGAAAAATGCTGTCTGACCAGGTGCTGAAGTAGAACCCAGTAAGCACAGATATTCCTGAACTGGGTGGAAAACAGTTTCCTTCCCATCAGTGATTATCTCATAGGAAAATACTCCAGTTTACATTCAGGACAGTTACTTGGTGAGGTGGGAGACTGCCAGTGCATGCAATGAAACCCCAGGATCAGAGGTTCCCTGTGTGTATGGTTTGTGCACTTGTGCATCGTCAGTGCCCTTTCCATTTAGTATCAAAGCTGGGGAGATGTGTCCTAGGAGCCCAAAGGTGTTGGCTTTCCCCTGGTGGAGCAGTGTTGGGCTCAAAGGCTACAACCTGAATTTGGCAGAAAATCTGACCCTGCTTCTGCCCATGCAGCTCTGGATGAAGGGTGGGAAGCTGGCCAGGTGCCCTCAGGCTCTCTGAAGGCTGGGGCACTCGGTGGGTGCCTTGTTCACACCGACTGCCAAAACAACCCAAAGGAGGGCTTGCCACGGGCTTTATTTAAATGCAAATTCCTGTTAGTTCAATAATACCATGTTCTGCTGCAACAAATAATCAAACACATGTGGCTTGTAGGATCCACCATGGGACTTTTTATTTTGACTGGATGCTTTTTTCAGTGCTTTGGCTCAGAGCTGTGTTAGCTGCTGGATTCGTTCCTAACAAGCAGCATGGGACCTTTGTCATGGAAAAAAGGCATATGCTTGGGTTTTTTCTGACCCAACCAACTTCAGGGGAATCTCGAAAACCTATAGGGAAGTTGTTCAAACTAATGTGGATTGAAACTTTATTGCCAAGGAGGAAAAATGGCCTGAGAAATGCAGTAAAAAAGCTCTGTCCAAGCCTATGAGAAATAGCTGTTGTTGATATTTGTACCCAAATTGATACAAAAGTTTTCTTCAGCATCAGCATGGACTGTGTTGCTGCTTGGGTTCAGTGGTCTTTGACAGTGCTGGAAGTTTTTTGTCCTCCATTTTGCAGTTGAGGTCCCTTCACTCACATCCTTTCCTGTCCATGACAGATGACATTTTCCTAAAGCAAGTGCCTTGTCCCTTACCTGCAAGACCGGACCTTGAGCTCTGGAGCCCAGTGTTCGGTGACAAAAGCATTGGAGGTGTTGGCAGGTGAGCCAGAAACTGCACAGAAACTTGCATAGAAACTAAATTTCAAGTGTTCTGTAGCAGAGCTTTACTAACAAATTCTAAACCACCCCATCTCCGGCTCTTTCCACCTGCTTTCCCACTATTAATGCAGGGAATGAATTGCAGAGAGAGGTTCAAGCTATGGCTTGAAATCTGTCTGGTTCTGGCTTACCTTGTAGGGACTTGAAGTCAGTCTTGCAAAGCAAAATTGGAGAAGGGCATTAGCTCAAGGAACTACTCAAGATTAAATTACAAGAGAGAATGTACAATTTTGGCATGTGGACTATAAATCCATGGAAAGGTGTCAAAAGCGAGGCAAGAACACCTGAGTCTGGAGTGCTGCTCACAATCAGAGTTAAGTAAAGGGAAATAATGAGATCATATAGATTGAAGATAAAACTAACATGACCATGGGACAGTAAAAATTAACTTGAAATTACTTCAAGAAGTAGAAATTCTAATGCTTCTGATTTGACATGCAGATGGAAGAAGGCAGTTAATTGAACAGACAAGGTTATGCCCTTGATTCGCTCAAGGCTTGACCACTGTGCACCCCTCAGCATTCCTACTCTTTGGAAAACCTATGTATCAGATTGCTTTTTTTTTTTCTTTCCCAGGAGAACAGTGTGAACAGCTGCTCTGGCTAAACTGTGTGCCTCCAGCTGTGGGCTTCAGAAGGTGTTACTTTTCACCTTTCCCAGAATTTTATCCCACCACTATCTGGCATGGCTGAGAAGATGAACTGCTGCACAAAGCCCTAAAAGGTTCAGCTAAAATTGCTGTGACTCTTTCCTGCCAGGCTGTGGCACGAAAATCTTTGCCCAGAAGATCTCCAGGCTCTCCCTGGGATCCTCTTTTGCAGAACGTAGGCTGAAATCAGGAAATGTGCAAGGCAAGTTGGGATCTTTAAGGGAGGGTCTTTGCTGTGGTAGAATTGTGCACTTCTGTTTGTAACACTACTTTTCACCCATGCAATTAGAGAACACCAGATTCTGAAATGCTCTGCTCCCACAGGATGATAGCCATGGTTAGGTTAAAATGGTTGATAGCTCTGCAAGTATCTTAGAGCACTAAAACTCTTTAGCAATGCTTTCATTTTCCAAACAGAATAGAGATTTCCCTTTTTTTCTGCTGTTCTTATCTACACCAAGAAAGCAGCAAGATTTCTCTGGAATGCATGAAGCCCCCGTTAGCCTGAGTAGATTTCTATTCTCTTTACCTTACAGTTAAAAAAATACATGGTAATATATATGCTGAATGGAAGCTTTGGTGTAGTTCATGTATAAATATGCTGGAAAAGAAAATTTATTTGTGCTCCAAATAGAAAATCCTCAATTCAGTGAAGACGTGAATACAGTATGATTTTCTGATAGGCTTCACACCGGCACCTATGGAAGGTGTTCCTGAAAGTCAGACTGATTAAACTCTTCCTAGCTAGCTCTACTTATCTGGCATGTCACTGATCTACAAAAACAAGAGAGGCAGGTCTGCAAAGTCTGAATATTGGGTTCAATTAAAACTTTACAGGAAATGGTATGTGTGTAAACATACAAAACTGATTCTTAGCTGACCACATTGCAAACTACAGTTCTTGTTTATTACTCTGCCTATTCTGAAGAAAGATCAGATTTTCATCTAATTAATACTGTTTGAAATTTAAATCTTTAAACTCTCGCTAAGTAGCTGCTTCTTGGAGAGGGAAACAACCAAAACAGCTTCCAGTAAGTAATAAAAGAAAACCAAAGATCATGAAGTTGTATTTTGGGTTTCAGAACAGTTCATCAGAGAATAGTAATGGCCCCTCAGCACCAAAGAGTCCAACCTCACGCAGGCAGTAGTGATTTCAGGACAGGAGACCCTCTGTGATCTTGCAGTGGGAAGGGTGGGCAGGGGAAATTCCATTCTGTCCTGTCTGTGGCATGGTAGCTTCCAAATGCTTGAATTGCTCTTTGGGTACATCTACCTGCTGGGGTTCCTTCCAGTACTGAAGTGAGACATTCATTCCTCAGCAGCTGTGAAGAAAGGAACTGTAACCCCTGCAGTACCTGATCAGTTCTGTCAAACTGCAGTAGTCCCTTCCACAGCTCCCACCATCACTGACATCTGCAAATCTAATTCAGGCAATAATTACAAATGTAATGCTTTGCTCACATGCTGACTTCCTTTTCAACAGTTAGTAAAAAATAAAGAGAGAGGCTACTTTTGTTATAGATGTTTTAGTCCTGCAGTTTCTGTGCTTACATTATTGCTTCACCCCAATCACTTGCATCCTTATTCCTTCTCCCTTAAGGTGTAATCCCTTCATTGCAAGACTCTGTCCTGTCTGGACAGTGTGCACTCTTCACTAAAATTTTTTGCCACTTTACTATTATGCAACTGATTGTTTTCATCTCTGATTTCAATACAGAAGTCTTAAAAGAGCAAGCATAAAATGGCCATGAGCTCTTGGTGCTCACAGGTTTGCTGTTCAATACTGAACACTGGATACACAGGCAAGGAAAGGACAAAGTCTATTACAAGAGATCACCAATGGTATCATACATTTAATAAATGAACTGGGTTCCACACACCAGAACAGAACAGTGTGTACATAATGAAGTGGAAAGTAAAACACTACCTTCCTTGCTAGTTATTCTTTTCCCTACAGTATACCAAGTTATACAATATATTTATAGGTTACTTCCAAAATGTTTTAAACATCTAAATTTTGCATTCCCTCGCATTAAAAAAATTACATATTAATTACTCGGGAAAGTTTCTGAATTCTGTTTAGCAGCAAATCTCCTTTCTTGATGGTTTCTTGGTACTGCCAATTCTTGCTATCAGGCCTAGGAATCACAGGGAAAAAAAGGGATTAGAACTAAGAATATGATTTATACCAAGGCATTAAACATTTCTGTAGTAAATGTCATCAACATATATAGAATTCAACTGGTCTGTCAAAAACAACCACCAGGAACTATTACATACCTGTTAGTTTCTACAATCTCATTTACTTTGTCTATTTTGCAGTGCAATCGCCCAGCTGCAATGAATCTTGAAAGCTCCCTAAGGAAAAAAAAAGTTGGTTAAATCCTGTTTCACCAAGGACTTGTAGACCTAAGAATACTGAAACTGCTGCTGTATTTCTGAAGCAACACCCTATGGATCTTCATAAGGTATCTTATGCATCCTCATCTTACTAAGGCTTGGACATTGCACCCAAAAATAATCATTTTAGTGACCTGAACACAAAACCTCTTAGTTCCTTCTTCTCAGGCCAAAGTGTTGTACTTGAGTTAGTGAAACTTATCACTGAGCTTTGTATCAACTACTCTTCAAATCCAAAGGCATCAGTTATGCAGTGTGCCTGTTTGGAATTTATCCTGAGTTAATATTGTCATGCTAATCAATTAATTAGAAAAGTATCTCAATAATATTTAATTTTTTCAGATGCTTTAAAAAATTTTATTATTATTGTTTTGTTTAATCAACAGTGGTCTACAGCACTGATGGTAGAAGAAAATTTTCCTGTGCTCAACAGTAAGACAAGTTACAATTCATAATAAATTACTGGAAAGCATAAGAATTAGTAGGACTTAAAAAAAATTACTTTTGAATTGAATGGTATTTGGTTTCTCTTGAAACACTAATTTCTGAGTATTTCAAGCAGTTTAATATTTCTGTAAGTTTTCTGTGTTAGAAAATCTGAAATCTCTCTGAAATAAGAATAACTCTTGTGAAGGCATTTGAAATAATGTGTTTTATGTACACAGAGTAAAAGTCAGTTTCTCACTTCACTCATAACTTAGTTCTTATCATAATCTAAATATGTTGTATTTTATTCTAGAAAAGAATTTCAAATTGGGACACCAGGGTATGTTTGATTTAAGTGAAAAATATCAGATCCTGTCCACATAAAAGAAACCAAGCAAAATGAGAGAGGGAGACTGGCAGAGTACAAAAAATGTGCAGCTCAGTTTTTGCACAGCTGTGAACTAAGCTATCCTCTAAAATCTAAAGTTTCATAGCACATGGAGGTCAACAAATATAGCAATATAAAGAACAAAGTAATTAATAAAACACCAGCTTCTCACATTCTTCCACAGAAACATAACTTGGCATATTTAGAATACAAGTGAACAAAGATTTTTACTCATAATGAGATCATCATAAATATTTAAAAGGTATAAAGGGAGATCTCTATGAATTGAAAAAGCCAAAGAACTTACTGATCTATGAATTCTACGCTGACTCCAAAGGCCTCTGCCATGTACCCCAGTGTCAAGGACCGGTAGGACTCGAGGAGCTGGCTGTAGGCGTGGATTCGCATCTCCCGCACATAGTATCGGTAGTGAGGGGCAAACAGCCAGTCTTTCTTCATCTCTTGCTCTACAACAGCTGAAAAGAAAAGAAAAAAAAAAAAAAGAAGATACAAAAAAAAAAAATCAGTAATTTCTAAGAAATGTCAAATATCAGTTATGCAAATAAAACACATGGCACCAGTTAATAAGTAATAGGCGTGACCATAATTACATTGTATTCTTGCACTCCGCAAGATATGAAAGGGATTCTGCACTAAAGAGAAGTAAATTCATGTAATCTGTATCAGTTCTGGAACCAGGAGCAGTAAGAATATACAAACAATATTGTGGCAGAGCTAATGCTAGGCTGTAATCAGCACAGCATCCTTCTATGAGAGCTGAGAGGGAGCACCTCGCTGAAGGCCAGAGCTGGATCACAGGAGCAGCCTGGAGCTGGGTAATAAGCAGAACTGGGTATGTAACTACCTGAAGAAACATTGTTACCCAAACCCGTATAAGGAAATAAAAGTAACTTGCTGCTACTAGCTCTTAAATTAATTACAAAGATTTCAGGCACTTAAGTAATTTTTTTTCCCTGACAACATCAGTTCTTGGCTTGGGATGAGGCTGGCAAAAGGAAGCTGCCCTTTAACTCAGTCTCATCAGGCCTAGTCTTACACAAAATCAAGGGTTCTTCCTTGTTTTTCCTATATATCTCATTCTCTTGAATTCTAGATTTCACAGAAGAAAAACAAGCAGTCTGAGAACTGGCAAGAATGAGGGTTTTCTGAAAAGCTTTTCTTTGATGTCACCCTTTTACACAGAAACCAGAGCAGAAAGCCAATGAGAACAACACTGAAAAATTTCTATGTAATGTCTCGTACAAGTTGAGATTTGAGGGCCCTTAGACTACAACTCCTATAGGTTCTTACGAAGACAAAACCTTTCAAAGCTTTTCTGATTTGGCTGTTCAGGTAAGATGGTGTTTCACAGCCATTTTAAAAATGCTTTGTCACCTAATCAGATGTGACCTTTCACAAGGCTCATTGGATGAGAAATTTGTCTTTGTTTGAAAAATCAAAGCAGAAAATTTTAGATCACTGTTTAAAACAATCGCTATAGTTTGCTTTTTCTGCACACAGCTCTAGTTCTAGACTGTAGCTACTCCACAAAAGTTGTTATGATCTGAAACAAATAACTGGAACACCTGAAACAGTGTTGCAGGACACAACCCAGCCTTACCTAGTGACTGGAAAAAGGCTGAGTAACGACATTCATAAAGAGAGAAGAGATACTGCCGTACAGCTGGCAAACTGTGCAAGGCTTCCAGGATCTCTGCTCCTTTAATCACCTGAAAGCAAACACACATCTTTAACCACCATCCCTTTCAGCCTCGAGATGAACAGGTCAAGGAAAGGTTCTGTCAGTCTGCACCAGTGCTGCCACATGCTTTCCTTACCTTCTCCCTCAGATCAGGCCTGTCCAGGGCAATCATGCTGACATACACAGTGTATGTTACAAAGGTTTTGTAATCCATGAGTTCATAGGATGTAAACGTGGAAACTGTATCAAGGAAGAGCTCTGCTGCTTGTTTAAAGTCTCGAATGGCTACACAGTAAAGGCCCTGGTACACCTTGAGACGGTTTCTTCTATCCCAGTCTCCTCCTTCTTCTATTAGACTTAAAATAGAGCAAAGAATGTTTACTTATGTAAATGTGTCGTGTAATAAGTTATATGAAACAAGTACAAATCAACTGATACCATCAGATTAGAGAAAGAATAATTTGGTTTATGTTACAGGTTGTTGAAACAGCCCAGGTTTTGTATATCTGTTGGTATAGGAAAGTGGCTTCCTTGGGACAGGAGAGGCCAGAGGCTTTTACACAGTGCAAGTTTCAGCTGAAAGAAAAAGTTTACAGCCTCTTCAGCGGTAACAACAGTCTCTGTAGATGTGCAGGTAAATATTATTGTCAGCCTGGACTGTGGCAACATATCTTTACTGCCTTTGCTGCTAAAATCAAAGCTGCCCAACCAGCAGCATAGAAAAAAATTACAAGTTGCCACTTTTTAATGATCAGCACAAAATTGGTGTGGCTGTAAAAAGGGCATGGGTGAGACTAAACTGCGGAGAAGGCAACAAAGGAAGTGGGAACCTCCTCTGCCTTGGTGTCTCAGGGCAGCAGCAGAGACTGGAACCACAGCTTGTTACAGGAGGTTCAAAACACTGGGAGCACAGAGACTGAGGTTCAAAACATTGGGAGCACAGGGGCCCTGAAGCTACCAGTAGGAACACGGTCAGGACAGCGGCACCAAAACATACCATGCTGCTCTTGCTTCGAGAGGAAAAACTCCCCCTTTACAGAGCCAGCTGGGTGCCACTCGGAGCAGCTGGACTGAGCTGGCACAGTCCAGTCACACCCAAAGTGGGAGCAGGAGCTGGGCTACAATACAAACTGAGCCAGCTGCTAGAAAATAGCTACCACAAAATTTTAACCTTTCTTTTCTCTTCCTCCCCACTAAAAAAATCCAGGAGTAGGAAGTGCTCTAAAACAATGTAACACCCAGTCATCACTATGATTCTCTCTCACAACCAGTCCCAGTCATTTCTGGACAGAAAGGTATTTTTCTTCCATTTCTTTTGTTACAGCTTGTTTCAAAAGTGCTTTAGTGCACTCAGAAAACCCAAGCAGTACCTTTTT
The DNA here is from genome assembly GCA_020086605.1 of Lanius collurio. Taxonomy (NCBI): domain Eukaryota; kingdom Metazoa; phylum Chordata; class Aves; order Passeriformes; family Laniidae; genus Lanius; species Lanius collurio. The sequence goes on from JACBWW010000009.1 coordinate 11,337,425, forward strand.
GCCTTTTCAATGTTCCGTGTGATGAGGTCGTTGTCCATATAAAACAAGCCAATCCTTAGCAGATAAAACACAATATCCAGACGATGTCCCAGGGCGACAGTTTTGTCGTAAGTCTTGCGGAACGCAGTCAGAGCTCCCTCCTGGCAAAATAGCATTTTCTACTGTAAGAATGTTAAAAGCACCCAGAACATCTACAAAATAACTGCTGTAAGAACATGTGTTGTCTCCCCCTGGTTGTGACTTTCACATTATGCATTCTGAATAATCTTAACATATCCAACTTTAAATCAAGTTAGAAAAGCTGTTCCTCATGTATCTTTTAAAGCTGAAGACTATGAAAATCTACTCTGTAACTTGAAATTCAGCAGCATGATCTAAATAGCTTGGAAAAGTGTGAAGGCACAAAGAAAGTGAATAATGGTATCTGCAAACTTTTCCCCTTGCCAAGAAAAAACATGTTTTCTTTCAAGGACTGTTTTTTTTTCTAGATAATTTAAATTTCAATAAGACCCTGCCCTATCTGCCAGCCATGTGTGAGCTGTGCCATAGAGAAAACCCTCTGCACATCCCCCAGCACTCACTGGGACCTGCCCAGCTAACAGGGCTCCCATGCAGTGTTTTCTACGAGTCCATAAAGCCTCTGCTGTCACCAACCTTGTCCCCAATCCTGCAAAGGTACTCAGCCTTGGCCATCATTGCATCCCGGATTTCGCTCTCCCCCAAGATCTTTTCTGCATCCTCTAATTCATTGTCAAGACGTTTCAGTTCCTCTTCATTGGCTTTCTTCATTTTGTTCAGCAGATCCGTGTCTATCTGCCACTCCAGAGACTTGCACAGGGCTTCATAGTATGGAGCCATGTCTAAAAGAGAAGCAGGAAGGGTTCTGCAGTTCATTGATGCAATGAGAGTGTGTTTGCTCTGGGAAGAACAACCTGACTGTCAATGCCAGAGACACCCCTTCTATGACCAGGTACCTGCTGAATTTAGACACAGCACAGCCAACTGTTTCTGCAGGCCTGCCCCTCATGCTTCCTTTCACTGATCCTTTTTCATCACTGCTCTTTAGAATGCATTTGCACTTTCTGTACCTTGCACTAGGGTGGCCTCCCCTCGAGTTCTGTGCGCACTTTTGGGCACCACAATATCAGCAGGATAGTAAGCTGTTAAATAGCATCCAAAGGAGGGACATGAAGACAATGAAAGGTCTGGAGGAGATGTATAAGGAGCAGCTGAGGTCACTTGGTGTGTTCAGCCTAGAGAAGAGGAGACTGAGGGTAGACCTCAAAGCTGTCTAAAACTTCCTCGTGAGACGAAGTGGAGAGCCAGGTGCTGATCTCTGCTCTCTGGAAATCAGTGGCAGGACCCGAGTAAACAGCATGGAGCTGTGTCAGGGGAGGTTTAGGTTGGATATCAGGAAAAGGTTCTTCCCCCGGAGGGGGTGGTCAGGTACTGAACAGGCTCCCCAAGTCAGTGGTCACAGCACCATCCTGACAGAACTCATAGAGCACTTGGACAACGCTCTAGGCATAGTGGGATTGTTAGGAGTGTCCTGTGCAAGACCAAGAGTTGGGTTTTGATGATCCTGGTGTGGGTCCCTTCCAGCTCAGGATGTTCTGCGATTCTTTTTATCCCACTGTGAGCATGGCAGCCCGTGGTGCTCAGCTCACAACTCGATGTAAGAGGGGTCGGAGCTGGGGACAGGGCATGGCACCGGAACGTCCAACCCTCGCTCTCCCCCGCTGCTCTCGAGCTGTCCATGCCCCGGGAGAGTCAGTCCCGGGGCAGAGCGATGCCGAACTGCGGGGGGACGTGTACACAACGCCCTGCCCGAGGATCGATGACCACAGTCAGTCACACGGCTGCCCGACAGACACAGGGTCGGAGCCGAGGGCCGGCGGACGGACGGACAGACAGACAGACCCACCCCCACACACAGAGCCTCCCCCAGGCTTCACTCACTGTGCAGCCGCACCGCCGCCATCAGCTCGTCGCGCGCGGCGGGGTCGGGCGCGCGGGGCCGCAAGCTGAGCAGGAAGCGCAGCTGGGCGATGCGGAGGTCGGGGTTCTTGGGCAGCCCCTCCTCCTCCAGGTTCTCCAGCGGCATGGCGGTGGCGGCGGGACGGGGGACGCGGGGCCGGGGCTCGGCAGGACGGGCGGCTCTCCGCGGCGGGAGGGCGGCGCGGCACAATGACTCAGCCGCGACGAGCGGAAGCGGCCGCCCGCTTCCGCCGCGCGGCGCCCCCTGGCGGCGCGGAGGCCCTC
>JACBWW010000009.1:11340035-11350326 GCA_020086605.1 Lanius collurio
GTGTGGTCACTGCACGGGAAAGTTTTTCCTCATCTTCAAGTGGAACTTCCTGTGCATCAGTTTGTGCTCATTGTCTCTTGCCCTATTGCTTGGCACCACTGAGCAGAGCCTAATTCATCTTCTTGGCAGCCTCCCTGCAGACACTGACAGTCATTGATGAGGTCCCCTCTCAGTTGTCTCTTCTCAAGGCTAAACAGCCTAGGAAGGGGCTGTTCACAAGGGTCTGTCTGCTGTTTGGGCACAGGGGAGGGACACAGACCTAGAAGGGGTTACAGGAAAAAGTGGATTCGCAGCCTTTGTAGTTTCAGAAAGGAACTGGAATGTGTTACACCAGAGCTTGTGGCACAAAACAAGTAAAAGGCAACTAAAGGGCCTAAACAGCTCTGGTTTTGGTTGTATCTCATCCAGGATTGTGTGGAAGTCATATCTGACTCTGGCCCATGTTCATCTACTTCTCCTTTTGCTTTTATTGATGTTTCTCCATCTGTTTATTAAACATCTTTGATTTTGTCTTTCCCAACCTCACACAGCAAACACTGCCAGAGCTGGAACGTGTTCCCTCCCTTGGGAACCTTAAATGAAAAAAGTGGCAGAAGGGTTGGGTGGTCCCCATGTGTCACCCTGCCCCATTGGCCCTGGTCCTGCTGTGCTCTCCCTCCTCACCAGGGGTGCCCACAAATTGTCTGTGCCACACATTACAGATGGGGTATCGCCTGTGCCTCCATAGGCCCTGTGTGTGGAGTCATTGAGGTTCATCCCCAGGTGATACCTGAAGTCAAACCCTTTTTTTATTCTTCACAACACTTTGTATATCAGCCACTGTATTCCCTTGGAAGTTGGCAATAAGATAAAAACATGGTGCTTTTGGAGTGGAACACAGCTGGGTGGTAGGGCAGGCACAGGGTGCTTGACTCCTGCAAAGGGCATTTTTGGTGCCCAGGGTTATCTTGTGGGATGCAGGATCCCACCCAACATTCTGGACCACGCTTGCTCTGCAGCTGAGCTCCTCCAGACACATTTTGTTGTTTGTTGGAATTGGGGTTTAACTACAATGCTTTTGGCCGATGCCTTTATTTTGGAGTTGTGCTTTGCATCTGGGTGATGGGAGAAACAGTTCCCTTGACTGTTTTGTCACTGTATTCTTAAGATTGGCTTCTGTATATTGGGCATAAATTATTTAGGAGATCACTGGAAGAAACAGTTGCCTGCTGTGTTTTTGGTAAGTGCTAGTATTTTTCACATTGATTCTGACTTTTTTCCCCCTTCATTTATTGTCTTATAGTTATAGTATTTTATAATAAAATAAAGGAGAAACGGTGTTTTAAGTTGGGCAGTTCTTTTGTTTCTTTAGAAGCAGTCATTTTTTCCCTTTGTCTTCTGTTTCTCTTTCTGAGTTGCTTTTTGTATCACTTTTGTATTGATTGCACAAGGAGCAATGGCTTTGATGCTTTGCAGGGAACAGCATGCAGAACTTTTGCAGCAGTGTTTATGTTATTTGCCTGTTGGCCTTTGCATTTGCTCAGAGGCCTGTTAATTAGTTTTATTTATGACAGACACTTTTAGGCTTCTTGCATGGTTTATTTCCATCTTGTCCCCAGCTCTATTCCTTAGGCAGTATGCTCTGGAGCTAAGGAATGCTGTTTATTCTTTGCATGCCTTGTTTGGGAAGAAAAGGATGGTTGGGGTTTTTTTCTGCTAAGTAAGGCTGATGTTCTAAGTGCTCAGACATTGCACACACGGGTGAATGTTGCTTTTGAAGATGAAAAGAAATTGAACCAGCTCCAATATACAGTTATTGCAGACAGTCCCTCCAGCAATGGGTGGAAGGTAGAATGTATGTGCAACTCCCTTGTAAGCAGATAACCTGGAAGTCAGCATAACTCTTTTCCTAATCCCTAATAAAGATTGGCTTGCAGCCACAGCTGGAGATCTGCCCTCTTCTAAAATTCACATAATTTGTAACCATTACAGTTCTGACCATTCTCACTGTCCATAGAAACACCTACACTCTGTCAGCCTGGCTGCATTTGATGTCCTCAGCTCATTGTGGCAGTAAAAGCCACAGATTCATTATGTACTGTGGGAGAAAAATTTCTTCGTTCTCCCATTTCTGGATTTGCCACTTTTTAATTGGCTAAAAAATAAGTTGCTAGGTGTGAGAAGAGTAAGGGAACCACATTTTAATTTTCCTGGGTTAAGTTATTGTTGAAATGTGATGGTTTTGGTTTGTAACCATATGAAACACTACTTAATTACCCCGCCCAGCATTCATTGCCTGTAAATATTTGCTCATATTTTCATATTTATGTGTATTTCAGCAGTAACAGGGGCAAAAGGAGCTGGCTACACACTTGTGATATTCACTACTAAATGTGAAAAAAAAGTCAGGGAGAATGCTTATATATCAAATATTTATATGAAGAAATAAGGCCTTGTGGTGACCATAATTTAATGTGGTCTTACAGCATTCAGAAAGATCCAAATGAATTTTATTTTTCCAAAATGGATTTCAAATGATTGTTTCCTTCCTTACAAGATGCATCAGGACAGCGAGGAGCCCTGTGATGGCCCCTAGTAACTCTTTCTTGAAGAGTGACACTATGGATGTGCTGCAGGTGGGGTCCAGACCCTGCACTCCCATGTTGATGCTCACACGCATCAAGAGGTTTTTTACTCCTTGCTGTTCCTGGGTGAACACATCTTGTGTGGTCAGTGCCCCAGACAGTGATCATGGGCATCCCAAATAGTGCCACCCTCCTCATTATCATTTTTGCAGCTGTGAGGGGCCACAAACAGGGCTGGAAGTGCAACTAGAGATTTCCAGATCCCCTCCTTCCCCAGTAACAGCTGTTAGTAACTAAATGCTACCCACAGCAAAGTGACTTTCTATGCATCTGTGTGCTGCTGCTCTTGCTTGTGTCCTGGCTGTTGGAGCTGTTCCAAGGCCACCCTGATGTCCAGCAGGGTAGTCAGACACAGCGTGTCTGGCTGCGGCTGAGCTGCCACAAGGTGCCAGTGTTTCAGAGCAGTAACTGTGCGGTGTCTCTGCCTTCTCTTTGCTTTGCTGGCCTGTTTTTCCCCCTCAGGGTGCCTAGTGAAGCCCTGCTATCGCTGAATGTTGACGGAGATCTCTGGGGACTGCCAGCCTTCTGCAGGGGCACAGACCACCCAAAACCTGCTGTGTCCCCTCCCCAGCCACTGCCTGGTTTCCAGACCCCTGTGTCCAGCCAGACATCACTTTGCTGTTGGCAGAGATATGTAACATACTCATTATGGCAGTGTCAGGCGCCAAGTATTTTGCTTGCCAGTGTCACCATGTCTGTCACTGAGCCCTCTGCTTGTCCAGCCCTGGTGAGTGCAGGGGTTTCTCTCTCCCAGACCACAAAGGGAAAAGCTCCCATCACTCAGGATATGTGGCACTTTTCAGCAGGAGATCACAGAGTGCTCCCTTTTCCTCTTCAAGGAAGTCCTGCAGCCCTTCCTGGCTCTCCCAGGCTTCAGAGACAGGGACCACCCTGGCACCGTGAGCATCCTCTGCCAGCAGGTCAGGATCTGCAGCAGGACCTGGGACTGGATCCAAGTGCTGCTGGGTGACTTTAATTCTCATTGCAGAAGACATGAAGGGCCCTGGGAGCTGTTTGACCTGTCCATGTTGTAATGAAGAGCTCTTTGTGCACAGCTACACTGCTGTGAGCTGCGGGCTCACCTCAGCAATACCAATTATGCTTTCATACCTTGCTGTCATCCTCAGGCATCTTCAAAGCCAGTGCATTTGTTTCATTTGCAGGGCTATTTTAACTGAACTTGGGAAAAGATGGCACTTGAATCACATCTGGCTTCATTCTTTGCCCTTCAGTAGTGGAAGTGTTGACAGCAATACAGTGGCGCTGTATAAGCATACACATATTAGGCATTGATTTCTTCTGAATAAGCTCCTAGAAGCTGCCTGTTTTCCTAGGTAATTATTGTTGGCGTAGGTATGGCTGTTGTCTCAGGAAGTCTGGCTCTCCAAAACTACAGACTGTGTCAGCAAGGAGTGAAAAGCACAGGGTCGAGCCCTCTGCTAGTGCATCTCCATGGGCTGGCTGGTGTTAGACAGGCCCTGGCACCAGCATAAAAATAGCTAGAAAATACCCTTGGAGTGGGATTTCTGCATCCCTTGAGCTCTGTGGTATTCTTCTGTCATCCTTTCTGTGTCACTTATTGCATCTGATCAGGTAAGTTTCACAGCAATTAATACCATTTATTCCCTTGCATATTTTCAAATCAATAAATCCTTGTTTGGAAGGGCAACACTTCACATAGTGCCCAAATTAAGTCTTTTGAGGTATTAGAGTCAGGATGTTCCAACAAATAGACATGTGGGGGGAGTTTATTACTTTGGAAAGAGAGGATGAAACTGCATCATTACTTAGAGATTTGAAAAGCTGTTAATGTGTAATGGCCGTGAGAAAACAAACAGACAGGTAGGAGCAGTGGAGGAGCCTCTTCCTTTGCTCCAAACCTCTGGCAGCCCTAGGGGCAGGGAAATGTGATGGCATACTGCTGCCTGAGGCTGGATATATTTAACACTATTGCCTCAGGAAATCTCAGGAGAGAAGCTCTTTCTGAACAGGTGAGAACCCAGGGGATTTGATGCTGTGAAAACATGCAGCAAGTGACAGCTCCTGTGTGGAATGGCTGTAATGCGGAGTGGGAGAGAGCGCTGCCAGCACAGAGAAGTGAAATTCTGCTCAGTGTCTGTCCCATCATCAAACCAAGAGACATTGAAGTGGCATTTACGGAGATGTGTCTGGTTATTTACGTAGCTTGTACACTGCTTAATTTCTGTGGTAAGCTTGCCTCTTTATGGCTTGGAATATCTCAAACCATTTACAAGTAGCCTAAATATTCCTCGGCTGTGCAGCCCCACTTAAGCCAGTGCCAGCTACTCACCCAAAGCAGAAGCAGAGAAAGAAATATTTACTCAGACCCCATCTATGATCTTAGAATCATTTATTCCCTCTCTCCCAAGAGACAGAGTGCCAACTGGGCAACTGGCAGGGGTAAGAGAGCGAGGCTTTGTGTCCAGTTGGTTTTGTCACAGACAGGGGGGAAAGGGGATACCAGGGGTGGAGCTGGGATAAACAACCAACCAGATCAGAGCCTGGGCTGCTTGAACATTAGACAAACTGACTATCTCAGAGTTATATGGCAGGGACCCGGCTGGGTGGGGCGCCCGAGGGGAGATGTGTAAATATATGCACACACACACACACAAATGTTTTAACAAAAGGCTTGAGCCTTTTGTTTCAGATCCTCTGTTCCAGCTCACCTGTTATGAGCAGAAAGGGAGATACAGACTTTGGAGGATCCATGGGAGATGGTAGACTGTGAGTCTGAAATCAGAGGTAAACTGTGAGGTCTGTTTGTTGCATCTTTTCTCCTAAGTATCAATTTAGTTTCACAAAACAGATACTCTAGACCAACCCACTGATGTATTTGTTTCATACACAGCAACAGCACCCAGTGTTTCCCATGATAAATGGTGTCAATATTATCGCAGGCAGGTTCTGGATCTGGCCTGCATGGAGCACAAATACTGATACCCCCTGCAGACTGATGTGAGTTTTAGGGGGGTGCTATGCACAGGGTAAGGTGTGCTGCTGTGTAAGGTATCCTACTGCACACAGAATCCACAAATCCTCATCGAGATTTGGCAGCTCCAGCTGCGTGTCTGCCTTTGTTTTTTAGGTAATTTGTGCTGTACTCTTTCACCCCATGATTGCTTTTATTGTGTATGGATCCTTCTGTTGGGCACTTCTCTGTTGACTATGATTACTACCACATCAACTGAAAATGTTCCTGTACAGTATAATTAACTTTTTCTGCTTTGCTAAAATGTTTCTCACTGGTAATTACACACACTTCAGCTCTTTCACTACATTTCTAAGACTTTAAGAAGTGCTGATTACTCTTGCCCAGTCTCTGTCCAAACTGGAGGGGTTTTACATGCCTAAAATGATATATTTTTCCTTGCAGCAGCCCTGGCATAATCTGGATATTTACTGTAGTATGTATAATGTGATCTTTAAACAAACCATCTGTTTGGAATTCATTGGGGTTTACATCTGCTAGTGGCAAGAAGCTTGTTTAAATCCTCAGGTTGTTGTCAGGTTGATGTGTTAGTTATCAGTTTACTGAGATAATTTGAAATTAAGAACAAGGAATTTGAAATCTTTCAGTCCTCTGGGAAGTTACTCCACTTTCTTCCTCCTTAGCTTAGCCTTGTCAGCCTTCCCTGTGGTTCCATAGGGACTTCTGGCCTTTGATGATTTTTAAGCCTCTTTTTCTTAAGCAATAGTCTCATGCAATTACATCCTTTGCCATCAGCCTGTGTTTCTGTGCTCTAATGTCTTTGAACCTCTTGGTCAGTTTGAACCAAATCTGATAAATGTCATGAATTCTTAGTAACGTCCAGTTCCTTGAAGTTACGTGAGATTGGGGAGGGCAGATCCAAACTGGGAGGATTAGCTGTTCTGGCTAACTCACACCATCCTGTCCTGAAGTGAGTGTATTCTTGTGCCTTTTGCTCAGCTGGTGTTTAGGGAATCTGGCCAGCAGTAAGGACTGCTGTGTGGTCATTGCAGAATGCATGGAGGGATGGGAAATACATAGGACTGAGGAGCAGAGGAAGGAAGAGCTGGGAGTCTCATTGCGGTGGAGATGGAGCAGAGTGGGAAGGAGGGGTATGGGATCCATGGAAAAGCAGCCTTCATCTCTGACTACACACCTAGCAGCAGCTGCTACTGTAATTGCCAATATTGGCATATTTTCCACAGCTTCTTTTCCAACACACAGCCTGGGGTTTTTTTGTTTGTTTGCTTGTTTGGGTTTTTTTCACTCTTTATAATACAAGTGATTTTCACATCATGCAAGGAAAAGCACTTGGCTGAGAAGTGTTGTGTAACTTCTTTTGAGATCTCATAGCAAACCAGGTATACATTTATTAATTAAGGCAAATTATGTTAGACACAAACAAATCAGTGTGATGACTGAATATTGTGTTGTCTTCTAAAATAAACCCAGTGTTGAAATGACCACAGTCTGAACATCCTGGTAAGTTCACAGGGCAAGGCATTTCTCTAAAATATGTGCGAATTTAGCTCTGGCTGTTTATGCGGGCTTATGGGGTACCTGGAGAGCACCTGCCAAATGTCCATTTGCTTGAACAACAATTTAACTGAGGAAGGTGCTCGTTTCCTTCTCCTGAGTGCACTTTGAATCCCAGAGCAAGTGGGTAAACACAGTGCTGTGCCCTTGTGCCTGGGCAATGATCTCCCCAAATGTTTTGCTTTTACTAAAGGGCAAGTTTCTGCCTGAGAAACTTCAGTTTTGGTGAAAACAGCTGGATTGTTACTTTAGGGGGGTTTATGTTGGTTTTAATAAGTGAGCAGAAAATTCAAACCATCTGGAATTGAAAGTCCATCTCTGTGCAGTGCTAGAGGATCCTCCTCAGCTGATGGAAGGAGTTTTGCCATTGCACAGAGGTGCCTGAGTGACTTTGGGAAGCAGAGTACTCAGGTGCCCTGAAAGAGAAATACCTCTAGTATATTTATTACTTTTATTTGCAAGACTAACTCTGATTTCACAGAGTAGGAGTATCCTTCACTTGGTAGAGGATAAGAAAACTCTCCAGATGATTTACATCACATCTCAAGATCAAACCTTCAAAGGTTAGAGAGAAAGATCTTAAGCAAGGAAAGTGTGATTTAGCCCTCTATAAATGCTACTGTTATTAATGGCATTACATCAATGTAGGCAACTTCTGGTTGCATATTTAATCTTCCTGAGCTACGATTTCACATTTATGAGTAAAAAAACCTACTAAATTAATTCTTTTTGGTGTCTATGTTATAACCTCTCAGAAGTAAAGAAACCTGTGCCTCCATGGTATTTCATAAATACCCAGTTATTGCCCTGTAAAGCCTCCCTGCTGCTGGATGGCAGTTTTCCTTCTGTCCTCAGGGCACACTGCTCTGCAGCTGGGGATGCATTGAACTCCCTCTCCCCTTATAGCTGATTATAATTGCCTCTTAGCTAGGGTTACTTTTCTCTCAATTTTCATTTTCCTTTCACCTCTCCCGTGACCTTCCTCATCTCATATTTTGCTCTCTGGACCTTTGTTTTTCCTTGGTTCCTTGCACTTGGGAGTAGCAATCCCCTCTGGTGAATGAAATGGTTCTTCTGCTGTTGCCTCCTTTTGGGTTGTCATTTGAGTTACTGATCATTATATTTTCCATGGTATGGATATGACCAACTGTCTTGGTTTGAAAGACCAAGGAAGGCAGGAACTTCCCTTGGAATGGAAAATGTTATCCCCTTCCCTCCAAATTACTATAACTTTGAAATTACGGGGCTTTAAGGCAAAGATATGGGAAAAGGAATAACAGTTCTTTACTAGTGTGTGTGTATATATATCTGACAAGGCAAACAAAGAACAACAACAGCAGCAACAACAAACAGAACCACAAACCCAGTGCAGCCTCTCTCACTGTCAGGCCCTTTCCCCTCTGGTGCAGTTCCAGTCACAGCCAGCAGGGGCGCTGCTGGCTCCTGGCCAGGCAGGGTGAGTGCAATGGTTCCCCCGCGGCTGCAGGGGGCGCTGTGGGGCGAGCTTGGCAGTCTTGCTCACGTGGTAATGGTGGAGGAGATGGAAAAATGGGATGCAGCAGGAGCTGTGGGGGTCAGGTGGACAAGGGGTGTTGGGTTAGAGTGTAGAGAAAAAGCCTGAGGCAGTGGCAGAAAGCAGCGGGGCTTGGCAGCAGAAATCAAGCTTCTCCGTAACAGGCTGTCGAAGACGTGCCCTCTGGGAAGGAGTTGGGGGGTTTTCCCCCCGACGTGAGGGTCCTTTCCAGTCAGATAGGGTGTTAATAAGGTCCCAAAGCGATGGCTGCTGTTAACGAGCAAAGGCTCACCCACAGTAAGGAAGAAGCAGTACAGGGTTGGGCTTCAGCAGTGGCAGTGAATGCTCCCTGCAATAAGCAACATTACACCAACTGTCCCCTTCTGATGCCGAGAGAAAGAGAGAGGTAGGAGCTTCGCCCAGCCCCTACCCCCCATTCCAAAATCTCAGGTATCTCTGCCCTTCCCAAGAGAATGCCCCTCAGTTACAATAGTGCAACCAGCTTCAATCCCCCCCTCCTTAGGTACATCTTTTGTCTCTCAAGTACCAGTCATTATTGTCTCTTAGCAACAAATGGGAGAAATTCCATGAGAAAAAGAAACAAAAGGAAAAATCCTAACCCCCAACACCAACCTCTAAAATCCACCCCAACTCACATGAACCTGCTGTAATGTCAGAACACTTCTGGTACTCACCTTGAACTCTTTCTGTCTTGCCTGCTGAGACACCCTGCTTGGTATTTACTAGGGCATAGGTACAATTTGCTTTCACAGGATTATTCCTAGTTAATTCACTGTTTATTCCAGCGCGGCACAAGAACTGGAGTGGGATTACCCTGGCCCCAGCAGGTGCAAGTGCTGCTGTGATGTAACATATATTCTGCTGCTTCTCGCCTCTTCCAGCTAACACTTTTCCCTGTTACAACACAATTCATTCCTCTCCAAGTGCATAAACCACCCTTTAATGTTTTCCTAGTGTAACCTGCATGACAGTACTTCCACATCGCATCTGCTTTCCTCCGTGTTCACGCTGAATCCTGCCCTGTCATTCTCAGCACCATTACACGGAGGCTGTACCTTCTGCTCCACTTTCTGGGCAGGCACCCCTGCTCCTTCTCCTGCATGTGCAGCTCCTTGTACCGGCAATATTAGCTGGAAGAATATTCCTGGATGTACCACTGAAGGAAAAGGCACTTTGTGAAATACAATTTGCTGCTTTTTTTGAGCAGAGATGAAGGTGTCCTGGTTTGTGGTCATCTGCTTGCTGGGAATTGCTGACTGCCTCCCTGATGGCTGGAGGCTCTCTGGCACAAATCCATTCTGCTCTTAGGTGCTGGATCTCACCCTCTCTGTGTGTTTTCTGGTCACAGCCATCCTTGGGCAGATGCCATTTAGACACTGGTCCAACTCATCAGACAACTTGCTTTCCTGCTCAAGGCTTTGGACTTCAGTCAAGTCAACCTCTGAGAAACCCTCTCATCTTCAGCTGGATGCAGGAAGAATTTGATTTGTGCTGCCTTCGCATTTCACTACTTTTTTTTCCCTAGCAACGAATATTGATTCGCCCCAAGCCAGGCCAGGAGACACTTCAGAGACAGAGTCAGAGAAGTGGGTATTTGCTTTATTC
>JACBWW010000009.1:11375286-11385753 GCA_020086605.1 Lanius collurio
ACATGTAAAAAAAATAGCAAAGAATATTTCAGATGCTGAAGTGAACAGGGTGGAAGTAATAATGAAACAAAATGCTGGAATATTTCCTCTGTGCTCAGAGATTGTGTGGCATCTTGTATTGTCTGAAACAGCACCAGATAATAATCATACGTGCAAACCTCTCAGACTCAGGCAGCAGGGAGAGGAGCCAATCTCTATGTTTCCATAGAGCTGGAAGAAATTTCAGATATTTCTGTTTGTCTGCAAAACAGCTGGGGACTTCTCAGACGTGAATCTAATTAAGCATATTCCTCACTACAAACACTTCAAGTCCTATTTCTGAGATCCAAATGTCTTTCTGAAATGAAACCTTAGGAATATTGTTTTCATGCAGCCTGCTTTTTCTAATTTGGGCAAAATTAAATTACAGTTATAGGCTCAGAGGAAAATTTACTGAAGTCAATAATACTGATTGATATTTGGCTATCAGTGTAATGCCATTCTTTAGTGATAACTGAATTTAATCCACAGGCACATGAGGGCCACCAACAGCAATATGGGTATTGGATTAGCCAGGCTGGGTGACATTTAACATGCCTGGTCCTCTCCATCCAGTGTCTTCCCCACCATTTGGTACTGATTCCTGTCCCTGCCTCCTCCCCTGCCCTGGGTTTGCAGGTGGTCAGGCTAGGACCAAAATTCAAATATTGAATCTTTTCTTTTTTCTCTGCTTGCCACATCTCAAGGTTTAAAATAGAGCATTTATTTTCTCAGTAGAGAAGAGGACTTCCCACAGCAAAGGGCTTAACTGGAGCCGTTTCATTCTGCTGGGATGTGAAGTGGTGTAAGCCCGGTTGCCTGAGCACAGTGTGAGCAGTCGGGGCTCCAGTTTGCAGCACATCTGTGCTCCCTCTGGCACTGGGCATACTGAGATCCTTCAGCTGTTTTCATGGCACAAAGCCCTCATGGCACAAACTCTCCTGCATGGCTATGTGGACTGGCTGCTCATCCGGTAACCACGCCCAGAACACAGGGCAACTATGTTCAAATCAGCGCTAGCACCCCCTCATTGAGAGCCTCTAGGAACCCAGCCCCACCACAGCTCTGCAAACTATTAACTTCCCGTCTGCAGCCACTTTGTTTTAAACTCCAGGTTTCAAACCAATCCAGAACAGAAAGAACATTCTGCTTGTTTTGTTTTGTGGCACAAGATTGCCACTGGCTTCTCTGCTGTGTGTGGAAGCCCTCTCTGAAATTCTTGCTGATTTGAAGGAATCTTTTCCTGCTGATACTTCAGGGAATACACTAATCTGAATAAAAATCCCAGTACTGATGCATTCATTACAGTTTTCATCTTTTTCCTGCTGTCTTTATTCCACTCTTAATCCAGTTGAAGCCAAGCATGAGGCTTGCAGGAGGCTGGTCCTAGGCTTCAGGTCCTGCTCTCTGATGCAGGTCACAGCCATGGCAAGACTCACTGGCAAAGCTACATTACTTCGGACCATCTAATGGAACTGGAAAAAAACAGATAAATTTTCAGTCACATAAGCTTGGGTCTCATGTATGTAAAGTTGTCTGTGCTCCTCAGATGTTGAGCTTTTGATGGGATACCCTTCCTTCTTGGACCAGGGTGAAAGAGCAGAGGGGGCTGCTGTTCTGCTAAGTTCTTTATTTCATAGTCTCACAGCCTTCTTGAAGGCAGAGTTCAAGGGGGTTACATGATAAGGCCAAGCAGCAACAGCAGCAGCAGGCAAACAGCAGGCAGAAAACAGCTTCTTTTTCTAATTCTAGTTTCCTCTATATTTTTTTCTTACAGAAGTGTGGATTATATTTGTTAATTGACCAATAAGATTAACACACAATTCTAGTTTTCCTTTTCTTAACCTATCCTGGTCTAATTCTAACAGTCATAAGTCTTACACAAGTATTACATAGGTGTTACACAGATCTGCGTATGCAGTTTCTATCAGCTCTTACTGTTTATGTGAACACTCTGCCTAAAAAATGTGAACAGTATAGTTCTATCTACATTTTGTCTAAAGTATTCTGTGAAAAGGTAACAGTTCTGCAATAAAAACTGTGTTTAAGGTCTCTTTGCTGCAGCTTTTCAATGTTTAAAGCAATTAGCATATATTTCTACTAGAAGTTAAGAATCTATATTTCTATTTCACTTTGGTGTGACTTCATGTATCTCAACTTAGCTAAAGGTTTTAATTCAATCCCTGTGCTTTGGATTTCCTCTGGACCTGAGTCCAGAGAAGCTTTCACTCCAACACTCAGAGAGTTTGATTTGTGTTCATTTGCATGTACCGAATTTCACATTTGCGTAGTGAAACCCAGTGAATTCTCCTGATATGTTTTCAGTCCTGCAAGAAACATAATGGGAAGTGGAAGATAACGATCATCTCCCTCCCTAGTGGCATCAGTAAGTATCACACATATCAGACTAAACCTTTGACATTTTTCCAGCAGTGTGAAATTTGTTTGAAGATGCTGGAAAATGAGTTACAGATATGAAAGCAAGGCTTGGAAAATGAATGCAAACATGTTAACCCTAAAACCAGTGTAATTTGCTTTCCCTGAAATCCTGATGTGTGGAGTTGGAGGGGCTGGTGAGGAGAAGTCCCACCTCAGAGCCTGGAGGTGAATAAGATGTGAGCCATGAGACAGAAATGCCTTTTGGTTCCTGAGTAGTGATGGACAGCTAAATCCTGCTCACTGATCCTCAGGGATGCACCCCAGCAGTGATGGGGGAGATCACCTGGGGGTGCCTGGGTGGTGTCAGGTGTATTCCTGTCCCAGTACTGGGGTGCAAATTCCTGTGTCAGTGTGGCCACTGGGGAGAGCTGCCCAGCAGCTTTGCATGAAAAAAAAGTACTCTTTTCACTTAGCTGAAAAGATAAAAATCTTCAGGAGTTGCTGCAGTATCCACATGCAAATGACTTCAGGAAAGATGAAGGTTGGGGATTTGAGATGCTGTTGTGGGCAGGACCGAGCCTTTGATCTAGAATTTAAGTCAGGACTCTTTTATGTCTTACAATGAGACTGGTTTTAGTGTTTTTTACTGCAAAAACTCTCCATCAGGTTTTCAGACACTTCTCTCCCTAACCTGCTTAAGCTGAAATGTGACTAGGGTAACGATGTTGGATTTTCTATGCTTGCATTTGGGATCTGTAATGTCCTGAGGGTGAAACCTCATCCTGGTACAGTAACCCCATCTGAGCATGGCACATCCCACTCAATCCCCTTTGGCCTCCTCCGTGGACATACACAGGGTAGCAGTGAGCAGCAGCAGCAGAAGAAAAAAAGCTGAGAGACATGAGAAACATTGTGCATTTTAAAGAACAGACTAATTGCAATCCAGAGGAATTGTTGAGGCAATTACACTTGTTCAAAGTGGTTTCAGTGCTTCTTATTAATTTCTTCTGCATTATCCTCTTGCCCCCTTGGTGATGACCAAGAAGTTGATTGCAACTGTTGCTTGTGAGTGCAGCAGTTCCTTGGGAGCCATTAGGGATACAGCATCTGCTGGAGTTGCCATGGAGATGCCAGGGCTGATTGTAGGCCAGGTGAAGTGCTCCTGCTGCTGCTGGCTCATCCCTCCTGGGGGACATGGCCACAGAGCCTGACACTGGGGTGGGAGGAACAGCAGCCTCCGCTGGGCAATTGTGCTGCTGAGAGGGATGGCTGTGGTAATCAGAGCCAGGTGCTGGTATGGCTGGAGCTGGACCCATCACCAGTATGGTGAAGCTGTTGGAAGCAATACAGACAAGCCTGAGATTTACATTTGCAAAAGGAGAAGAGCCACAGGAGGGGTTCACTACACCAGATCTCTGTCCTAAATATCCTGGGTCCAGCCTTTTGCAGATTCTCTCTGGTTGGTCTCACTGACCTGGCCAGAAGTTGCTCCAAGGGAGCTGTGGCCATCACTTGGTGTTTATGCCCAGAGGAGGAGGAGGAGGAGGTAACTCCTTCTGGGGTTGTGTTTTGGCAGTGAGAATTTTGGTCTTTCAATATCTGGCAAGCACAGTGTGACTTAAAGTACAGTCTGAGCATAAATTAGCTGTGAGCACATTTGTCTGTGGCAGAGGGAAGGTGGCTCTTTGGCAGCAGGTGGCTTATCTTTTATGCAACAGATATTTTGTCTTCACTTAATAAACATCTATCAGATAAAAGGGTGATGCAGTTGACATCAGGCTCATCTATTCTGAGACCTGGCATTTGGGAACATGGTTTCGCTGCCTGGATTTGCCCAGAAGCGTGTACCATTTCACAGGCAGAAAGGTCCTTCACTGTCAATAAATTTTGACTGAGATTTAATTGCGAGATAAGCAGATGCCCTCTGTGCCCCAGTTTCTCACTGTAGCCACTGCCTGCATTTGTGGTTTGCCCAAAAAAATCAGACTTCTTGCACCCAGTGCTGCCCTCTCCTTTCAGGGTCCAGTTTCAGGAGAACCCATCAGACCACTGGGACACGGACTGGGGTGTATCTGCTCTATGGATGCCATTACTTTATATACACCCCCCTATTTCTATTTCTATTTCTATTTCTTTTTCTATTTCTATTTCTATT
Organism: Lanius collurio; assembly: GCA_020086605.1. Taxonomy (NCBI): domain Eukaryota; kingdom Metazoa; phylum Chordata; class Aves; order Passeriformes; family Laniidae; genus Lanius; species Lanius collurio. The sequence goes on from JACBWW010000009.1 coordinate 11,379,839, forward strand.
TCTATCTATCTGTATCTCCTACTTTATAAATATCCTACCCTGACACTATGATCACCTCCTTTGAAAGTTAAAACAGTTCTTACATATTTCAGTCATCAGAGTGAAGGTCAAGAATCCTTTGTCTTCTTTTGAGAATGGTAATGGAAAAAAAATATTACTAGATATGAAAACAGGGTCAAAAAGCTGCAGATAAATGGGACAGAGCATCAAGTGAAGTGACAGGAGACCTAATTATGGGATTGAAGCTATGGCATGAAATAGGTAAAAATCTCACAGGAATTTGTATCTCCTTTTTTTTTATTTTTTTTTTATTTGCAAGAACTTTAAATGCTCTTTTCTGTTCTCACCTGAGAATTTTACAAATCAGTATATTTTTAGCTCAGAGTTGGAGACAAGGACCATATGGCCTTGGCATTAAACATTTCAGTTGTCCAAAAACAGTTGGAGAGGTATTCGCATTTCCCTCCTGGTATTCAGGACTGGGTGACTGTTGGGGGTTTGGGAGTTCCCTTTCTCTTGAGGAATTTTCTCCCATACTGTGTTACCGGGGCAAAAAAGTGCTGGGTACTTGGGAGAAACAAAAGAACTGGCCACGGAGAGGAGGAGCCCATTTTGGGGCTACTGTCCTCACCTGGGTGTGCCCCGGGACTCGGGGCTCGGTGTGGGGATAGGGAGAGAGGCTGCCGTTCTCGTCAGCACTGCAGGCTTCCTGCTGTTCTTCCTCCCTGCTGGAGAAACCCCGGCATCCCAAACCTGTCCTTCCTTGCTGAGCTGGGAGCTGAGCTGCAGACTCTGCTGCCTCAGCCTTGCTACTCTGCAGCCCTGCCCGTCCTGCCTGCTGGGGATTCCTACCACAGCTCTGCAGCTCGATACATCTCACCTGCCACCCGGAATTTGTGCTCCTACTGCTGCTCCAGCCTGCCTGGACAGGAGAGCCCGGACAAACCCCAGGATGAGCTGCCCGGGGGGTTTGTGAAGCCTTTCTTCCAACCCTTTCCTGGATCCCAGACCGCCATTGCCGCGTGCTCCCCGAGCTCTCCGCACAGCGCCCCCTGCAGCCGCGGGGGAACCATCGCACCTGCCCTGCTCACCGGGAGCCGCCAGCGCCCCTGCCGGCTGTGACTGGAACTGCACCAGAGGGGAAAGGGCCTGACAGCCAAGAGAGGCTGCGCTGGGTTTGTGCTTCTGTTTGCTGTCACCACTGTAGTTATTGTTGTTTGTTTGCCTGTTTATATATCTGTATTTTAGTAAAGAACTGTTATTCCTATTCTTTATATCTTTGCCTGAAAGCCCCTTAATTTCAAAATTATAATAATTCAGAGAGAAGGAGGTTGCATCCTTCATTTCAAGGGAGGCTCCTGTCTTCCTTAACAGACATCTGTCTTTTCAAACCAAGACAGTGACTGACCTTGGAAATGTGAGAGAAGTCAAGGAAAGTAATTTTAAAATGGAGTTTGTAATCACCACCACCGCACTTTTTACCATCTACTTGATTCAGGTGCTTCATTTAGAGGGGCAAAATTCTGTGGCACCAAGATGTTATACAATGATTGCAACAGTAAGTTCATCTTTGCTGTGTGTGGGTGGGATGGTCCATGTAGACCTCTGGTGGGAGGTGTTCCATGTCAGGGCAAATGGAATTGGATGATCTTTGAGGTCCTTTATAACCCAAACCATTCTATGATTCTGTGTTTGCAGAGTCATGTTTGCATGCCCAGGAGTGACTGTTCACATTCATGTTCGAGTGCTTGCCCATCCAAAGGTTCAAACTTGCTGGTGCAAATGGCATTTGGCAGGATAGATGGGTCAGCCAGCCACAAACCTCAGAAATTCAGGCTTCTGACAGCCTGCAATACAGAGACACACAGTCTGAGGGAGGAAATTAGCAATCAGGTTAAGGTCGAGTTGATAAAATCCCCCCCGCCGTGCCTTAGGCTGCGCTGTGAGAAGAATAACAAGCGTGTGCTCTGCACGCGGGCAGAGGCCTGGGAAGATGCTGGTGGGCAATCCATTTGCACAGTCCTGTGCTGGGAAAGTGATGGTAACGCATCAGTGAGAGAGAAATATTACTTTGTGGGTACACAGTCTGCTCCCACTGCTCCTGAGGCTCCTCAATTCCCAAGGTTCTATGAATAAATAATGCAGTATGAAAATGAAGGCAAGGTGGTTATTGGGGCTGTTAGGTGGAAGCATATCGGGAGCTGATTTGAAACTGTCTGTTCTGCCTATAGTTTAATGTAGTGGCTTTTGGGAGCATCACTTCTCAGGAAAACGGTGCATGCTGGTGGGGAGAGAGTATCACGCTGGCCCCAGAACATGCTTACCTTTAGGAAAGAGTACTGGGAGATGTTTCTTCACTTTGGTGAAATGATTACTGCCTTATCATTTAGAGCTTGAGGGATATACCCATGCTGTTATTATAACATGTTATTTCTTCACAGTTCTTCATATAAATGGTGGAGTCTGTGATGTAGAACTCCATGAGTGTGTGTGCAGGAGAGAGAGAGCCTTGTGTCTCTGTAAATGAAAATCCATCTGTTTTCTGTGCTGGAGGTGGATGCTCAGTGCCAGGCAAAGGCTGCTTGCTCTGGTGGTCACAGTGAGCAGTGGTCAGTGAAGGGGTAAAGCTGCAGGCACCAGGAGTGAGAAACTTGCTGTACCTGTTTAAGGACAGAGATGTGGCTCCTCTGGCAACCCCCCAGATCCTAAAACTGCCCAAAGCAGCAGCTCAGGGTCCCTAGGAGGTTCCCTGTTTCTGCAGCAGAGCTTGTTGCTGGTTCTGGTGGGGAGAGAACCAGGTGGTAACAAACCAGGGCCATGCTGGGGTGCTCACACCACTGTTCCAGGTCCACAGGACAGGACCTCGGGCAGCCTCCTCCCACCAGCTCATGGAGAAACACTGGCCCCAGGCCAGACCCTCAAACCAGTTTCTTTATTCCCAGCAAACTCAGGGACTTGAACTCCACTTTGATGCCAAGAGGCAGGGAAACCTGCTGATGGTGCTGGAGGAGATCCAAAGCAGTACCAGCACATCCCAATCCTCCCAGTCTTTATCCAGGTGTGCAGCTGGGGTTGCCTTTTTGGTTGGTGGCTGCACTAAAGTCTTTCAGACTTCCTCAATGAAAAATGGGTGAGTGGGGATTTCTTGGGAGAGGGAACTTTCCCTGCCAAGAGCAGAGTGATATATCCTTGCAGAGACCCAGAGGAACACTGTGAGCTCTCCATCTAGCAGGTTGTTAAAAATCATTTTCATGAGAAAGCAGAAATCCTGCTCTTAGAAAGACTGTTTCACTTGCTAACCAGTGTTTTCCACTTCCAGCCAACCCATGTCACATGGAGGATGCTCTGATTGTCTTGCCAAAAGATAGGGCCAGGCCACACCCAGGGGAAAGTATTCCTGTAAGCACCATCCTGTTTTTGTTTTTATAATGAACAAAACCTCAGACTTCTGGGGTCCACATGTGCAGTGATAATGGCACATTTTCCTCTCGGACGGAGTGTTTACCTCCTGGACTTTCCAAGCACTTGGGTGCTTACAGCATCTCTGGTGTTTGATCTTGTAGCCTCACTGCCTTCAAGCCTTGGCACAAGCTCCTATTCATTTTTCCATTATTTTTACTCATTCTTTAGCTTGTTTCTTTACTCATCCCAGTTTTCTCCTGTACATGTAATTGAATTCAATACTGCTCCCTGCTTGATTACGGAGGCCTACAATATTGCATTGAACTCTGATTTTACAACTTTGTAACCTATGAAAAAGATTGCATTACATGTGGAAATAAAATCAAAATTAAAATTTCATTGAAAGGAAAAACAGAGTTTGAGCAATTTTCATTATAATCTTCATGTCTTAAAACCATCTCAATATTCTAGCAATAATTTTGGGTTGTTTGGACCTGAAAGAATCAAAGTCTTCCTTTTCTGACAAGGCTGACAGATGCTTTGACTGCAAAAATCAGGTCTTTTAGTCTAAGAAATGGTACAACATGATTTGCATACAAACAGGGACTGAGACAAGCTCTTGAAAATCTCTTGCACTTGCAAATCCTGACATTGGAGATGAATAAAAGGAATTTTATTCCCTGAGCCCAGCAGATGCTCAGGAATAATGACATTGTAATCAACATTGGTTTGAAACTCCAAATTATGAAAGTGAAACGGAGATTTTTGCCTTTTTTCCCCCTAGACAGGCTCTCCCCACCCTCTCCCAGCTGTTAACAATCCAGGAGAATTAAAGGCAGGGATCTCTGGGGCTGCAGTGAAGCCCCATGGGGAGCCAGGCTTGTTTGCTCCAGTTCTCTGTGAATCCCAAATCAACTTCTTCTCTTTGTATCTTTTGCCACAAACAATTATGTTCATAAATATGCAAAGATTTGCTTCCTCTGAGCAAAACCCTGCACCATCACAACTGGGCCAGGTGGTGAAGCCAGGCACACTTATTCCCAGCACTGTGAATTCCAAAATGAACTGCTAAAAGGCCAAGTGTTGGGAGAGGAGGCTGCCCACTGCCTTGCTGTGTGCCCAGCGAGGAGAAAGCTTCTCCGCTTTCCCTTTCACTTCCTCTTCTCCTTTGCCTTTCTGCTTTTCACTTTCCCATTTATTTTCCCCTTTTTTCCCTTTTGCCCTTTCTCCTTTTGCATTTCCCTTTTCCTTTCTCTTTCCCTTTTTTCCTTTCCCTTCAGGCTGGCAGACTCCACCAGTGCTGCCAGCTGAGCCATCTCTTCCCCAGGTTGGGGCCATGCCAGCACTTTCAGAGGGTCTCGCTGAGGTTCCCCACACTCAGATGCTGCTGTGCTGAGGCCTGGCCTTCCTGACATATAAAAAAAATTGCCATTTCACTCACGTGTTACCCAAGGATGAGGTTTTCATTACCTCCTCAGTGGTGGCTGAGCAGAGTGGCATAGAGCTGCAGGGGGGCAGCATGGCATCTGCTGGACCAAAATCTTGAATATTTTCATCTAAGCCATGAGGATTTTGCAGTAACTCTCCTTGGCTCCCCTTTCCTCCCCTGTGGCCACCTGAACAGTCAGCAGTGTGAGATGCAAGTGTTTCACTCAACATTTTGAAACTGTTACAAGAGCCTATGAATTTAGTAAAACTTCCTAAATATTCACAAAGTGCTCAGCAGGCACATGATGAAGGATGGAGTGGGCTGGGGGGCGGGCAGGATTTACTATTTTGAAGAGTCATCACATAAATTATTAATCAGCGCTAATGTGCCCAGCTGTGTTTACTGTCCTGGGCCAGAAGCTCCAGAGGCTGCTGCTCCCAACAACGAGCAATTTTGCTGTTTTGGCTTTTGGTGGGGAGTCAAGGTCAGACCTAAGCCAGGCAGATGGGGCAGGAGGATGGGGGAGCTCAATGGAGGCATCTGACAGGAAAATCTCCATTGGGCCAGTATATGAACAGGCCTTCTGTGCATTGTGAATGAGCAGTGATAATTATGGAATTGCAGCAGCTCCAGATGTTTTGTGTATGTTTCAGTCTTCATTTGCTTGTTTTCTGTGCCAAGTTACTTGGGATACCAAAAAACGTAAATAATGAATATGTGATGAGCAGCAAGAATGAATCTCTGCCCTGCCTCCTTCTTCCAAAACAGCTAATTAATCTAAGTACCAAAATAAAAACTGCTTGAGTCTTCTCTAGCATCAGCCATGTAAGCATGCTCATGAGCAAATAATTGACAATTAAAGCCTAACTTACAGAAAAGAAGAAAAATCCTCAATTTGTATAGAGCTAAAGCTCTACAGCAGCAAGGATCTAAGGGAGGAAACAACTCTGATAGAAATTGCTGGCATGCAGTGCCAACAAACTGGCTCAAAACCTGAGCCACTGGTTTAAATCAGAACTCTTTTGCCAGCCTCCTTCCCCCCAGATTTCTAAGTTCCTTGTTTTTAAAAGCTTCATTGTGGTGG